>KZ061693.1:54284-99982 GCA_002091835.1 Anopheles maculatus | reverse complement strand
TTCCTGGCAGGGCATGAGTCCGGCATCCTCATCACGTGCCCCAAACAGCGTATCCTTCCGGCTTTGACGACCGTCAGGATGTCTGCATCGTCAAACAGCTCAGCTAGCTCGTGGTTCATTCTCCTTCTCCTCACGCCCTGCTCGCACACACCGCCAAAGATAGTAAAATAAGTTCAATACAAATCTGACAAAGCGTTAATGGAATATCTATCAATTAAATAATTTTAAACAATTATTTAAATCAATCTATAGTTAAATTTCTAAAGCCAAAGTTTCTGTTCGTTTAAACGATTTCTAAAAAAGCGAAAGAATAACAAGAAGCAACGCTTCCTCATTTATATTAGTTTTTCAATCAATATTTCATTTTATTTTAGTGAAATATTTTTCCACCCTGGTTTCCCGCATACCGAGTGTGTAATTTTGGGCTTATCGTACAATTCGTCCAGCATGTTTTGGATTAATTGAGCAAATCCACGCAATAAAAGAAACGGAAACCTTCCGTGGCACGCTAAGGGTGGTCCAAGCGTTCCCGTTGAAGGAAAACACGCGCAATAAATAGTCGATGCACCCTATCGATACCATGAGAGATACGTGCATTCGATTGTATTCCTTTTCACCCTTTTTTTGTGAGTTCCTTTTTGCCCGTCCAACAGATCAATCGAGTTCGTACAACAGCTTTCATGCGGACACAGTATTAATGGCTTTATTATTTATCGATTGTTACGTCTGGACTGGACAAGTAAGAGAGTTCGGTAAAAGAGAAACAGTTAAAACCCTTTTTTGAGGTTTTGTTAGTTTCAATCGAAGGGAAAGCAAACACAAAGGATCATTTGATCGCAGTTGGACAGATAGAAAGGGGTTCCGGGGATGCATCGAACCACAAAGGCGATTGTTTGATTAACGCTCGGTTTGATGGTCAATTAATTGGGAAATTTATTTCATACGGTCATTCCTTTTTGATGATTGAAGATAGAAAAGGAACTCGTTTTACTGTATTAAATCAAAAAGAAATTCTTCACACAAAATACAATCCTTTTCGATTGTTAAAAAGGAAAAAAACGCATCCTTTCTTTTCTCAAAGCACATATCAATAACCTAATAAACACCTCCATTAAAAGATCCGGCAAGCACATATCACCTTTCAAAACATCAAAATAGACACCAGCGTGGTAGGATGTTGTTGCCAAATGTCACCAAACCAAAAGGATGAAACACAACTCGCAACAATAAAAGCAAAGATCAAAAGGGAAAATCCGAAAATTGGTTGAATTAGGAAACCTTTTTACCCTTTATCCAAAACCCACCTAAGAAAGCAAGGATCATCTACAGCTGTGGGTGTGTGTTTTATGCGCTTTTTTCTGACTTCATAAACACGTCCTGTTACACGCCCACCACATTAAGGGCCTTCCCCGAGCAGTGACGAAACCCAACGAAAACTCAATTGATCCGGCTGGCACAATGTGGTCGTGGGTGGGTAAACGATGTTACCACTTCTCGATGGGGTTGCCGTGTATCGATATATCAAAGGTGTTGGCGTCTAAAGGGTTATTTAGTTAAGATGTTAGTATTAGTGTACAGGACTGTCAGGATAATGACGAAAATAAAAAAAAGAATTTAGTAGCAGCGCAACAGTCGACTTGAGTGCATCTCCTTTTAACCACAATCAATTGTATGAGCTATCGTTCATTGGTCCTTCGAACCGGATCCCAAAATCATTATTTTGGATTCATTGCAAAGTTTGAATAAAGTGGTGGTTCGATCGAGAGCGCATTCGAGGATCTAGTGGGAGTGAAGAAATATCAAATTTCTCCCAAAGCGGTGTGCTTTGTCTCCATTGGTGTTGGTGCTACTGCTACAGATCCTGGGTTGAACGACTTATCGTTCATCAGTCGTGTTAGTGAACACAGTGAACAAAATTCTAAGGCGTTTGTTACTAACAACGCAGAACCAATCGCATTTGTGAACGCATAGTGAGCCAACTTGGGTTGAACAATTTATCGTTCATCAGTCGTGTTAGTGAACAAAGTGGAACCAAAATCCTTAGGCGTTTGTTACGAGCAACGCAAAGTAAACGTGTATTTGTGAGCGCAAAGCGAATCGAGAGTGTGTTACGCATTATACGCACAATCAGTGTACGACAGTAGTGCATTGGACAAGATTCAATAGTAGTGGTGAAGTGGGTGAACAATCTGTGCGTGGCTTAGCGCCATTACTGACGCTCTGAATTCGCGCGTTGTTTGTCAGGGGTTATCAACTAAGTCCTAAATAACTTGTTTTGAGTTGATAAAAAATAAAATCGAACGAAATGCCGTCTGCCAAAGAACAAAGGATTAAGGTAATAAACCTTAAGAAAGTGGAAATAATGAACACTCTGCAAGATTTCGAAGAATTTATAAGATCTTTCGACTCTGCGATTGATGTCTTGCAAATTCCGAGTCGCTTAGATCAATTGGAAGATTTAGTAAACGAATTCAACGCATTGCGCAAGGACTTTATTGAAAATGTGGACGATTTGGAGGCGTTCGAAGTGTTGCAAAATGATCGGCGTGATTTCAATAAACGATCGCATGAAATTAGAGCATTTCTTATTAAAAACAGCTCACCAGCATCATCGTCGCGCGACCTTAACGTTACCCAGTGCAACACATCCATGAACTCAACACAAAATCATCTTCGCCTTCCAAAGGTAGATCTTCCGTGCTTTGATGGAGAAATTACCAAGTGGCTTACATTCAGAGATAGGTTTGCTTCCATGGTACATGATTCAATCGAAATGCCAGATGTTTTAAAGCTACAATACTTGCTATCGGCTCTTCAAGGCAGTGTTGCGCAACAATTCGAACACATACAAATTACAGCCGATAACTACCGTGTGACTTGGGAAGCGTTGTTAAAACGATACGATAATTCGAAAGTGCTTAAAAGAGAGTATTTTAAGGCGTTTTATTCATTGGAGAAAATGAAGAGTGATTCAACGGAAGAACTAGCTCGAATCGTGAACGAAACGTGCAGATTGGTCAGAGGGCTTGAGCGTTTAAACGAACCAATCGATAAGTGGGATACTCCGTTAACCAGTTTAATGTTTTACAAGCTGGACAACAAGACACTGGTTGCGTGGGAGCAATATTCTGTGGAATTCAAGACTGATGATTATGCGAGCTTAGTGCAGTTTCTAGAACAAAGAGTGAAAATTCTAAAGAGCTCGGCACAGAATATTTGTAACAATCATCAAACAAATTCGATCATGGTGACCGGCAAACATGGGAGAAAGGACATTCGAATGGTGGCACTACCAGTGCAACACACAAACACCACGAACAAGGTGTATGCAAAATGTCCCCTGTGTAATGATCAGCATTTGTTGCATTTGTGTAGCAAATTTGAACAAGCGTCAGTGAGCAGTCGTGAAGAAATGGTGCGAAACTTTGGTTTGTGTTTCAATTGTCTGCGAAAGGGGCATTCAGCTCGTGAGTGTAGATCAACGTTCGTTTGTCTGCAGTGCAAACGCAGACATCACACGAAATTGTGCAAGACAGTGAACCCAACAGAAAGTGAAGTATTCCCTCCAAAATCAAGGCTAGCTGCTACGGCTCAAGGAGCCTATTCAAAGAAAACAGTGATCTTGTCAATCGTCGCGCGACCTTAACGTTACCCAGTGACGGCTCAAGGAGCCTATTCAAAGAAAACAGTGATCTTGTCAACGGCACAAATAATTATTTTGGATGTGAACAATCAGCCACACATAGTAAGAGCATTACTCGATAATGGTTCACAACTCAATTTTATCACGGAAAGATTGGCACAAGAACTAAGATTGAAGAGGGTCAAGTCGAATGAACAGATAGCTGGAGTGGGTGGTGTCTTAACAAAGGTAGCTGGTTCAGTGGTTGGCAATATTAAATCGCTAGTGACAGAATACCAATCGTATTTGGAATTCTTGGTGTTACCAAAAATAGCTACAGACCTGCCAAGTGAAACGCTGAATACATGTAGTTGGAACATTCCCAAAGAGGTTCAACTGGCAGACCCAAGTTTTTCTAAACGAAATACAATTGACAGTCTAATTGGTGCAGAGACATTCATGGAAATAGTGAGAACAAGAAAAATAAAACTAGATCATGGACTACCAACATTGTTAGAGACGGAATTGGGTTGGATAGTCAGCGGTGCCTATAGTCGATCGAGTGAAAGACATGCAATGGCATGCACAGGACAGATGGAGGATGAAGAAACGAACAAAGGTCCTGCATGCACGAAACGGGCAATCGTACGTACAATCGCGAAAATCTATGATCCATTGGGGATCGTGGATACAGTGAAGGCCAAAGCGAAACAATTTATGCAAAGAGTGTGGAAATTAAAGGGTGATAACGGAGGCTCCTACGGGTGGGATGAAGAGATTCCACAAAAAATGGGGCAAGAGTGGCGAGAGTTCGAAAGACAATTAGTGCTCTTGCAAAGTATAAAGATACCGAGATATCTAGTGATCGAAAACGTAAAGAATATTCAAATTCACGGATTTTGTGACGCCTCAGAAGATGGGTATGGAGCGTGTGTATACATCAGAAGTTCGAATGAGGAAGAAGTAATTTCACGCTTGTATGTGTCTAAGTCCAAGGTAGCTCCATTAGCTACAAAGCACTCAATAGCACGATTGGAATTGTGCGCAGCTCAGTTACTTAGCAAGCTGATCGTGAAAATAAAAAGAGCAACAGAAGAGAATTTTGAGACATATTGTTGGACGGACTCTAGCACAGTGATCCATTGGCTAAAATCTTCTCCAAGTCGATGGAAAACCTTCGTTGCGAATCGAGTTTCATCAATACAATCGGCAACAAAGGAGTGTGAATGGAGGCATGTGCCAGGGATACAGAACCCTGCAGATGCAGTGTCACGTGGTAGACATCCCAATGAAGTGATAGGAGATTCGTTATGGTGGCAAGGACCAGATTGGCTGGCAAAGAGTGAAGAGCATTGGCCAAACCTTATTGAATCAGGCAAGGTTGAAGAAGCAGTGAAAGAAGAAGAAAGGAAAGTTACATCAGTGTTGACAAGTGTTATCAAAGAGCCAAGCTTCATAAACAATCTATGCGAGAGAGTTAGTTCGTTAACAAAACTGAAAAGAATCGTCGCCTATTGTTATCGATTTGGAGAACAGTTGAAAGGAATCGTTAATCGCGAACCATATTTGGAGTTGAGTGAGTTGAAACGGGCTGAAGAGACTATAATCCGTTTAGTTCAAAGTGAGGTATTCGCGAAAGAAGTCGAAAGTGTGAAACGTGGGCAACCTGTGATGCGCAAGTCGTCTTTGAGATTCCTCAGACCGATATGGGGAATAGATAATGTGTTGCGTGTAGGAGGTCGGTTATCAAACGCCGACATACGGGAAGAACAAAAACACCCAGTGATCATTCCGGGTAAACACAGAGTAGCTGATCTGATTGCCGAGAAGTATCACAAGATACTTTGTCATGCTGGTTCTCAACTGATGATGAATACTATCCAGCAACGGTATTGGATAGTAGGAGCTCGCACGTAAAGAATATTCAAATTCACGGATTTTGTGACGCCTCAGAAGATGGGTATGGAGCGTGTGTATACATCAGAAGTTCGAATGAGGAAGAAGTAATTTCACGCTTGTATGTGTCTAAGTCCAAGGTAGCTCCATTAGCTACAAAGCACTCAATAGCACGAATATTTGTAACAATCATCAAACAAATTCGATCATGGTGACCGGCAAACATGGGAGAAAGGACACACGAATGGTGGCACTACCAGTGCAACACACAAACACCACGAGCAGGTTGTATGCCAAATGCCCCCTGTGTAATGATCAGCATTTGTTGCATTTGTGTAGCAAATTTGAGCAAGCGTCAGTGAGCAGTCGTGAAGAAATGGTGCGAAACTTTGGTTTGTGTTTCAATTGTCTGCGAAAAGGGCATTCAGCTCGTGAGTGTAGATCAACGTTCGTTTGTCTGCAGTGCAAACGCAGACATCACACGAAATTGTGCAAGACAGTGAACCCAACAGAAAGTGAAGTATTCCCTCCAAAATCAAGGCTAGCTGCTACGGCTCAAGGAGCCTATTCAAAGAAAACAGTGATCTTGTCAACGGCACAAATAATTATTTTGGATGTGAACAATCAGCCACACATAGTAAGAGCATTACTCGATAATGGTTCACAACTCAATTTTATCACGGAAAGATTGGCACAAGAACTAAGATTGAAGAGGGTCAAGTCGAATGAACAGATAGCTGGAGTGGGTGGTGTCTTAACAAAGGTAGCTGGTTCAGTGGTTGGCAATATTAAATCGCTAGTGACAGAATACCAATCGTATTTGGAATTCTTGGTGTTACCAAAAATAGCTACAGACCTGCCAAGTGAAACGCTGAATACATGTAGTTGGAACATTCCCAAAGAGGTTCAACTGGCAGACCCAAGTTTTTCTAAACGAAATACAATTGACATGCTAATTGGTGCAGAGACATTCATGGAAATAGTAAGAACAAGAAAAATAAAACTAGATCATGGACTAGCATGTGCCAGGGATACAGAACCCTGCAGATGCAGTGTCACGTGGTAGACATCCCAATGAAGTGATAGGAGATTCGTTATGGTGGCAAGGACCAGATTGGCTGGCAAAGAGTGAAGAGCATTGGCCAAACCTTATTGAATCAGGCAAGGTTGAAGAAGCAGTGAAAGAAGAAGAAAGGAAAGTTACATCAGTGTTGACAAGTGTTATCAAAGAGCCAAGCTTCATAAACAATCTATGCGAGAGAGTTAGTTCGTTAACAAAACTGAAAAGAATCGTCGCCTATTGTTATCGATTTGGAGAACAGTTGAAAGGAATCGTTAATCGCGAACCATATTTGGAGTTGAGTGAGTTGAAACGGGCTGAAGAGACTATAATCCGTTTAGTTCAAAGTGAGGTATTCGCGAAAGAAGTCGAAAGTGTGAAACGTGGGCAACCTGTGATGCGCAAGTCGTCTTTGAGATTCCTCAGACCGATATGGGGAATAGATAATGTGTTGCGTGTAGGAGGTCGGTTATCAAACGCCGACATACGGGAAGAACAAAAACACCCAGTGATCATTCCGGGTAAACACAGAGTAGCTGATCTGATTGCCGAGAAGTATCACAAGATACTTTGTCATGCTGGTTCTCAACTGATGATGAATACTATCCAGCAACGGTATTGGATAGTAGGAGCTCGCAACGTGATCAAACGAACAACAATCAACTGTGTGCAATGTGCACGAAGCAGACCTGCGTTAATACGACAACCGATGGCTGACCTACCGGAGCAGAGAGTGAAGCAAGCACGACCGTTCTCAATCAGCGGTGTGGATTATGCGGGGCCAATAATGATAAAGGGGACACATCGCCGAGCGGTTCCCACGAAGGGTTACATTTCTATATTTATTTGTTTTGTAACCAAAGCTGTACATATTGAGCTTGTATCAAATCTAACTTCTTCTGCATTTTTAGCTGCACTCCGACGATTCATTGCAAGAAGAGGGAAGGTTACAGAACTGCACTCTGATAATGGCACGAACTTCCGTGGAGCAAACAATAAGCTGCGAGATCTATACAAGCTGTTAAACACGGAGACATATCGAGAGACGATCATGGGATGGTGCGCTGAGCAAGAGATAAAATGGAAATTTACACCACCAGCTGCGCCACACTTCGGAGGCCTTTGGGAGGCCGCGGTCAAATCCATGAAATATCACCTAAAGCGTGTGTTAGGAACAGGGCAGTTAACCTATGAAGATTTGTCAACCCTATTGAGCGAAATTGAAGCGTGTTTGAATTCAAGGCCCATAACAGCGATAACCGAAGATCCAAACGACATGGAAGCTCTCACCCCAGGGCATTTTCTTGTAGGAAATAACTTGCAAACGGTGCCAGATATAGATTTAGCTAAGTTACCAACAAACCGACTGAATCATTGGAGATTAATACAAAGACATATGCAACATATTTGGCAACGCTGGCACCGCGAATATTTGTTCACATTACAAAAACGTGCTAAATGGAACAATGAACCAACAACTATTGCGCCTGGAAGATTAGTAATTTTGCAAGAAGATAATATAGCAGTTTGTAAGTGGCCAATGGCCAGGATTGTTGAACTACACCCTGGAAGGGATGGAATTACAAGAGTGGTTACTGTAAGATGTCCAAATGGCAAAGAGGTTCGTAGGCCAATACACAAGTTAGCACCTCTGCCAATCGAATAGAGAATAGAATTAGTACTAGGATGAATTACGAAAAATGCGATGAAATTACGATGAGGAATTGAATTACGTGAATTAGTTAAGCTTGAACTGAAGCAATGAATTAAAGAAAAACATTCGTTTTTGGTGACCGGGAATGTTGGCGTCTAAAGGGTTATTTAGTTAAGATGTTAGTATTAGTGTACAGGACTGTCAGGATAATGACGAAAATAAAAAAAAGAATTTAGTAGCAGCGCAACAGTCGACTTGAGTGCATCTCCTTTTAACCACAATCAATTGTATGAGCTATCGTTCAAAAGGATTGTGGTCCCTTTTAGCATTCGGGAAGGTTGTGACAGCATTGGTTTGATTGTTGACATTGAAACAAGCGTCGTTTGAAAGCTTTTTTTTGTGTTGAAGGAGATAAGCATAAATACTGACATGGTTAAGAGAAAGCACTTTATTTTTGGCATCATATCATGTTATAAAGTTTGTACTGGTCAAGCTGTATAAATTAAACAAAATTAGATGAGATGAGTATAGAATATTTCTTCTTTTGATGGGTCTATACTATATCTTAGTGTAGTATATCATGTATGCATAAAAAATATACTGATTTTGAAGGGATTTTTTATGATATCTCTATATGATGTGATACTCCAGATCCATTAAAATGCAATTGTAACTGCAGTAGCAAATGATTGGAAGAAGAATTGGCGAAAATAGTTGCAGCAATTCGTACCTTGAGCCCTGTTCTTGAGTAATGAAGTTGAAGATAGTGAGGCACTAGCCATAGTCAATTTAACTTCCTACTATGAGAGTCTTTAAGATCATAAAATGTTTCATGCTCTGATTAGAATATAAGTGATTCAATAATTAAACTAAATGGTTAGAGCATCCTACCGTATCGTAAAGCAAATACCTAGGGAAATATCCTATATCTCCAATGTTGATTGTGTCGTCGATTTTGGAAACTCCATTCCAGCATTCACTCTAAAAGTTCCTCTCAACAAAACCCAACCAGAGGACCTTTTAGACTTTTCTATAGATCTAAAAAGAGCTCGAAAGACACATGGCTACATTTACCAGCCATGACTTACATTACGGCACTCTACTAACTACAGAAAAACTACAGTGTAATGTTCTTCCCTCTCCTTACACCCGACTGAAATGCGAGGCCGATAGGATTGCATTGGGGATCAATGCGACGAAGACAAAATACCTGCTTGCCGGAGGCTCTGACCGTGATAGAGCACGACTAGGAAGCAGAGTATTAGTTGACGGCGACGATCTCGAGGTAGTAGAGGAGTTCTGCTACCTTTGCACGATCGTAACTTCGGATAACAACGTAAGCAGCGAAATCCGAAGGCGCATTGCTCAGGGGAATCGTGCCTTCTACGGACTCTGCAAACTCCTGAGATCCAGAAAACTCCAACAACGCACGAAATGCGCCATATATCGCACACTGACGGCTGGTAGTCCTCTACGGGCACGAGTCTTGGACTATGCTGGCGGAGGACGCCAATGCACTCGCCATTTTCGAACGGCGGGTGCTGCGGACTATCTTTGGCGGTGTGTGCGAGCAGGGCGTGTGGAGAAGGAGAATGAACCACGAGCTAGCTGAGCTGTTTGATGATGCAGACATCCTGACGGTCGTCAAAGCCGGAAGGATACGCTGGTTGGGGCACGTGATGAGGATGCCGGACTCATGCCCTGCCAGGAAAGTGCTCGTCAGCGACCCGTTCGACACGAGGCGGAGAGGAGCACAGCGAGCTCGTTAGCTGGATCAAGTGGAGTCAAACCTGAGGGATATCGGATGCAGCCGGGGATAAAGGAGTGCAGCCATGGACCGAATTTCCTGGAAACGGATTGGACACCAGGCCATGTCTACTAGACGTGCTCCCTAGGAACAGGCCACGAAAGAAGAAGAAGAAGTTCTTCCCTCTCTAATGTACGATTCTTCATCGTAGGATAGATCATCACAGGATAGGTTAGGATATTCACCATATTAGTAATTTTCATGTGCGCTAAACCTTTTGACTGAAAATTTTTAACAATATCTAAAACTCTTAATAACGGACCAGTTATTAAGAGTGGGAATCCTGCTAGATAGCCGTCTTAGCTTTAGACTTCATATCGAGTCGGTGATCACAAGAGTAAACCCAATGTTAGGCCTTGTACGACGAATTGCAAAAGAATTTCATGACCCTTTGACGATAAAAGCTCTCTATTGCTCCCTGGTGAGATCTGTCCTTCAATACGCTAGTATAGCCGCTGAAATATGGCCGGCGCGTTTAGAAACAATCCAACGCAAACTCACGCGATTTGCAATAAGGCTACTCCCTTGGAGGGACGAAGACCCTCGTCCATCGTATGAAGTCTAGGTGTTTATTGTTAGGCACCATTATCTGTTCGTCGAAGAATTGCTCAATGTCTTTTTTTAGCCGGCCTTCTTGACAACTCGATCGACGCTCCTAATGTCTTAAGTTAACATTTTCGGCACCGGCAAGAACCCTTAGACCACGCCAACTACTACATGTTTTGCGTTCTCGGACAAACTTCGGTCAAAGTGATCCTGTTAATGTTAGGTGCGTGGCGTTCAATGATGTGTTTGAACTATTCGACTTTAATGTTTAAAAGTCAGCGTTTCGTGAGCGTTTGCGTATTTTTAGAAACTAACTGAAAAAAAACGATTTAGTGAAAAAAAACGAATAATTTATTGATTTGACTACATATTTTTCCCCAAAATGTTCGTCTTAAAAACAAGCTACATCTTCCACCGTTTAAACGCACCGAAATGATGCACTCACAGTCAATACGCTGAACAACTGTACTGCATTCCGCTTAAATGTATGCAATCGGACAGATAGAGCCGCTCTCTATTCGACCTATCGAATTTGTTTAAAGATTTATCTCCTTCACAATGGAAAACCAACGGAAAACAGTCGGCAACGGATGGGATTATCCCCATCTTCAAACCGATGGAAGCAATCAACCTTGAACCAGAACCATATTGCACTTGTACCGTGCATCTGCCGCGCCAGGGTTCCGGACCGTGCAATTAATTTCTGTCAATGACAAATTTCCTTTTTTCCAGCCGAATGAGCTTTCAGAGTATTTTTTTCCTCCAATGGTAAATGGGGGTTGGGTGTATGATTTTTTTTGTGCATTTCTTTCTTACTGCGCCATCTTCCTATATCTGACAGGAACAACAATGTAAGCAAACTAGAAAGTAAGAAGAAAAAAACTCGTCCCCATTCCAACCAACCTAAACCGCTAACCAATTAGAGCGAGGATAAAGGGAATAAATTGAACAAAAAGCAGGGCGAAAGAAAGAAGTAAATCGTGTAAATAGATAGCAAAAATTCTGCGTCCTCAGTAGTAGGTGGCCCTAGGTAGCCGGCAGCCTACATCCCTCCCGTGTGCTGTCATGTGCGTCGATTGAATGCCGATAGTGACAAGGACAGTGGCATGAATTCATTAATTTCCCTTCAAGTAACGCGCGTCACCGTCTCATTATCAGTTTGTCAGCAGCAGATTGTTGCAGTGGCCGGCCGCGTATCCTTTTTCTCGCTTTGTTTTCGCCTTCCCATTCGCTGACAGACGCTGACAGTTTGCTGAAGTGTGTTTTAATTAATGTAAATTTTTGCCGATACATTGTTTCGCTACATTGTTTGACGGTGTAGTCGAAGGATGGCTGCTGTCCTTTCGGTTAGGGGAATGAGCGAGAGAGAGTGATAAAATTGAACTATCAGTACCATGATTAACTCATTCCGCGATACACTTCTCGAAAGTGGTTCATTTTTCGCAAACAGTGGTATATTAAAATGATCCTCAAACATGAAACACTTCAGTATCGTTAAGAATTCCCACCGTACAGCGCACAGTTCCCCGTTTGATAAGCTCGAAGTGGCCTGAGGCTACTCATTTCAGCCATGTTTTGCGGAAACTTTAACGCTTATCTCTTTCGTTTTGAATCTCTGTGTGTCTGTGTATATGTGTGTGAGAGTGTATACATATTTTTCTTCTTCTGTTTTTCCTTGTTCTCTTTCCTTTTTTAACTACGCTGGAAAAAAAGATGTAGATTTGCTCTTCAAAAAACATTGATAAACACCTTCGGGCTACCGATGCCAAGCGCACGAAATTACTTCATCGTCGGCTTCCTGCCAAAGTTCAGGCCCTCTAAGTCTGGTTATTTGCGCTTTTTTTTGTTTCTCCATTTTAACTCCTCCCTTCCCCAGCCCTCTTTACAGCTCCCTTTCCTCCCGATGGAGGAAGTACCTAGTTGGGGAAATTTTAATTTTATTCATCTCTGAATTTTAAACAGCTCGCCCAACCCAAACCCAACGCCCCCAGGTTGACCGAAATGTCGACCAAACATTGCGCTCCAGTTACTATACTAGCTGATATGCTTGCGCCCTTCATGACCTCATCTTTGGGGATGCGTGTTTGATGGAATTTCAAACAAGTTGAGTGAGGTGTAAGAAGACGAAGGTATTAGTTCGTCCGAAATGGAAAACAATCGTGTTTATTTTGTCCATGAGACGTATTTCTATTACGAGTTTCATTATCTAATCCCTAAATGTACGTTTTACTATGATGTATTTAAAAAAAAAACTTCTTTTTCATGGTCTAACTTAAATTATTTTTTTTTTCTTGATATTTCAACAATTTTCTTAATTTTGGTTTTGTCTTTTTTATTTTACTTCAATTTTAATATGTTTCCATATCTACTTTTCTCTTTTATCTGTAATATTCCTAAAAGGATGAGAATAGAGAGACAAGTACTAGATTTTTTTTGCTGACAAGAAAAATGTGTGTTCTTCTTTAATTATTAGTTAAATTATTGATTATTACATTTTCTCTATTTTTATCATATTCTTTCCATTTGTTTTATGTTTTAACAATTCTCTAGTGATTATATTACTATTTTCATTCATTAGTAAAAGTTTCACATTAACAATTTATAATTTCTTGCCCATTTTTTAAAGCAAAAAAGAACAGTTTGAATATCAGTATTTTGTATATTAGTTACCTAATTAAAATTTTGTTTTCTTTCATGTGATTGTAGGTTTCTTTTTCAATTTATGTTATGAAGTTTATAATTCTAATGTTTGATATCAATGTAATTGATTATTTCTCTTGATTTTAAACATTCTTATTGAGCGAAATTTCTCCAAGCTTAAGTAAAAAGTATAACCGAACATGCCATTAATATAGAATTATATTTAATCGTCACACGCGAAGGTGACAATACGGCGTTAAGCCGTCATTATGGAAAATAAATAAATAAATAATGTAGAAAGTATATTATTTATAAACTAGTTATAAACATTGCCACGCCAGACCGTCCTTATTTATTAATTTTTTGTGTTTATTTGCTGTGAAGGCCACATAATGGCGTCAGATCTTACTATCTTCTTTTACGACTTTCCTCTTAGTTTTTTCTCATGTTTTTAGCTCTTTATTTATCTCATTTATTATAATTAACATTCATTCCTTTTATTCTTTTTTTTGTTGCTGTTTGTTTTCTCTTTTTGTTACTGTTTGTCTCTAATTTTCTTTCACCGAGATCATCTTGAATGTATATCTTAACGTAGAATATTTCTTTTTCTTCGAATAATGGTTTTTACATTTTAAAAGTCTAATTTAGTTCCTCTTAGCATAGAAAATCTCTCCAAGCCTAGCATCAAACAATTTCAACACAACGAATCGTAACATTCATTTTCGCTCTTTAACTGTCGGCATCATCCTTCAATAAAAAGCAAAACCCATCGTGGAGGGTTGATTCTTCGCAGTGGGAAAGAAAAACCAACGCCACCGCTAAAAACCCAAAAATGAGAAACGAATATTTGCTCCCCACCAAAAAACGGAAAAAGATAACACAGGCAGTCGAAATGAATTAGAAATTTATGATTGCTGGAAGAAAAATTGTAAGATTAAATATTTCGCCTCCACGCCCCCGTTTCATCCCACCCGTCGCCGCAACGGAGAAGATGTAGGCTTTCCGATAAAATAATAGCACTGGTCTTGGGGTTTTTGGTTTTGGATTCGTTTCGGTTGGTACTGCTGCTGCTGCTGCTGCTACTCCGAAGAAGGATGGCCACACGGGTAACTGATGCAAAACCCCAACCAACCCTGCGGGTTGGATGGTTTGTTCTTCTGGCCGAGCTCTCTACCATTTGACATCTCTCTGCACTCCGTGGGTCGGCTGAAAGTTAGTGAAACAAAACAACGAATTTACATTTTTGCAGTTCGACATTTCTTTGCTGCGTTTGTCTTTTCTTTGGTATCTTTTACGTTTTATTTGCAGGAAGAAAAAAGAGCTGCCACAACCAACTCATTCTTTCCATTTTGGGCATGACTAAACAAAGAAAAAAACCGGGAGAGGGCCCCCCCGAGTAAAGCCTGTGAAACATTCCAGTGCGCCAAATTCCACGCGGTCAAAGCTAAGCTTCCGAACTTACTTTACCTTTCACCCGAGGCAGCCCCACACGCACGCACACACTCCCGGCTGACCATCGCACGGGAACGCACTTTACATTCGCGTGTCCTTTCGGTTCTGATTAAAATGGATAATGTCTGTTTTGTTCCCTTTCTCCATCAAAAGTCAACTCCTCCCTTGGTGCGTTACGATTGAGGGCAAAACCCTCAGAAGCCAAGAAAAAAAGGAACGAACGAAAACCATCCGTTCGGTCTAAAATCCTTCGCTTTGGGTTAAGGGACCACCAGGTTTTTTGCCTTACGACTGGGATTAAACAAAGTCCACACCGCCGGTCCGACCCCGAACCGGCGTTTCATGCTAAAGCGACAGTTGCTGGCCTAAAAAATCCCTTTTTCTTAAATGCTCTCTCTGTGCAATGGTGGATGGAGCGATGCTTTATGGGGTTTCTATATCTGTGTTCTGCTTATCTGCCCATTCCTACCTACGGCAGTTTCCAGATCTACCGCCAGATTTTACCGCCGGAGCTCTGACTAATGGGGCCAGGTATGCAGAAAATGTACCGAGTGAAATGCAAATTTTTAGGTAGAATTTCCCGTTTCATAAATATTTGCAATACGTTGTATCGGTTAGTTTTGCTGCCCTGGTCACATGCCCCTGGATCCCGGGAGTTATTTGTGATCGAGATTTAAGTAACATGCATGGCGCTGCGTAACGGATTAAAGTGAAAACAATTTGTTGTGACCTTGTGCGTGATATACGATTCAGATCATAAGCATAATTTATAACAATATTATTTAATTTTATAATCTAATATCTATTTGTATTAATTTGAAAGAAAAAACAAGAGAATAACATTCATATTTTTACGCACTATTCATAAACATTAAGAGGCTTTTAACGTTTTAATTGGAATTATTAACATATCCATGATTTATTGGCGTGTTACCCTCCGACAGCTGTACCTATTAGGAGTATTAAATCAATCACCATTTACAATCGGGAATCAGCTGAAACTCGTTATGAGTTCCAGACTGTTTTTAGTTGAAGAGTTTAGTTGATTCTTCAAAACTTCGTCCCGTGTTTTGTCTACCTCTTCCTAATGTGTCTCGTCTTTCTTGTGCCAAATGACGCTACTGAAATGTTGGTATTGACGCTATCAAACATTACATATTGACGCTATTGTATAACCCTTGAGGAAAACAATATTATAATAAACTAAACTAACTGATCTAACTGAAGGACTGATCACAGGCTCTATGTTTGAACTAATAAATGAATTTTGTCTGCACATACTCTGTATAAGCCCATATGCTTGGTTGGATGAGGAAGAATACTTCGTCATCTCTCAATCTCTCTGGTAATCCTTGAGACTTCGTAGGAAGGAAATTGATCTACAACTATTCTGAGAATACCATCTTCATAACTCTATGTATAATTATGCGGTACAACATATTAGATGACAACGACGCGATGCTATCGACGTTCGACATCATACGCTAAGTCGGCAGATTCTTCGACTGAGCTGCGCCCACAGTTTGCAGTACATCCGGAAGAGGACAAGTGGAATATTCCGTTCATCGGACATCGACACCTTTGCCCTTGTAATATTCCACACATCAATAGAATGATAGGGACAAACTAGGGAACAAAGTTAGTGTTCAGAAATCAGTCTTTAAATAGAACTCAAACGTGAAAGATGTATAGGAGCAAACAAACCGGAATTTTTTATAAGCTTCCGTGTATCGAACACATACATAACAGGACCGGGATCCAAGTCTCATCTGGGCCGTTCCCCCATAGTGAGGACTGACTATCCAACTATGCAGTAACAATAAGTCTAATATGTTAAAAATGGCAGGCATGACCTAAGACGTCATTAGGCCAAGAAAGAAGAAGAAGAACTATATAATCATCAAAGAAATAATTTACACATTGATAATGGTATTCACAGTTAAAAAAGCTTCGTATATGTTCTCCAACAACTTTTATATAGGACTCAGCCATGAAGTCATCATAATATTCTGTCTTTTTTCTTTGGACCATTGATCATTGAACTATTTTAGCCGATCTTTCGACCAGTAATTGCTAAAGTTTTAGATCAACAAAGTTTATTTTTCTTAATCGTTTCTAACCACAATTGTTATAGTTATTTCTTTCTTTCTTAATAATTGTTTCTTAATAATTTCTTTATTTCTTTGTGCTGAAACTGGAGGATTTCTTCAAGAGTTTTGTTTTAAAGAAATATGTTACCTTTTTACTTATTATAAGGCGCTACAATCTTTATCATGGCCTACTCTAGTTATCCTTGATGCCGCTCACGGTCTGCCGTCGTCTGTCAATCCAATATCCTGGCCTTTTTGGGAGACGCATCACTACTAACAAACCATCTTAGTTTGAGTCTATATCGCCAGTATACCTGTCCATTTGGACGGCATAAAACGATTTAATGGGGTGATCCGGTGCCATTCTCAAGACATGCCCACCAGCTATTCGGAGCCTGGTGAATCTAATTCGCAGCACGATGGTGAAGTCAGCGTACATGTACAGTGTTGTATGTCTCTAGAGGCGTATGCGAATATTTGAACTATAAATATTCGATACAGTCCTCAGTTTCGACATTTAACATTTTAAATCCGTTAATATTTGTTATTTCTAACACGGAAATACGTTAAGTCAAAACAGTTGTAGATTCCATTATTTTACTCTTACAAATAAGTAAAAAGATCTCTATTTTCCAAACATTACTCATGCTGCTCAAAGGATATGCTAAATGGTGTATCAAACCATCAACAGATAAATCAACTCTAATAAACCATCACCAGCTCAATGATTCATTCTACCGAAGGAAGACAGTAGAGGCTGGGATACAAGATATTACATTCCTCATCCATTAAGCATCCAGAGCGGGAGTTTTGCCGGTGCGAAACAATGCACTCATCGCATCCCGTACCGGGCAAACATCATCCAAAAACATACAAGAAAAGGAAAACTTTTCCCTTCAAACGCATCCTTTTCCCTGATAAATCCCCCACCCCATCAGCACCAATGCGGTACGGTGCGAAAAGGCAATAAAAACTTTCACTTTTCACCACCACTACGATGCGAAAGATTTGTGCGCCTGAAACGTATGCAACCGGTCGAACAAATGGGAACGCGAAACGCATGAATCGGGTTTCTGTCTGTTTTCTTTTACGTTTCGTTTTGTTCGTACGCTTTTTTTTTCTTTTGCTGTATGTGAAACGTCACTCTGCTACACACACACAGAGTTTCTTCTTTTAAAAAAAGAAGCTGAGGTAGTACATGTCCCTTTTTTTTTGCTTCCGTTTGCTTCCATCTATTAAGTCATAGAAAGCACTGAACGTTGGTTTATTAGCATACAAATGTGAAAAATTTGTACGTCCTTCATCGGCGCACACACACCCCACACACACACACGGTGCTTGTCACCTTCTTTTACTTTTCTTGCACTCTCAAACAACCGTCAAGAACTGTTTCCGGTAGAACGTGTCCAGGGGGTTGGGAAGGATTTCTTCATTTCCCACCCAGCCCTGTCCTGTCGGCTATAGGCTTATCAGAAAGCGAAAACACTTCATGCCTTTCAGCCGGCACTGATTATGACAACCGTGAGCGCGTTGGAGAATGCGGTTGCACCCGTGTAAGCGCACGCCCGCGGAAAGTGTCGAACCACACGGCTTCCCAAACCAAAAGCCCAAAACCGTGTACCTTTCGTAGTGAGTCCAGCACAAAAAAAAAAGAAAACAAAACATGAGATCATAAAATATTTACTACTCGAATCTGGCGCACACACACACACCGGGAAGTACAGCGTTTTGTACCTTGCAGCGGTAGCATATCCGCCCGGGCGCCCTCTCCGCTAATGTAATAATAAAGTTGACTTCTCGCTCGGGCTGTGGTGGCATTATTTTTTCGCGTGTACTCTCTGCGTGTACTGTTCGCCATCAGTGTCTTACCACCCGAACAAAAGTCACCCCGTAAAACCTCGTGGTAATGGTTCAACCGTTCCTACCGAGTTTCGAGCGACCGGAACGCCGCTCTCATTGGTAATTCCGTGCTCGCTAACACTTTGTCACATTTGGCTCATTTTCCATCCATTTTCAGAAACACATTGCAGCCGTTGGTGTGGGCTTTTTTATGTTCCACCGTACGCCGCGTACAGTGTCATTAAATTTTTAAAAACACCTACTATCACCTACCCCGGGAGCGCTGAAACAAAACGTGACAACCGTGAGACACGGAGGGCCGTGTGCATTTTGACCGCTTCTTCGACCGGGTCCGTATGTTTGCCACGGGCGAGCCTAATGACGTGACTGCAATACAGAGTCCGACCGAGTCTCGTTACGGGGGTTATGTTTTTTCGTTGTTGGGTAGTTCATGTGGGAAGTTTTAAAATGGGCACCCATTTTTAAACGACAAATAACCGATGAGTGGAGCGCGGTTGTTCGAAGCTTCTGTCATGTAAGCGCCTGGAAGGTAGACTACACGCACGACACGGGTTTGTGATTTTTAGCACCAGGCTAGTAGAACTGATTAGCGTAACCGGTAGATTGGTTTAGAAATGTTCATATTTAGATATGAAAGGTTCTGTCCGATCGTTCCGGAAGCGTTCCGGTGTATTGGTTAAAAGGATACTTAAATTTACATTGATGGGTGGAAAATGAACAATCATTCCAGATTTTATCCACTGATATCTTCTCGATTTTATGTATCTTTAGGTATGTCTAATATTTAATAATGTCACAACTGTATTTTTCATTTATGTTACTAGTTATTTAAGTAATGCACTATACATGATTATTTGAGATAATTTTTTTAAATAAATTTTATACATTTTCGTTTTGAAAATATCCCAAAAACTATAAATAAGGTTCTACAATGATAAAACTATTCTTCACAAAACGAAACAATAAGAAATTACCAAATTTATTGATTATCGTTAAGCTTTCGATTGTTTATTTATTTATATTGTAAATCTAAAATAAATTATAACATATTTTAAGACTATTAAGGTTGTATGGTGATGCTCGTGGGACAACATGGTACCAGGGTGTCCAATGCAACTCCGGCATGGGACCACTCAGTCCATAAACAAATATTTGTTTACTTATTAATTATATTATTTATTTATACATAAATTCGATGTATGGCCAAACACTTTAGAGTAAAATTACTTTAATTTATACCATAAAACGAGTAACAAATGCTCCAAAAATGATTTAGTCCACAAAGAACTACAACGACCTTAGAATTTGTTAGTAGCTGTGTTATTTTATAAAGTATACATTCTACAATTATCACACCTAACGATTCAATTTAATCCTTTTCAAATCTTCATTAATATTATTGGATACTATTGCTAGAAGAAGAAAAAGGTGCTTCAAAAGGTGACTTCTACGAGAGACCTATACTACGAACCCACGAGTACGTCCATTCCCCAAAGGAGTTCTGTTTAACTCGGTGGCAGAGTTTGTGAGGATGGGGACGATCTCGGGAGGTTTCTTTGCTTGATGTCTCCAAAAGTATCCCTACGACCCTGGTTTAGTGAACTCGCTGAAGAAAGGGCGTTTATCCGCATGATGTCCAGACTCATGTCCAATCATTTTGCGTTGAACGCTCACTTCAGCACATAAACCTTGCTCCAACGAAAGGTTGAAGTTGCAGTGTAGGACATCATGACATAGATCACCTTCTGTGGTCTTGTGAACACGCTAGAGGATCTCTATTAGCTGCGGTGGATGCAATAGCCAGACAACATGCTCTCCCAATTAGAGATATTCTGGCAGCAAAAGACCTGCCATACATGAAAATAATTTTCAAATTTGCAAGAGAACAAGGTTTAAACCTATATAAGGATTCCCTAATATTCAAGTAGTAAGAGTTGTACTTTGTCAATTTCATGTATGTAACACAAAGCACACTGTATTGCAAGCTGGGTAAAACACAGAAGCTTAAGACTCAACAGAGCACCAAGAAAGAATCGCCTCATCATCAAACTCCACATGGCAGAGACGAGAACTACAATAATCGGACCGATTACTAGGGATCGATATGGACGGCGCCTCAACAGGATAAAAACAGATATCAATCAACCGAGTATGTCTGGGATAAAATATAATAGTAGGAGGAAATGCCTACTAAACACCGTCCATATTAACACTCAATCGAGAACTATCTTGACAATACGACATGACTGTAATAATTATACAGTGTTTCTCACTTGATAATGCAAAGTTACCTATGATTTTTGCAAACGCTACATACGATTTCGTATGGAGCGTTTGCAAAAATCATAGGTAACTTTGCATTATCAAGTGAGAAACACTGTAATAACCGATTTCGTATGGAGCGTTTGCAAAAATCATAGGTAACTTTGCATTATCAAGTGAGAAACACTGTAATAACTAAATAAATAATAAATCTTGCTAGAAGATAGAATAAGACTTTTTTTAGATAAAATCTCAATTCTATTAAAAATAATATTGAAATAATTTCAATACGCATCTTTGGTGCAACAAACAATTCAATGGAACACTAATAGAGGTTTGTGTTCGATGCGCCTGGAAAGTATACTACACGCATAGCACATTTCTTTAGTTTTAGCAGCAGCGTAATGCGAATGATTACGCCAATGTAAAAATGGTTCAATACTTTCATTTTAAAATCATTTTTGTAGTATGTTACATTTTTATCGAACTTTCTTATATTTTTTGATGAATAGCAAAGATTGGGAAAAATTAATCACTATGTAAAAGGAACAATTTTGATTTTAAAACCTATGATGAAACAATTTACAACAACCGTCCGTACGTAACAGTCACGTTTAACCTCAATCGTTCTCCATTTACCTCATTTACTCCTACTGCTGCTGCTGCTGCTGCTGCTGGTGCTTGTGCAGCTGCTGGATTTAAAATCCCTCCAGGAAGGACACACGCTACGCTCGGGTGATGAAACCAATTTTTGAGTTGAAATTAAAAGCGAAACGATAAAAGGTAGGCCGCACGATGGCCTACCACGGGTGTACGGTGTACACGATGGCAAAGAATTGGACTGCCCGCAGGATGTGTACCATTTCTACGCTTGATGTCCGACATTTGAATACGACGATTCCGCGAAAACGTAGCCGGTTCGAAAGAACGAAGATAGATTTACAAGTGCGACACGAGAGAGAGAGAGAGCGAAACAGCTGAGCATAGGAAATGCCGGGTTGTTTAAAAATCCTGTCCATGTACTTGGCACGAGCGAATATTGTTTCCCCCTTTTTCTGGAACGAGCTGTGGAGCAAAAGCGGCCAAATGCTATCTTTAAATTTTAGCACCGTCCAAACACCACAACCAAAGGATGTAACGAAGCTGTCCAGCAGCTCAGTATAGCAAGGCCCTGTAAGCTATAAACGGGGACAGAAGGGCTTAGAAAGTGGTGTAGCGCGCCTATGTACGGACGATTTTTGGGAAAACGATTTACTTTCTACGGCAAGCTTTTCCTTTTGCCAGATTCGTCGCTCACGTCTCGCGGGACGAACGGTTGAAGATTTTTCCACAAATGAAAAGGTGAAAAGCAACAAGAAACTCCCACCCTTTTGAAAGGGGATTGTTGGTGGATGGCACTGGTGGATAGCTGAGGAAAACCGAATGGAACAGAGAAAATGAGCGTCATCTTGTCGGAAGGGCACACTGTTGTGTAGCAGCAAGAAAAGGAAGTAAAGGAAAAGGAAGAAAAAAACACCCGCTTTTATTGACTTTTCCACATATAAGTAGGAGTATAAAATATGATCAATGACAAAAACGAACGTATGGAATAATCGAATCGAAATTGTACTTCTAATGGTGACAATGCAAGCAAAAATGAATAAAGAATCGTATTTCTGGCTAAATCCTACAATACTCGACATGCCATTTCTGGCCTCTTTAGTTCGATTTTACCCGTAACTGGAAACTTTACCTAAAACATAGTGTAAAAATGAAAGCCTAAGATATTTAATATTTAAAAACAAATGTACGAAAAGCACGCTGATGTCTACACGCTATTGATTATTCATCGGCTCAATATAGAACAACGGTTTAAAGAATATAATTTTAATCAATCTCACCTGCGGACAACACTCACTCAGTCTCTCTCTCTTTCACTAGTCGAAGAGTGAGAGAGTATTTCTTTATTACGAAGAAGATAAAAAAAAATTAATAGCTTCAATGTCATAAATGAATTGATTGCATTAAAAACTGAATATTACCAGAAAATTAAACAAATCATGAAATTGCAGTTGCTATACATCGTGCTACAGAATACAAAAAAAATCTTGTTCAATTGATGTTTTTTATACAAAGAGAGCACAATCAGTAATAAAACATATTTTATCAATAAATTTCTAAACAACACAGCAAAAAGCGCATTTTCATCTCAAAGATTTGTCCTCAGCCACTCCATAGTGTCGAGGTTTTTAATGGGCGCACACACAGAAAAAAATCCTTTAGCGGAAGCTTAAACGAAAACCTTTCCCCTGTTCCCACTGAGTTGAAATTAAAAGCGAAACGATAAAAGGTAGGCCGCACGATGGCCTACCACGGGTGTACGGTGTACACGATGGCAAAGAATTGGACTGCCCGCAGGATGTGTACCATTTCTACGCTTGATGTCCGACATTTGAATACGACGATTCCGCGAAAACGTAGCCGGTTCGAAAGAACGAAGATAGATTTACAAGTGCGACACGAGAGAGAGAGAGAGCGAAACAGCTGAGCATAGGAAATGCCGGGTTGTTTAAAAATCCTGTCCATGTACTTGGCACGAGCGAATATTGTTTCCCCCTTTTTCTGGAACGAGCTGTGGAGCAAAAGCGGCCAAATGCTATCTTTAAATTTTAGCACCGTCCAAACACCACAACCAAAGGATGTAACGAAGCTGTCCAGCAGCTCAGTATAGCAAGGCCCTGTAAGCTGTAAACGGGGACACAAGGGCTTAGAAAGTGGTGTAGCGCGCCTATGTACGGACGATTTTTGGGAAAACGATTTACTTTCTACGGCAAGCTTTTCCTTTTGCCAGATTCGTCGCTCACGTCTCGCGGGACGAACGGTTGAAGATTTTTCCACAAATGAAAAGGTGAAAAGCAACAAGAAACTCCCACCCTTTTGAAAGGGGATTGTTGGTGGATGGCACTGGTGGATAGCTGAGGAAAACCGAATGGAACAGAGAAAATGAGCGTCATCTTGTCGGAAGGGCACACTGTTGTGTAGCAGCAAGAAAAGGAAGTAAAGGAAAAGGAAGAAAAAAACACCCGCCAACTTTAGAACGATGGTTTGGGGTGGCCAGTGGGCTCTAGCTGATTGTGAAAGGAAATAAGCGGAAAGAACAACAGCTTCGCGCAAAACGAACAGAAGAATGATTTTACTGGATCGTTTGTGAGGGACAGAGAGAGAGAGAAAAAGGGTAGAACGATGGTAAGTAATTTGCTTTAAAGCAGTAAAGCGAAGTAATTTAAGATTTTTTAAGAAGATAAAAAGTGCGTTTAATAAGTTTAAAGTAATCCAAAAGAGAAGACAAAGTTGAAAAATAAATGAAGAAAATGGAAAGAAAATGGGTAAGAAGTTGGAAACAAAAATAAAGAAATGCGAATTTTTAAGATAAAGTAAAAAGTTAAGGGAAGCAAATGAAACATTCGGTAACCACAACACACTAACAACAAGAAATGTTAAAAAAACATATAAAACATACAAAAACACTAACATTTAGGTGAAAATTTGTTTAAACAACTTTAAAACATTAAAAAATAATGAAAACTAGGTAAAAAGTTAACAAATTAAAGTAAAATAATGTAAAATTTCAGCGTAGATACAAATCAGTAAGATTTCAATATTGAACATTAAAATATAGCACAAAAGCCTAACAATTATGACAAACTTTATTTAAAAACTCATTATTCCCCTGGTGGATCGGTCGATTGCTTTTCTTTCGCCGTGAAAGCCTTACCAGCGGACGCGAAACATTCATTTCTAATGGCTTCAGTTTAGAGCAACAACCCTTGGCGAATCCACGGATTCCCTCGCCTTTCCCTTTTCCCCTGTTCCGTCAACCCACTTACTTCCACCAGCACCTTCTTGTTCATCGAAGAAAGTAAAATTTTATGTACAATCGCCGTACGACAAAAAAAAAGGGTGGGCTTCGCTAATGGAATCGCTACGCACCGCTTCTCTTGCGCGCTACATCCCTCCCCCCCGGTACATCATCCCCCTACCCTTCCCTTTCTTCACAAACCTACAACCTTTTCATTTAAAGCACATCGTGTCTTCCGAATCCTTCCCGAGTTTTGCATAGCCATCCCCCATCGCAACTCATTTACGATCGAAGGACGGAAGTAATCTTAGTAGCCCAAGCGAATCGACTAAAATCCGATCCCCGTGCGCCCGTGATAGCCGCCGGGATAGAATCGGTTCGGTGCGCATTTCGGGTTATTTCCTAAAATTCGTTTAAGAAAAAAAAAGCGAGAGCGAAACCCAAACCATCGCACGCTTCTGCGAGATAAGCAACGAGCAGCCCCCATTTACTGTGCCTTGGGTGAAAACAAATAGAAAGCCATCTCTCCCATCACGAGCAAGGGAAGGAACGTTGGAAATGAGACGGAAGCGAGAAAGGGGCAAACTGAAAGAGTGCGTATTTATACATAAAGAAGAAATGGCCCCGGTTTTGTTGCTGGCTTTTCTTCTTTCTTTTTTTTTTGCGAAAAGAAGGCTTCAAAATCTAAATAAACGCCCCATGGGCTACCACTGCCATGAAGGTGGTCAGCACGGATCACACTGCCGCCACAGCTTCCTGCGCCCAAAAGGTAGGCTACACGCACCACACAGCCGAAAATAAAAATCGATTACGCTGTGGAAAGTGCGCACAGCCTACCGGTACCGCAAGCACAACCCATTAATGAGAATCTTGCGTATTTAACAAACGAAAATGAAAGAAAAAACGGGGGCAGGAAAAGCCCCGCCGCGGAAGCAGCTATCCCGCTTTTTGCGCACCCCCTGCAACCTTCATTTAACCCATCCTCGTAACGGTCGGTTGTTTCGTTTCCTTCTTGTGAGGTTTACACTGCGCTACTGGGCACTAAGGGATCAAAAAGGTCAGATTTTTTGTTTGTTTAATTTTCTCATCACTTTTAAAACAAAATCAGTTAAACGAAAGAAAGATCCTAAAATAAAATCTAGCCACCTATGATGCTAGAAAAAAAAGTCTAAAAAAGTTATCCGAAGTGCATAACTTTCAGGCGCAGCTAATAATATTTTCCAAAATGCATAGCTCTATCAATTTTAAACAAAAATTTAATGTAAAAGTGTCTAATTTAAAGGTTTTTTATTGACTTTTCCACATATAAGTAGGAGTATAAAATATGATCAATGACAAAAACGAACGTATGGAATAATCGAATCGAAATTGTACTTCTAATGGTGACAATGCAAGCAAAAATGAATAAAGAATCGTATTTCTGGCTAAATCCTACAATACTCGACATGCCATTTCTGGCCTCTTTAGTTCGATTTTACCCGTAACTGGAAACTTTACCTAAAACATAGTGTAAAAATGAAAGCCTAAGATATTTAATATTTAAAAACAAATGTACGAAAAGCACGCTGATGTCTACACGCTATTGATTATTCATCGGCTCAATATAGAACAACGGTTTAAAGAATATAATTTTAATCAATCTCACCTGCGGACAACACTCACTCAGTCTCTCTCTCTTTCACTAGTCGAAGAGTGAGAGAGTATTTCTTTATTACGAAGAAGATAAAAAAAAATTAATAGCTTCAATGTCATAAATGAATTGATTGCATTAAAAACTGAATATTACCAGAAAATTAAACAAATCATGAAATTGCAGTTGCTATACATCGTGCTACAGAATACAAAAAAAATCTTGTTCAATTGATGTTTTTTATACAAAGAGAGCACAATCAGTAATAAAACATATTTTATCAATAAATTTCTAAACAACACAGCAAAAAGCGCATTTTCATCTCAAAGATTTGTCCTCAGCCACTCCATAGTGTCGAGGTTTTTAATGGGCGCACACACAGAAGAAAAAACCTTTAGCGGAAGCTTAAACGAAAACCTTTCCCCTGTTCCCACATCCTCCTGCTTTCTCCCTGCACAAGTGCGTCCCATCCATACACCCACCCACCCATCCACATTAAAAAAAAATTCACCCGGTAGGCGGACATGCGCTTTCCAGCCGTAGACATCGGCCGGTTGCGTTAATGTTGGCCGTGTTTCTGCTCGTCTGATTAAAAAACAACGCTGGTTGAAGGGGGTTGAAAGTACACAAACACACACACACACCAACACAACGGTCGCAGCTGGGTTGAAACGTGGTCCCTCTCATTTGCATACGCACGCGTCGACCCTTTGCTAGCGTGATGAAGCAAAGTTCCCCGTGTTCTGGTGTTCGGATGGTAATCCTTTCGATGTTCGGGGACGAGTATCAGAGACCGAACGGGTTAAACTGGTTTCTTACCTTGCGTTTTGTTTCTCGTTCGACCAATTAATGAAGGAGATGAACGTTATTTGACGGCCATGTTTTTTGTGGCTGGGCATTTTTTGTCATCATTTTCAGAGAGCGTTCCGATAGGTGTTCTTCCCGCGCTTAGGAAAGGGTTATTTGTTGTTGTTAACCCTTTTCTTCTTTCCAGGCGCTTTATGACGGTCAAGCGCAGTACGGTCGGTTTACGTTGGAGAATCAGAAAATGGCTGGTTTAATTAATCAGTTGGAACGATTGCTTTTACAAAATGGAAGCAGTTCTTTCGCTACAAGATAAATTGAATTTACACTTATTCTCTTTTGAAAGGGAATTTACAAAAGATAAATTTTAATTTAAAAGTATTTTTTAAATTAATAATAAAATATTCATACCATTTTCTAGCATGAGAAGCAAGAAAAAAGATCCTCAAAGTCACTTTCACTGCATGCCCATCCCATAGTAATCCATCAGCTTGCTAATTCTCTGCTTTTTCTTTCTCTCTCTCTCTCTCTCTGTCTCCCTCTCTCTCACTGTCTTTTAAAGAAAATTAACAAAAGAAAAAGCGAAACTAGAAGCAGTAGCCGAGTGTTTCGTTAATCCTTCAAATTAAGGCCAAATTACAGAAGTGCATAACAAATCGGTCCTATGCCTTGCTTGCTGCTTGCTTGGCTGCTGTAATTTCTTTTCTCAAAAACCATCCATATTTCTTCTCCCGTTTTTTTTCTTCTGCCAAACAGTGACTAGCTAACTGGCTGGGATGGCTTTTGTTTCCCCCCGCCGGCACACGGGATGGGGTTTTTTGGTAATTTATTTTTCTCTCGCGCGAGGGTTCTTCGCTTAATCTTTTCGCGGTGGAAAGAAACCAAACGGGGATGTAAACGAGATGACGAGATGCTGCTCGTACTCTGTGCGTTATCTTAAAGTAATGTTCAACAAAAATAAGGGAAAAAATAGTGTAGTGAAGAAGCTTCAAATAATGCTTTACGAGCAAAAGGTTGTAAGTGTAAATTAAAAATGTTTTTAAGCAAAGCGTACCACCATTGCTCTAAAGCAGCGCTAGGAAAGAAGGGTGAAAAGGAAACAAACCCCCGAGAAAAGCGTGTGATGTGCGCTATCTACTCGGGTGAAAAATCACAAAACCATGCAATAAATCCTAGGCACACAAAAATTACATTACACTGCCAGCCCGCCACGATTGCAAGGGGTTAATAAGAAGGCAAAAGCAGGCGAACGATCCTGCGCCCAGTCACCACAGTCGCTCGTGTCACGCTTCAAAACGGGCGCCCGATATGGATCGTCAGCGGGTTTTTGTGGCATGAACGCCTAACACTGCCGGGCAAATGACACGGGAAGCACACACACACTCGCGCTCGCTACTGGCAGCTTAAAACGACCCGGGTGAATGAGGGTATAAAAAATTTGCATAATGTAACCCCCTCATTTTTTTTGTTTGTCGCGTTCGTTCTATCCGCGTGTGTTTCTAGCGCGTCCTTTCACCATAAAGGGCTGCCAGCTGCCGGAACCACCGTGTGCTCGGTTCATTGCCTCGCGAATTGTCTCGGTTTTGCTATTACGGTCCCATTACTACACTAGCTACGCGAACGAAGCTACCCTAAGATGAGATGCAAATAAATTTTTAAAAGATCGCTTAAAAACACCGAAACGGTCTTATTATGGCCCGAATGGGTTAGTTGGCTGAGTCCACATGGTGTTGGTGTTGGTTTCATTTACGACACTTCACGGCTCGGGTTATATTTAAATCGTAAAAGTAGTTCTAACATTGTATTCCTATTTCGAAACAACCTTAGGCGTAGAATAAATAATTGAAAATGTTTAGCTTGTTTCAAATTGCATACATTTAGGCGCGTTTATTAAACGTTTATTATTTTTCCGCATTATTGTTGGGCGATTCTTGGGTATTAATCTCTATCGAGCTTTACTTTCTAGTTCTTCTTTGGATTTTCTAACAATCTCTGCTATCTTTAGCTTTTCATGACTTAACTTTATGATATGAAATTGAATAGTTTGTCCTGTGTACATTCGGACGGGATTCGATACCCGGTCTTGAAATGTAAAGCCTTGTACCACTATCGCTCTACTCACCGGACTGTAGCGTATAACAATCAATTCAAAACCGCTCCCTAGTTTGTAGTCTAGGACATTTATTTTTAAATATTGTAACGAATAGTTGATCTGTAGAACATTACGGGCCTTCCTATGGGACAGTTCTAGGATATTTTGAACCTCATTTCTTCCCTTGTCAGTCGACATGGGTTCAATCTACGTATTCATCTCACCAACGCACAATAACTTCTTCTTCTTCTTTCTTGGCCTAACGACCTCTTAGGTCATGTCTGCCATTTCTGGCTTACTAGACTTATTATTACCGCCTAGTTGGATAGTCAGTCCTCACTATGGGGGAACGGCCCAGATGAGACTTGAACCCCGGTCCTGCCGTGTGAAGACCGGCGCCGCTGTCGCAACTACCAAAGGGCCGCCCCGCACAATAACACTGCAGGTAAATCATCTGAAGTCGTCGAGATGTCGTCATCTTCTACTGATAGGTGATGATTCTGGAAAAACGTTACTAACCACAGGTTGTCCTCAAAACAACGAACTATCATATACTTATTGGTGCACAACAAGGATCCACATGGACTACTGCTGTCTGGTCAGTCTGCTTCCTGATAGAAGCTTTGCAGCATAGGTTTACTCTGTGCTCTATCTAATGCTAGGAGTTTACTGATCCAGGCTATAGAAGCCATCGTCCCAAATTATAACCTTAACTGCTCATCCCACAAGTAACCTGTTTTAAGTCATATTAGCTTGAGTTAGCGAGGTGTAAGAGTACGAATAGGTAAGCAGGCACCACCAATAGTACATATGAGATTGTTTAATATTGTATGTTGCCTGTATATTGTATATTACTTCACTGGGCCGATTGCTTTAGATAGATTTAATTGATGATGGGTAAGGCCATTTTCGAAATCAAAGTTAATATTATCACATCTTGTAGTTCTAGCTATTTCCAGAGTTAAGCTGTAGAATCTGATAGAAAAACCAGTTGATCAAACCGTGCATCTCAACGTCACTAGTAGTACAAAATCTAACTGGATCGTGTATGCTAAATTTAATTTGGAGAAGAGACCAGAATCATCTTCGTCTTCTCGTACGCAGTTCTGAATATCCAGTTACAAATAAACTAAGGAAGCCTTTAACGACAGGCTAAGATTCCTGGATGTTGCAAACCTAAGACGAGGAGTACAGGTAACAATTTTTCATCAAAAACCGGACCCTTAGTTTTAGGAGCATCTTTGTTCTCATTAGTTGTGCAATTTAGACTAAAATCTGGTTTTTAGGTTAACGCCGCTCATGTGATATGTGTTCCAGTTCCACGTCGCTTTTTAACGTGAATTTTTGAAGCAGTATTGTATTTCAACTGTTGAAGACTTGACGCATAAAACCGTCTTAGCAGCGTGTCGCTATTTTTTCGGTAAATTTTATAACACAATTGTCTCAATCACTTCAAATTTGCATCAAGTTTATGCCAGCGATTTAAACCATCTTTACAACTGTCTGTTGCGATCATGAAAAGGTTCACAAAACGTACCGTACGTTACTCTGGCATTTGCTTAAAACTGACCATCAAAGCAGAAATCGTTCTCACGTACGGAGAACCATACATCCGCTTGGTACATTTGACGTAAAAATCAAACCCAGTTCGAAACTTTTTTATACACGAGCCATTTAAATATTTTACGATGCGCACATCGCGTTGGGCCGGATTCCGATTTATTTCCTACCTGTCCTGTTAGGCTAACAAAAAAAAACAACACATCGAAAACATTGCAAACGCATCAAAAATATTATATCGACAAGCAGAAAAAAGACTTTGGACATGACAATGTTCCAACCGAAACATTCGTGTCGTGGTATAAACTTTGAATAATCTGCAAACGAAACGGTGAGATTGCTGAAAGCATGGCGCGACACGTGGTACATCCACAAATTGCACTTCAATGTCACCATGGTTTACTTATCGGCAAATGTAAATGACATGGTACGTGGTACCAAGTATCCACATACTTTCGCTTACTTTCACCGTCTTCAAAACACTCACTTTTCATGATCTGTTTCCTTCGGTTGTGCACATGATTTCCCCAAGGAACCGTCCGGCTAGCCGTTAGAAAGTGTGAGCATTAGTGTGTTATTGCTTACTTGAAAATGGTAAAGCAAAAAAAACAAGAACAGAATCCTTCACACTCAACGGGATAGGTTTACTTAACTTCAGCGTCCCACATACGTTCTCCGCTAAACAAGTCCGGCGGGAACGATTCGAACCGGACGAACCCATATCGATGCCGATGACGGTGAGCTCTCGCGAGAAATCTCCTTTGCCCAGCGAGTCAGTTTGGGACTCCGCGTTTTGGCACGTTGATGATGCTGTCAATAAGTCAGAATTAACGCCTTCTTTGTATGCATACGTTTCGGGCGCGCTTCAGAAGGGAAGCAAAACCATCCTGACGAACGTTGACGCATCCGCGTCACATGTCGCTTGAAAGTGGCCTTTACATACATCCCCTACGAGCGATTTGAGCTGAATAACGCTGTCGATTGCTAGCGAGTTGGAAAAGCCAATATTGTGGTTTCGATTGGCATCGCACAATGTGGTTATGTAGCTGGTTGCGACATAGGTTAGGAACAATGCCAATTTTTTTACCTCATTATGGAATAAAATTCTTAATTTAATTTCCCTTAGTTGAACCCTAATTTCAAAGCGACATGTTTCCTTTCATGTCTTCCAATTTATTTACCATTGAACTGTCAACGATAAACCTCAATCTGCTCATTAAAAAGTGAAAGGTGAGGGTTAAGCAACCGCAAAGCATTCGGAGTTTTAAAGAATTATTAAAGCGTACCGCTCTGTATATTAATTGCCGTCTTGCAGGGGTAATTCTTAATTCAGAGCACAAGCTTCTTTTAATTACAAATAAGCTGCAACATTGATTTAAAATATTAAACTCAACGCATACAAGCACAGAACTATAAACGTAATACTGGAAAATATATTAAAAATAATTGTTCAAACATTAAATATAAACAAAAAGTAATATTAAGTAATATAATTCAGGGCTTTACATAAAAATTTAAAAATTAAAAACTATACCACATAATCTCAACTAACTTAATCATAAAAATATAAACAAAACTTTTACCAGAAACTGACACAAGAAACTTTAAGATATAGGAAACTGCCCAATAGTCGTAAAAGGCTTATAAAAGCATGTCATTCTTCATGTTTATACCATTTAACGTTTAGAAAGCACAAAATAAGCAAGTAAAAAATACAGGTACTAAACTAACTCCTACACAGAATTTATACAGAACCTTAAAATTCAAATACAAATTACATTCTCTAATGAAAAACAGCAAGTGTTAGGCAATCAAACGAAAATCATTGCAAGTTATGATTTGTTTTTTAATTGCCGTCTTGCAGGCGGTCTTTTTTGCATTAAAAGTCTTGATGTTTTTGTTATAATTTTACAATTTAAATTCACATATTATATTGCACCACATACAGAAATACCAAGCCTAACAAATATTACACTTAAAGTATGCTGATTGTCGTCTTGCAGGGGTAATTTTCGTTTGACAGTTTTAGACCATAGGGCAGAATTTTTGCTAAAAACAACCTCAAACCGAACAAAAAACCCTGTCAAACTTTTTTATCGGTCCGCTATAAATGACACACCATTGTTCTAGTCTCTCGGAAATCACACCGAACCTGTCAACACCGTCATCGGCCGAGGACCAGTTCATTAACCATCAATTGATGCGTGTTCGATTGCTTGAGCGATCGGGGAGGGTGCACTTATTGCCCGGCCGGCTAACAGTACCATTGTTACCAACAACTCGCTGACAGCCGTACCATGGTCCTTCGTCAAAAAAAGCCATTTGGCCGGCCGATAAATGGCAGGAAAAAACCAAAAACCAACCGCTCACCCCATGCGGATGGACATGTCGGTGCGTGAGCACGTTGTTTACTTTGAACGCCCGTTGGCAACAAGAATTATAATAAATTCGCTCCACTTAAAAACTGTTTTGTGCTGCCCGTTAAACTGCCCACACGTTTACTGCCAAAATTGGCACTTTTAGATGACGTCCCGGCCGATGGATAAGACGCCCTCAAAGGACAGGGGAAGCAAATCCTGCCACTCTCATACATTTGGTTGGGGTACCCCACTATACAGCTCGGTCTCGGTGAAGAGATATTAAAATTTAAATTTTCATTAAAATATCCTCCCCGCCGAATTCCCCATTTGCCCGTCCGTACGTCCAATCCCGCATTGACCGGATCCATTTGATACCTTTCCGGTGGCCCAACCAAACGATTAGGGACGACCCACCAACATCGGGCCACTCTCCCACTACTGGAGGCGATTATCCTTGACAAAAAAAAAAAGACAGACCGGTCGAAAGAAAAGGCGACGTTTGAGATGTTTGATCTAGAATGAGTATATCCTGTCAGGGGGCCATTTTGGCTCGCAACAAAACGTCAAACGTGCTTACCGTGTGCTTAAAAAGAAATGAAACACACAGCAAAACAACAGCAAAAAGAAACAAAGCTGCCCCAAAAAACCAAAATGGACCATTTAAGCGAATGACTCCACTTCAATATTCAAGCCGCGGATGATGATGGTGCCGACAGGTACGCGTCGGCTTTGTCCATCAGCCAGAACAGCACGTTAAAAAGCAACAATTAATATCGTTAAATTTCTCAAATTACGTACGCACCTTACGCAAACACATTCCCGTACTGGCCCACGCTGGATGAAGCCGGGGAAAGCAGATTTCTGGTGTGTGTGTGTTTGTGATTGCGCCATGCTCATCCGGGTGCGAGGCAAATTGTTTGCATTTTTATAGATCGTCTAATATCATCGTGCGTTTCGCTGGTATAAACCGAAATCGTGCCTTGGCCCAGCCCCGAAGGAAAGATTTCAATGGTCTCGATGTTTTTTTTTCGGTTTAGCCAGTCGTTCGGTTACTTTGTTTTTATTTTAAGAATACTTATTAAATTACACTCATTAATTATGTTGTTTTCCGGTGCCACCCCTACGGCATTATGGGAAAAGGTGTGTTGGTGTGTCCGCGTGAGGATAAGGATGTTTTTTGTTTGGTTTTATTTTTCCATTTCTTATCGGGAAATGGGAGAAAGCTTTTAAAAGTGGTTTACACCACGTGAATTGCATATTTGGTGGAAAAATGTTGAATGGCCAATAAAAAAATGTGTTAAAAACGTTATTACTTATTTCACTGTTGCCTTAAAACTGGGAGGTATTAATTTGATTTTGTATCTATGATTTGTAAACATTTTTTTTAAATATTTTAAATATATGCAAATTGAACGATAGGCTCGAAGAACAATAAATTTGGCATGGAAACGTCATTGATAGCGATAAGACCAGAAAAAACACAAATTAAAAGCATACAAACTGAAATTTATGAAGTTCTTGGAAGTATTTTTTTATGGCAAGAGAAATGGCAATATAAACAGATAAAATAAGAAACTCACTATAATTATCAAAATAACGAACTAACAGGAACATATAAAAACACTTCAAAATAATATAATAAACAATAACAAAATGCAACGTAATATAAAAGACACAAGAATAACTGTAGATAAAAGATGTTTCCCAGTTCATGTTTAAGTGCAAACAAAAGAGAAACGAAAGTCCGATCATCTAGCAAACAAAAAATGGTTAAAAAGAAATTAAAACCATTAGATAATATGTATAAAAAGCTAAAACCACAACACAAATTCAAATAATAATGACGACAAATAAGGCGATCGACAACTAAACAAAAAAATGAAAGAATGCTTCAAAAGAAATAAAAAATTAATAAATGATTTAGAAAAGGCACGCGCAACTAAATTAAATAATTATAAAGATCAGTAAAAAGGACATTTTTATCGTAAACACCAACCAGCTATAATGAAGAAAGAGGAAAATGGTAGCAGATACACAAAAAACCTAAGTGAAGAAAAAAATAAAAAATTCAATAAAGCAAAAAGAAATTGAAATTTAAAACATAATTATGAGCGAACCCCGAAAGTTCGTGAATAACACTGATGATAAGTGATAAAATATAGAACTAAAAGAAACAGCATCAAGCATATAAACAAAGCATTACAAAAAAAAACTAAACATTTAGATGGACCAGAGTAAAGAAATAGTAAAAATTTTAATGAAAACTTGCAGGAAAAAGGGAAAAACAGAAAGAAATACAAGTGACAAAAATCTGAACGTTCATGAGAAACACTGATATTAAATGGTAAAAAAAATATAACTGAGCGAAACAAAACATCGAAACAGCTCCAAACATAGAAACAAAGCATTAAAGAAGGTTAGATAGCTACAGATTGAAACAGAGAAGCGACCTGGAACAGTATAATCGACGATCGAATACTTTCTATACTGTTTATCTAATCTAGTTCACACTGAAAATGTCTGTTTCAAGCAAAGCATACTTTGCTTTCCATATTTTCTTCTGAAGCTCACCTATCTCATGAAATGTGTTTATAATTTCAAGAAATAGAAAATTCAAATTCAAATGTTTCCCGTAGCGGCGCATAAAAGGTTAAAAGGTAAGCTTGAAACCCATATTTTCCCATATTCAACTACAAAGTGTGTCATCATCGTCGAACGAAAAAAAAACAAACTCGACTGTCACTGTTTTGCCTCTGTTCGTGACGTCCAAGTGGACGCAATTCGCACGGGTTTTGACAATCACATTCAATCGGTCGAAAGGATACGCAACAGGAAGTCGAACCGAAAGGCCACACAAAGGAGGGAAAAATATTAACCCAAAAGGAAAATATTAACCGGCACAACAGAAAATACACACGCAAAAAACGAAAACCGGACGATTTCCATTCGGTCGAATGTCCGTTGCAAAGATCAATTGTCGTTTTGTTGAGCTGAATGATAAGGGCTAGTGCGATGGAAGGGAGAGAAACAGAGAGCAGTGAGAGCCTATTCTGGACCGGATTATCCTTCGACCCAATGGATGCTTTATCCCACCACATCATCATCATCATCGTCCTCATGTGTGGAAGCAATCGAACCCACCCTGAGAAGGATTTCAATGACCGAACGAAAAGGACACGGTACCCGGTCTCTTTTTTTGTGAATAGGGCCCGATTTGCGTTTGACACAAAAACGGAGGCTTTAAGTTCCTACCGGAAGATACCGGAAGGAAGCGTGAAAGCAGCGAAGGAATAGCGAAGGGCTTCTTCACATTTGCAGGGTGAGTAGGTGAGAAATTGATGTTCTTCCTTGCGGCAGTTTTACACAACAAACTTCCCAACCCGACAAGGATCAAGAGGATGTGCATGTCCTTACCGAGCCAAAGGAAGCAGAAATTGAATTTGATTTCGTTTTGATTTGATGACAATCGATTCAGTGATTTAGCGCCAGTTCATGCAAACATCTGTTTGTCAAACGGTTTGCCCCTACCCCGCTCAGGGAGAATAAAGAGAAAAAAATAAGTCCAGCGACCGTTCTTAAGCTTAACGTTGCCCCAAACTCAGTCCGGAAAACACATTTTCGGTCAGTTTAGATCGGTGGCTAGCGATAAGCATCAAGTAGCGCATTATGTGTGGTCTGGTTTTGCGTTTGCAGTTTTGTGTCTCCCTGCAATGGGATGAGGGTTGTAGTTGGTGCGATTTGGCCGGTAGTTTGCATGTCCTTACAGACTTAAGTCTACTTGAGGTTAATTGTGTTATCGGTGGTCCGGAACAGTAGGACGCAAGATCTTGGGGGTATATTTTACCATATTCCGTAGGATATGGGAACAGTTATGGTCAGCAACACTATCTAGGAACTAGAATTGGTTGAGTAAAACTATAATGGAATGAGAATCGTTATATGTGAGCTTCATTGCATGAAAAATAATATCGAACTGCAAGCGTACAGCAAGAATTCAGCGATTCCTCCAATTTCTTAGTTGTCTAACCATTTATTTGTTATCCAATTCCTGACAAAATCACCCATTGTTTATAGGAATGGGTAACAAATCCCGTAAAGACCACTGGGAGACAATCTATCCGGAAAAATCAAGAAATTTTTATATGGTTAAAAAGCTTTATAAAAATCCAGAAAGATATATAAAATTGGCCGGCCAAGACTTCATCGAGTAATGAATAAAAATAAATGAGCAGAGCTTCATAACATTGCGCAATAACATCTTCAGAACAGTTTGTACTTTATTACAGTAAAACTATTCAAATTCTTGCTAACTGTTCTCCAACCTAACAGTACTTTTATAATGTTTCGATGTGTTCTAATGTTTATTAGTCCATTTAACTAATGAAGGATAGGAAACTAAACTACATAAACTACGTACACAAGTCCATGTGTTATTTAAACTTTAACAGATCGGCAGCGATAGCTTGCGTAGGAATATGCACTGTACCATCATTATTCGATGTTCGAGCAGATTTAGTCCAAATAAAGGGCACCTAATGTACGATAAGAAGGACATACAGACACACAGGACCATGGAAGACGTTAAAACACAATAATTGTAACTTTACGTTGCACGAATTCTATCCGAATTATTAAATATTGTGGTGATGGAGGCAACAAGATGCCCGCTAATTGTTATAAAATCGTTGGGACAATTTCACAATGCAAAGATTTCACACTAAATTCCTTAAAGATCCTCTACATCTTCTTCTTCTTCCTTGGCACTACAACCTCGTGAGTTCTTGGCCTGCCAGCTATTGCTAGCTTTCTGTGACTAAGATTTACCCGTAGCTGGATAGTCAGTCCTGCGTACGGGGAGGCGGTCCGCCGGGATTCGAGCCCCGGATCCTCTACATGGAACCTTCAAATCTTTAGCAACATGTAACGTAAGGTCTAGTGTGCCTAGCAGTGTTTTTGAGATCATCAATTCGTAGTGGTCTGTAGGTGTATGTCTGCCAGCTAAAAGGACACCTAAGTCACAAAGTACATGTATACGAGGCACAGGAGAATCAAATTCTAGAGGTGATCTTTTTCTTGAGAACGTTATAACTATGTATATATTCGTTAATATTGACACGCATAAGCTACTGCCTTACGGGGCTCCGGCAGCAAATTTTGACGTTTAATTCCTTCGTGATCTTATTTAATGTTTATTGTATCATCCTTCTATTCCTGTGATTGATGTAAATGTCCTTCCGTGCTACTTGTTTTCATTAGTTTGCACCAAACTTAAACTACTATGCTACTCGTTGGGTCGTAAACAAACATGTTTTATACTAAAACAAATTCTAAGTGTGAAGGAAATGTCTCCTAACCAATTTGCATTGTATTCTAATTGTAAATTAGCGTAAGCAATACGGCCAGACCGTCCTAAATGAATTTAAATGTGAAAAACGATGCATTACTGATTGCATATATTTAGGCGCATAGAATGAATATGAAATATTATGAAGATTTACTGGCTGTTTTATCTACATTTTTTTAATACAAGTACGGCAATTACAAACCTATAATAAACACTTAAAAATCATTCATAAACAACTCCCACCGCCACTTCCCACGGCTGCAAAACAAATGCGCCACAAAACTTGTTAATATCTTCCAATTGATTGATGCCAATTTGCCATTCAATGAACGATTTCATCTCTCGAATTTCACCGGGCCCGGCCATATCATACCGGCCCGATCGCAACGATCGCAGTTTCCGAACGGACCTCATTAAAATTTCTTTGACGTTTTCATCCAATCATTAAAACGGTTGAGAAAATGGACCAAATTTACGAACTTCCTTCCTTTGCCCCTGTATCTCATCAAACTAAACGCATTCCGGGCAAACATATTCCGTCCGGTTCCGGGTGGACGATGGTGGATGAAACGTAACGTGCCATGTTTGAGAAAAAAAGTGATGGGAAATTAATAAACAACAACAAAAAACACAACAACCGTTCCTGCTCCTCCCGTCTTAGCTCGAGTACCGCTCACAACGTGGCGCTATAATTGTTCGGACAACGCCCAGCGTCCGCCATTCGGGTCGGGAATGTTTGTGAAATTTCATAAACATGCCTGTCGTGAAACAAAAATAAAATAAGATAATTTAGAAAAGTACAAACAAATACCCACACTCACCTTACCGTAATGTCTCGATCGGAATGCTGCATATTCATTATCTTTCGTGCGTTGGCGGCCATCCACCGGCTGGCGGATGGACAAAATTTCGTTTGGACGGTTTAATGGGATGATAATTAACACCGCGCGAACTCGCCCTCCATACGGATGAATTTGTCCGATGATCCAACACAAGCAGAAGGAGCTAGGCGGGAGATTGCCACGAAAGAGGGCAATGAATTTTATTAATTTCGAATAAATAATTTCATCCTGGCTCCAACGGTTTGAGTTCTCACCATACTGTTGGTGCAGAATTTTAAAAATGATCCTTATGCGCTGTGACGTGTTCGGAGCTTTTGGTAGGGGATCACGATTAAAATGCCAAAACAATTCGAAGCACGGACACGGAGCGTGACACTCGCAGACCGGAGATTTTAAGATGAATTAAACATTTTCATAATTATGTCGCAGGGAAAAAAATGGCGAACCTCAAACGAAGTGGGCTGTCAATTGAGGTTTCGGTACTTCCGGATGCGATAATTTAATTCGAGTTCGGAAAAGTGCTTATCAAGCGCGTAAAATCCCGTTTCGCTTTGTGATGAAAATTGTGCCCTGTACGGTGTTGAAGTTTTTCATCAATTACACACTTTTTAATCGAATAGATCAAACGGCAATGTTTCGTACTTGCGTTGAAGGATTTGAAGTTGGTCTTAGTGCTTTTTAAGCATTTCTATTACGCCATTTATGGAATTATACAACATTAAGGAACAAATCTACTAAAAAAAATCGAAAATGCCAAAATGTCAAACTGTGTCTCTTCTTAAAATCTTAACATTCTAATCGATTGCATACCTTCAGGCGCTTTGCAACATAAAGACGGAGACGGTTAAACTTCACGTGTAAAAGTCCCTAGAATTAGGCTCAAAACGTTTGCCCCAGATTTGGTGCCAGCAGTGACAGCAGCACAATTTATTTTTACAGTCAACAATAACTGTTCTGAACGCGATGTTATAAATGCTATGTGTTTTGCATACTTTTCGATGTTTTTTGCAGTGCTGAACCTACAGTTTTGTAGAGATTTTTTTTATTTCTGCAAAACGCATTTTTTAAGTAAATTCTGCTCAACTTTTCATACAGCATTGCTAAAGACTAATAGCTTGAATGCCAAGGATTACAGAGATATTCGAATAACCAAAAAGGTCTCATCTTTAATCTATAATAGATCTTTGGAAATACGTATAAGACGTTGGCAAATGAGGAATACTTGGGAAGATCTTGATACAACTATACTATGAACAGAAAAACATTTATTTAGTCACTATTCCTGTGCATTAAACAAATTCTCCCAGTAGATCTATCATTACGGCAAGGTCTGCTCGATTTATTTATACAATTTAAGCCAACTGCTTTACGCTACTGTTTTACAAACGATAGACAAAACAATTGAGCGTTGTTTGGTTAGACCCAACCAGTTGTCATCATATTTTCGTAACGGAAAGAATGAAAGATACTAATTGTATGCTGTTGTTCAATACAGTGGCGATTTCCCAAGCTTATAAATAAAAACAAATGTATAATCAAGCAGCAGACGCAACAAATTCTTCATGTCACGTGCTATTTGATCGCGATAGTTGGTAGAATACAGCTAGAATAGCTTCTCAACGTTTGTATACATTTCAACTTCTATCGATTGGAGCAAGCACCATGCAAGATGATCACGTTTCATATCTTGCAAATGTTTCTAAAGGGGGAACCCGAGAATGCCCCATGTGTTCTTGTTTACCCCAACGAAGGGTTGTCGAGCACGATCGTCTGACTAGCTTCCGGTGTTGTTTTGGACACTGTCGTTTTATATGTGACCAACATTCCTTAAGCCTTCTTCCAGCGTTTAGATTGCTAGAATTATTCACTAACTTCCGTTGCCAACTCTACTTTACACCTTCTGCCCCGCATGTCAAGGTTAACATTACTAGAGAAAGATTTAAAAATATTTAACACTGCGCCATGTGCCACTTTTGCCGCTACAGGCAAGCAATTGACCAATGCGGTCATTTGTAAGCGTACCCGGTTTAACTGCATCCGTTTTGTGATGCTACTCGTTGGGTCGTAAAATCACCCTTCGTTCGAGTACGCACGTACTTTAGTGGAAGAAGCGAAAACGCTCGGTAGGAATCCAATTTTCCTTACATCAAGTCTTTTTTTGAAAGAAAGAAAGAAAGAAAAGGCTATAACCCGCGGTCGCCAACGGCTAGGTCACGGTGGGGAAATAAAGTTTTTTTTCCTGTTCACATAAAAAAGCCTTCAAACTATGCGTATTCGCTGGGGTGGAGATTTAAAAGTGAAAGCGTTGGAACTGAGGCCAGAGGAAAGAGGTGCGAAGAAATGTAGTTTTGGAGCTGGTAAGAACTTTACCGAATGCTCGGAGCTAAAGGCAGATCGAGATTCTTGTAGAAGTTGGTAAAATATCAAAGAAATAAAGACAGAATTAACCGTTTAATGCTTATTAGGAGAGATTTTAAAACAAAAAACATGTAGAAAAGAAATCATAAAATTATAACTTTATCTATTGGTCACAACTAAACTTTCATATAAAGCAAAAGAAGTAAAGCAGATTAGATAAAAACAAGAAAAAGCCAAATTAGAACATAAATTAAAATATCAGGTAATAAAAAGTACTTTTAAAACGATAATTAATTAATGAAATAGATGGAACAGTAAAGAATATTATACTGCAACTAAAACGTTACCCTTCATCACTTCACAATTCAACTCTTCTTGTTTCGTCCACCGAAACACCAGTTCTCTTCACTATTGCTATGAGAACAAACCCCTTCGAATACTCCAGTAAAACAAAGAAACAAACTGTTCAAAACGGAAATCAAAACAGCGAAAAGATCATGTTCTGCCGCACACGCACACATCTAAACACAACGTACTAAAATGCCCTTACGAAGAAGAGAACTACATTCTGCTTCACATTCTTCACATTCAATTCGTCGCCGTTTGTCCTTGAAATTGTAGGAACTGAAGCCCTTTGTAGCGATAAGCAGTGTGGCCCAGACTCACACATTCATTGCGCATCCGTCCACGGCTCAGTTTCGTTCGTTCTCGGCCGATTCGTCAACAGCACCGGAAAATGGCCACAAAATTTGCAATTCTCAACAAAAGAAAAAAGTTGCATGGTCCACAAAAAAGGCCCTTTGCATGTGTTCCCCTTTCGAATGTTTTCAGAGGTAATGCCATCAACAAGACGTCAGCGTTGGTTGTCAGTTTGACAATTGGTGTATCGATTTATTTAGACTCTCAACTCACATACCCGGATCGAAGAAAACGAGGTGTTTTTTACTCTAATTAATATTGTTTGTTGCAAATAACTTATTTAAAGTAATGCTTGTCACTAAAACGAGATATAAAAACAAAAAAACGACACATCTACATCGCATATCAAGAGGACTTCAGTTGTCATTTTGCGATCGCGGCTTTTTTTTCAACTTCCTTCTGCTGTTGACGTTCAGTGTGGTTATACCTTTCTTGCGCTAGACAGGAACTAGCATATTACAACAGCGACACGCAAAGTTAACAAGTGATCAGTTACTGCACGCTTTTCCTACATATTTCTTTCGTAGATCTAAAAAAACGCGGTAAATTAGCATTCCAGGTAAGGTTTAGTGCAGTTGCCTTGTTTTACTTCGTACAAATGGCAATGAGCTTTCATTTGCTTCACAGTTGTGTTGTCCACGATGGCGGATATAGCTAAACCCACAGGTACCACGGGAGATGATGACCAACGGGATAATGTGGAAGAAACTAAGAATACCACCGAAGAGATATCCAACGACGTTGAACAACCCGAAAACACGGATGAAGAAGGGGACGAAGAAGGCGCCGTTGGAATCAGATCATCTCCACCCCAATCCCCACCATCCGCATCATCATCTAGCAGTGATTCTGACGAAGTGCTAGGCGTATTTCGTGCCTGTAACGCAACCGACCCAAATTGCGATTTTGTCGAGTGTGCCGTACACAAGGAGCTGTGTGATAGCTGCGACACACACTGCCTGGAACCGGACGACGATGAGCAGCGCCGTTTGCACCGTGCGGTATGCAAAAAGAATCGATTCTTCGAAAGACAGTATACGATCGCTGTTACACAGTCGTACAACAAAGTGTGCGGCATCTGCATGGAGGTGGTCATGAATAAGCGACCGCGCGATCAACGTTTCGGGCTGCTACCGAATTGTATGCACGTGTTCTGTTTGCGGTGCATTCGGAACTGGCGCAGGATGAAGACGCAAGCGCCCGCCGTCCGACAAGGGTGTCCGATGTGTCGGGTAGTATCGTACTTTGTCTGTCCGAGCTTCGTGTGGTACGAGAACGCAATGGAAAAATGGAATAATATCGCATTATATATAACAGTTTGCGGCACCATCCCGTGTAAGTACCTTCGCCAGGACGGTCGGCGTAAATGCCCATTTGGCAAAAAATGTTTCTACCAGCATACACCGGCAGACACACATTAGAGCTTAAAAATATTGCCTTTTTGCTTATTTAATTTTGATTCATTTATTCATATTTTGCTTCAGGATTTATTTAAACATTTATTACTATTTTCTTTACGATTCTTTTTTCTTCTAAATTTCACGCTTAATGTTTAGCAGGAATAGTATGAGTATATTAATTTTCGAAAAAAGGAATTGTATCAGAATTTTACGAGTTCTGTAGTGTTCAGTTTTTGATGTTGAATTTATCATGCATTGTAACTTTGTTTTGTAACAAATACATTGTACAACAAATAAAAAAGATGTACTCAAAACCTTTTGGTATGAATTTGGGCTCGGGTAAGCTTTTAATAAAATAGCTTTTAAATATTCAACGAAGAAGAAATCTCATTTCTATACATGCATTTAAAATACTTTCTCATCAATTGGTTCTCTGTCACAGAGTGGACAATTGAAGTGCTCATGAGCGTCATTCAATGACATCAGTATATGATGTCAGCGTCTGTGCTGTTTACAAATACCTCGAGTGTTGGTCCTCGAGTCCATTATGGACTTGTTGGGTTGGTCCCTTCTGCGGCTATGCAACAGGAATGTTGCACGAAAGGCTTGTCTATCAACTGCGGTGTTGCGCAGTCTGGTGATCGTTACGATATTTGTTACAACGCAGTTGTTTCTTAACAGACATCTATATCTTCCGACATCTATATAACAGACATCTATATCTATATCTCGTACACTTCCAGCTTTGAGAAACGAAAAACCCGTCCAATCGATCTACAACTTTCGCGCATTGGTTTGAACTTGTGGATATACATTTTGTGACCTGGTAGATCGCTGCAAGAGATCGATGATACCATACAGACAACATATTCAAGTTAATATATCCAACTTTTCCTAGCAAGGCCAAGACCTCTCGAGGTTGTAGTTGTAGAAGAAGAATAATACGTTTGATTATCCTTCAAAATAACAACCGCTTCGCGGTCTTGGTCTGCTGCAACAATCCTCGATACCGCTCACGGTTTAGCGCCGTCGTCTGCCAATCCAATATCCCGGCCGTTCTGGCGGACGCATCTACGCCATCACTCCATCTCAGTTTGGGCCTACCACGCCTCCTCTGTCCGTGTGGACGGCCTAAAAGGACTTTACGGGCTGGGTCGTCCGGTGCCATTCTCATGACATGACCAACCCACCGGAGCCTGGCGTTCCCAATTCGCTGCACGATAGTGAGATCACCGTACAGCTCATAGAGCTCGTCGTTGTAGCGGCTCCTCCATTGTCCTTCCACACATACGAGGCCAAACATCCTTCTGAGCATCTTCCTCTCGAACGCGGCTAAGAGGGTTTCGTCAGTTTTGGACAAAGTCCATGTCTCAGAGACGTATGTGAGTACTGGGACTATAAAGGTTTTGTGCAGTCCCAGCTTCGTCCGTCGCGACAGGTATTTTGAGTGGAGAAGTTTCCTCAGACTGTAGTATGACCGGTTGGCAGCCAGCACCCTTGCGCGCAACTCAACGTCTATGTTGTTGTCGGTGCTGACTTTTGACCCCAGATAGGTGAAGTTTTGGACGACTTCAAAGGTGCGATCACCTATCTGTACATCACCCCTGCGTAAATCAGTGTTTGTTAGCAGGGCCGCTGGTGGTGCCACCATCATTTTGGTTTTTGCCTCGTTAATCTCCAACCCGAGGTTCATTGCCGCATGCTCGATCCTTTGGTAAGCTTCTGCTACATAGGAGAGCCTCAAACCAATGATGTCTATGTCATCAGCGTATGCCAAGATCTGGAGTGACTCTCTAGCGTCAGATTGAATAGGAGGCAAGCAAGCTCGTCTCCCTGGCGCAGACCCTTGGTGGTAGCAAAGGGCCCTGAGAGTTTACCATTC
>KZ061693.1:0-49727 GCA_002091835.1 Anopheles maculatus | reverse complement strand
ATTTTAATGTGAGCCCCCCCCCCCCCCCCCCCCCTCTACGTAAGAAAGAAGTGAGACATAATGAGAATGAAATTGATTTTTTCCTCGTGCATGAAGACACACACACACACATACACATGCACATGGCAAAACACATCGTTCTAATTGGTGGGAAAGCAATTTTACTTTATGGCTCAGCCACCAAACCCACTGTCAGAACATTAAACTGTTTTGTGTGATCGCGGCTTGTGTGTTGTATGGAGATTGAAACATTCTGCATTTAACAACGGTGTCATAAAACAGAGGAAAAATAACAACCGAAATGTTGCTAAATACAATCAGCTCAAGTGAAATTTAATTGGGTGTCTTTATCTTTGGCATTAAAATTTTTGGAAGATCTTTTCCCGCTCTTTTCTGATGTATTAGACGGATGCTTTGAACTGAATAGACAGTCTGAATAAGATTTGATAAAAGTTTCCTCATATAAATAAGTTACTTACTTACGGTCTAGCGCCGTCGTCTGCCAATCCGTTATCCCGGCCGTTCTGGCGGACGCATCAACGCCATCACTCCATCTTTGTTTGGGTCTACCACGCCTCCTCCGTCCATGTAGACGGCCTAAAAGGACTTTACGGGCTGGGTCGTCCGGTGCCATTCTCATGACATGACCAGCCCACCGGAGCGTGGCGAGCCTAATTCGCTGCACGATGGTGAGTTCACCGTACAGCTCATAGAGCTCGTCGTTGTAGCGGCTCCTTCATTGTCCTTCCACACATACGGGGCCAAAAATCCTTCTGAGCATCTTCCTCTCGAACGCGGCTAAGATTGTTTCGTCAGTTTTGGACAAAGTTCATGTCTCAGAGGCGTATGTGAGTACTGGGACTATAAAGGTTTTGTGCAGTCCCAGCTTCGTCCATCGCGACAGGTATTTTGAGTGGAGAAGTTTCCTCAGGCTGTAGTATGACCGGTTGGCAGCCAGCACTCTAGCGCGCAACTCAACGTCTATGCTGTTGTCGGTGCTGACTTTTGACCCCAGATAGGTGAAGTTTTGGACGACTTCGAAGGTGCGATCACCTATCTGTACATCACCCCTGCGTAAATCAGTGTTTGTTAGCAGGGCCGCTGGTGGTGCCACCATCATTTTGGTTTTTGCCTCGTTGATCTCCAACCCGAGGTTCAGTGCCGCATGCTCGATCCTTTGGTAAGCTTCTGCTACATAGGAGAGCCTCAAACCAATGATGTCTATGTCATCAGCGTATGCCACGTTCTGGAATGACTTATAGAAGATGGTCTTCGAAGTTTCCACCTCCTAGTCTCGGATGACCCTCTCTAGCACCAGATTGAATAGGAGGATGCTTCAAACCCTTGAATGAAATTAAGGAAGATGGAAGGATCGCCTAAATGATCTATTTGATATTTTTTAGTACTCTGTTACAGTCAGTTGTCCACTTTGGAGTCACGTTCGAATCTAATTTTAAAGTGTTCTATCTTCTGCCTATCTGTTCAGTCCTCTAAAGCGCATAGTAAAGTGCCTCCAGTTTTGCAAATTGAACAAACTTATCTCTTTCCTAGCGTCTGTTCTCCATGTTAGGGGCGGCTAGCTGTCCTTTCTGTCCTGGCTTCCTACGGGACTTTAAACAGCTAGGAAGCGTAGGCCCTCCGACGAGACAGGGGGTTGGGGGAGAGGCCTTGCAAGCCACCCCCAATAATACCGCAACGAACAGTAAAAAATCAATTTCGAATCGGAAAAAACGATACCGACCCACGCAACCGAAAAAGGACAACGATCTCGAGGTAGTAGAGGAGTTCTGCTACCTTGGCACGATCGTAACTTCGGACAACAACGTAAGCAGCGAAATCCGAAGGCGCATTGTTCAGGGGAATCGTGCCTACTACGGACTTCACAAACTCCTGAGATCCAGAAGACTCCAACAACGCACGAAATGCGCCATATATCGTACACTGATACGGCCGGTAGTCCTCTACGGGCACGAGTCCTGGACTATGCTGGCGGAGGACGCCAATGCACTCGCCATTTTCGAACGGCGGGTGCTACGGACTATCTTTGGCGGTGTGTGCGAGCAGGGCGTGTGGAGAAGGAGAATGAACCACGAGCTAGCTGAGCTGTTTGACGATGCAGACATCCTGACGGTTGTCAAAGCCGGAAGGATACGCTGGTTGGGCCACGCGATGAGGATGCCGGACTCATGCCCTGCCAGAAAAGTGATCGTCAGCGACCCGTTCGGCACGAGGCGTAGAGGAGCCCAGCGAGCTCGTTGACTGGATCAAGTGGAGTCTAACCTGAGGGATATCGGATGCTTGTCCACTTTGGAGTTACGTTCGAATCAAATTTTAAATATATCTTCTGCCTATCTGTTCAGTTCTCCAAAGCGCATAATAAAGCGCCTCCAGTTTTGCAAATTGAACAAACCTCATCTCTTTCCTTTTGCAAATTTTAATTTCAGATGCATTTATTTAATCTCTACAAATCACAAAACGATTCAAATATTAAGCTTCCTCTCTTTCTGGTACCTTGTCAACTTGAACATGTGTTTATTTATTGTATGCTTTCTTTGTAGCCATTATAAAAAAAAAACTCCGATACCACTCCATTGCACCAGTTCCCATTGTCTCACCAAAAAGTATAAATTAAAATTCATAATTCATTGCAAATAAATCATACACGAAACAAAAAAAACTGTATCCCTTTTTTTACTTTTCTCCTGTGTTGACGGTTTTTTTGCTCTGGTTCATTTTCCCATTCGCATTCCCCTTTTTGGCACAGAAGAAAAGAATTATTCAAAAGTTAATTACAATCAATTAAAGCAAGTGGCAATAAACATTCCAACATTAATTAAAGACATTTCCATCTGCAGTATTTCTACTTGAAAGATCTTGCGATGGTTCCCGGCTGTTTTTTTTTGTGTGTTTCGTCTAACTTTTTTTTACTTGTGCCCTCTAAACAACGAAGGGATCTCCCTACTTGATTGTCATTCTGTTTGGAGTGTGTTTTTTTTTTGTTTTGTTTGATGCTGGTTCTCTTCTCCTCTTAACACCCCGTGTCTTTCCTCTTATTAATTCTGGCCTGTTCGCTCTCTGTCTCTCGCGCTCTATCTTCGCATTTTGTCCGATGCCCGCGAAAAATCCTTCCAAACAAACTACCGTCATTAAAAATGGACGTAAATTTATGCTATCTTAGCGGCAACTCTTCGAACCCGCGCAGCCAAACAGCAACACACAACCGAGCCAAATACTCCAAAAAACTTTCCTTTAAAATGCAAATTTCATTTTCACCCCTCCCCCCCCCCCCCCCACCCCCCCACTCTCCCCCCCACCAACTCGTCTTTCTTTCTTTTTCTTTTTTTTTTTGGTGGTGATTGTAAGCCAAAGGCAACAACTCTCAGAAAGAGGGATAAATGCAACAACAACAACCAACGAAAAAAAAAACACCGCACCATCTCCTGATGAAGAGTCCTGTGGAGTGAAAGACAACACAGACACTAACACACAGTAAAAGATAAGCGAAAGGAAGAAGAAGAAGGAAAAAACAAGAAATGCTAGGGACACTGGTACACACGGTAGCCTTCTAGAAAGGCAACAAAAAACCTGGAAAAACCCCACAAGAAAAAGAAAGAGAGAGAGAGAAAGAAAAAAGCAGAAAAAACGTGTCAGTGTGAGAAACGCGGGGTTAAAAAACAGTACAAGGCGTAAAGTACAAAAAATCAACCCCCTCACGGTTAAATATTCTGGAAATTATTTTACACGTCCCCCCCTCCTCCTCCTTCTCCATTTTCCTACCCCCTCGCTTGTAGCAGCATCCTCCCTAACAGCATCTTCGCCATCGCTTACACTTTCGATTCCATCGTCCCTTCCGGTTGTTATCCTTTTTCCTTGTCCCCTCCCTCCTTCCCCCCCTTTAGCGTTGGAAAATTTGCCACGTTTTTCCTACCTAGCCGTCGAAGGGCCGGAGGCCCACTTTGCCATTTAATCGCCGACACACGCACCAATACAAGGGCAACACTTTTCCGACGCTGTGACGTCCACCCGTTTGCAAGCCCCAATTTAGATTTCCCTTCCATCCCCCCTTTATTTCCACCTTCTTCTGCGCATCGTTTGTTTCTAAGGTTTTCCCTTCCTTTCTCGCTCTCTCTCTCTCTCTCTCTCTCGCTTTCACTCTTTCGGTTCCATTTGACGCTTCGGTTTTAATGTCCCGCCGGCCATGGAGAGTTTTTAAGTGAGAGTGCTTAAAAGCGGACACACAAAGGGAAGGGCAGGAAAGAAGGGAAAAGCAGGGAAGCCCGCGGAAAGGAACTAACAACGGGCCTCTAAAATGGAAGCCCCAAAAAATGGCTGAAAGGCTTCGCTTCTTTTTCAGGAGAGCAACAAAAAACAAGGCGCATTTTCGCGAGAAGTGAAAGTGGGGCCAGGCAAAATCTACCCCTAATTTATCAGGCTCCATCCACTCCCCTCCCCCCCTCCCTTCCGGTCATGGTGGGATGGTTGGTTGGGTGGGTTTCGAGCGCCATTGGACGTACGTACTAGCACCCTCTCGCTTGGTCTTGCTGGCGCTTCTTTGCCGCTCTGTGTGAGTGTGTGTGTGTGTTGGTGAGCGAGAGATAGCAATTTGGTATTAAAATGAAATGAAAATCGTTCCCGCGCTTTCCACAGGCCTTCCCTTTCCCCCTTTTTTCTTATTCTCCATCCCCCAAGAAACGTTCGGCCGGCGACTATATATACGGCAAGAAAGGATGCTTTGGGCGCGTTGACTGGGGGGGAAAAAACACGGGCCAGAAAGAGACCCTTTCGGTGAATGAGTTCTCATTTAAAAAGACCAAAAGCCACCTGAGCATATCCCGGCGCTTGGATAATGGTTACATTTTTTTTTTTGGGGGATATTATGGGGGTGATGGGAGGAAAAAGAAACGGAACAAAGAAAACGCAAGAACGTTGTTTAGAAGATTTGTAGCCTACAGGTATCAGGACGATCCTGCGATGAAAAATGGGTAAAAGAAATTGTAATTAAAAGTGGTAGAAACTTGTAAAAAGTCATATAAAGTCATAAAAAATATAAAATGTGAATAAGAAGTGTTTAAAAGATTTAAAAAAAAACTGGTTTCATAAAAATTAAGTAAAGATAAAATAGAAAAAAAGCTCTGTAAAAAACAATGTAATAAGTAAATGTGAAACACACAGGCAAAATCAAGAACAAAAATCTAGTAAACTATTTTAAAAACTTGAAAACACGTTAGCTTTAAGAAGCAAGGAATCTAACAAACAAAGCAAACAATACAAATGCATAAACATAAACTTAAAACAAAGAGGATTCATTTGAAAATCGATTAAAAATGAAAGTTTATTTGAAAATTAACAAAACGCATACATATCGAAGAGTTTCACAATATTAAACAGTTGTAAATGAATGAAAATTGAGACAAAATACTTAAACAAACAGAAGGATTGGTTGAGAATAAGTTAAAAGAATAACTTAAATAAACTAAATTATTTTAAGTCAAGCCCGAATGTATTATTGTTATCTTGAATATTACATTTGCTTAAACCACTTTTATTTTTACCAGACATTTTATTTTTACTTATTTGACTTCCTAATTTTTTCACTTTTAAAATACAGTTACTATATTTATTCTGTTGCTTAGTTTACTCATTATTCAATTTCAATTGTTAATTTAATGTTAACAATCAGTTTACTATGAAATTTATAAAATAAATCATTACTTTCCAGTCTAGTGAACAACCTTTTAACTAACATGAACTAGCAGGTCGTTAAAGTAAAGAAGAGAAGTAAAAAACCATAGCTTTTTCAAAGCTTTTATTATTATCTTCGTCCATTAACATATTATTATTACTACTCAATTTTATTTTTTCACTTTTCTTATTATGTTCGTTTATATTTTCTTATCTTTATTAGTTATGATTTTTTTTTCAAATTTTATTTGCTATTTTTTTGATTTTCTTCATCTTTATTGGTTTTTAATTTTTCTTTTTTCTTAATAATTCACTCATTTTTCATCATACCCTTTCTTCCTTATTTTCTTTCGTTCTTTAATTCCTTCTGACTAGCAAACTTTCATCTTACATTATACAAAAATGCTTTTAATTTTATTGTAAATAGCTTCTCACAACTGTTTCCAAAACCAATGTAGCGTGAAATTAAATACTGGCCTCGCGTTTTACTACCGCAACCAGCAATCGGTTAGCTAAACCAGTTTGTTTCGAATAAAAAATCTATCGTTCCCAGTTCGATCGACCACCGGGATCGGGAGAGCTTACTGGACAAATTTGTACCGATTGGTCATGATCTACTTTAACCATTTTATCTGTCTAGCCTACGGGCAGCGGTCAACAAAGTCGAAGCACACGGCAAGGAAGACAAAAATGTCCATGTCCACAAAACCGCACCACCAACCGAGGCCATTTAATGAATCGCGAACGGCAAATGTGCCGTAACGGGATGCTGCCACACCGGCGACAATGGCCACGACGGTCGAACCGCGTCGGGGTGTAATAAATTTGAAGATTTTTCATCAGTCGCTCGACCGAGAAAGCAGGCCGTTTGTAAGAGTGTGTCCCCTTTGATTGGTGAAGTTGCAAAGGTCTTTCAGATGGGTTTCAGAACCAGCAGCAATGAAAGAAAAAAGATTTCACGACCGGCTTTAGCATTAGCTGAGATGACATAAATTATTGAATCCTCCCAACGTGTCCCTGCTGCAAGTGCCGTCCCAAGAAGATCCACCCTTGTACATTAGCAAAGAAAAAAGAATATTTTGTTCGTGAGAATTTTCTTATCGCAAGCAGTGTTGGCCGTGCTTTGCTTAACACAGTGAAGAAAAGGAAAACGCACACTTTACATTTCGTAAAAAACACAGGAGCAGAAAAGGTCAACCCCGTTACGGGGTCGCGTCAGTATGCGCGAGCGCCAGCCGTCGGTTTTTGCGTAATTTTATAATTTTTTAATCCCAAAGTAAATAAAACCCGGTCGTTGGTTGATTCGTTTGTTGGGTTGCGAAGGGAAAAAATGGGATTTTTATTCATCTGCGTTTCCGTTTGCTTCCCCCACATCGGATGCTTCTTCGGACGGTTGGACGGTGGCCATCGGTTTGGCTTGGATGCGTACTCCTGCACTCCCAGGTTCAGAGTTCAGTGTTTTTAGGGGAAAAGGATAAGTACATAACCGTAGGCACAGGCTGAGGGTGAGTCGAGGATATGTACTGTGCGTTTTGCATACCAGGGGAATACAACAGCCGAAATTAAGCGAAAGTAGGCCGAATGATAAAATGGATGCCGCTGGACGCTTTCGGAAAAAAAGCGTATTGGAATGAGTTTAAAAGTCACAGGGAAAACAGAGAGAGAACGGCTTCATTTTGGATGGAAGCCATAATTATATGGCAACTGTCCGGCAGAGTGTTTGAGTAGTCTTGTATTTGACTATAAAATACTATTGTTAATAAAGCCTAATTTAAACTGAAGTGGTGAAGATTAATTAATTTGAACCCTTTCGCTGGTTAAGAGCTGCTTAATGAAAAGTATAGTAAAGATATATAAAAGACGAAAAGATATGGAAGTTCAAAGTTGTTTTACTGGACTAGGTTGTTAGTTGAAGGTGCTTAGGCGTCCATAGACTCAAAAAAGTCAAGAATGTAAGAATTAAGCCTTAAGACTTCTTAATAATCTACTCCTGGGGTGGGCCGGTGGCAGAGGTGGTAGAGGCGCTGCCCGGACTGCCAATCCGTACTCAGGACAGACTATCCAGCTACGTCTAAAACGAAGTCAAGGAAAACCAGCCAGAAAGCAGCCAAGACCTCACGTGTTTCAAAAGTCAGAGAAGAAGAAGAACTCATCCTTACTTACTTACTTACTTACTTACGTACTTACTCACTTACTTGCTTGCTTACTTACTTACTTACTTACTTATTTACTTGTTTAAGTATTCAGCAGTCACTACAATCGCTTCGCAGTCTTGGCCTGCTACTACAACCCCTCGATACCTCTCACGGAGCGCCATCGTCTTTCAATACAACATCTCGGTCTTTCTGGCGGACGCACCAACGCCATCACTCCATCTCAGCGTGGGCCTACCATGACATTCCCATGACATGACCAGCCCATCGGCCTCTGGCGAGCCTAATTCGCTGCACGATGGTGAGATCGTTGTACAGTTCTTAGAGCTCGTCATTGTAGCACCTCCTTCATTGTTTTTTCACACCTACGGGGCCAAAACTCTTTCTGAGCATCGTCTTCTCAAACACAGGACAAAGCTCGTCTGTCTCAGAAGCGTATGTGAGTTCTTTCTTCGTTCTTGGCCTAACGACATCTTAGGTCATGCCTGCCATTTTTGGCTTACTAGACATATTGTTACCGTATAGTTGGATAGTCAGTCCTCACTATGGGGGAACGACCCAGATGAGACTTGAGCCCTGGTCTTGCCGTGTGAAGACCGGCGCCGCTGTCGCATCTACCACCGGGCCTGGTATGTGAGTACTGGGTCTATAAATATTCTATACAGTCTGTCGCGACAGGAGTTTTGTGTGGAGAAGCTTCCTCAAGCTTAGGACCAGTTGGAGGTCAGCACCCTAGCGCATAACCCATCGTTCATATTTTTGTTGGTGCTAACTTTTGACTCCAGATAGGTGAACATCACGCCTGAGTAAATCCATATCTGTTAGCAGGGTCGCTGATAGTACCATAATCATTTTTGTTCTCGTCATATTAATCTCCAGCTCGATCCTTTGATCGCTTTCTCAATCCTTTGATAACTCTCAATCTCACAATCTATGTCATCAGCGTATGTCAGGATCTGACATATGAGTTATAGAAGATGGTCCCCGAAGTTTCAACCTTCGAGTCTTGGATGAGCTAGCTTTTACTGAAGATACATTCTTCCCATGCATTCACCTAGTTTAGAGGAACGCTTACTGGTAAATAAAACGATCAGAAATCTAATTCTGACACATTCGGTGCGTGGAAGCTGCTTAAGATCTGTTTAAAAGCTCCATCAGCTCATATACTGCTTATCGACTGCAAAAAGCCTTATTATTCTTTTACGCACAAGTTTGCTGAGTATTCAAAAATTGTACTTCATCCATCATAATTGGCACTACGAAAAACGTCATAAAACTCATAAATTATCATTTTTAATTGATTTTGCCACCATTTTACCACATCAAACAAGCAACGTCTTCAGTTTCAAGAAAGGTATAGAAAATATTTTATCATTAAAAAAAACAACAACCATGCCAAACATTTGCACCTTCCACAGCGACATCGATGCGAACTTTATCGCCACCCGACTAAAAGCCCTTTAATGCATGGTCAGCAGCTTTTTAATGGTATGCAAAGGTAAGTTTTAAGGCAAAGGATGGTTTTATTACCGTAACCAAAAAATGTTCACTTTGCCCATTTGCCATACCAACTCGCACACTTTCCAAAAAAACACGTTAATGACGTTTTGTGCCGCTGTGCTGCGCGGGAAAAAGCAACCATTTTCCAGAACTCCTTCCAAGCGCGCAAGTGAGATCAGCCGCTCTTACCGTAACAAACCAAACAAAAAATAAACGAAAACCGACGGACTCAACTGTGGCAAGGGGCGCGAGTTAAAACGATAATGGAACCGAAATGGTGCCGGTCCTGCCAGCTGAGCCACTCAGCTTGCGCCCAGCGCATGGACTAATTTTTGTAATTTTCCTCTATCGCAGCCGGCCGGTCATATGATGCCGTTTTTAATGTTCCATTTGCTTTTATGATCGGATTCTTCTCTTGTTGGTTTTTTTTTGTTTGCTGTTTGTGTCCCTAACTTGAACACCTCTTCCAGAACAAGAATAAGGGAATACGAGGTAAAGAAAGAAAGGAACCCATGTCGGGCGAGCAAAGGAAAAACAAAATGTCGAACAAATAATGCCATCATTATTATCCATTTTTGGTTGGCGTGTGGGGAAGCTGGTCAGTGTTGGTGAAAGATAATGTCTGACACAATCCCGGAAGCTGCATATTTTGGTCGCACTTAGGAGTAAAGAGTGCTCACTTGTGCAAATTTTATACTTATATGATATTTAATTATATTAATCATCCTTTTAAAACAATTCCAGCTGGAGATCCCTCAAGAAATCACTCCAATAAGCTTAATAAAAGCTCTTTTAAAGCTCTTTAAGCTCTGACCATTATACGAAGCAAATTGATTGTTAAAATTATATAAACTTTCAACTGTACATTGCTTTAAATCTTACTAAACACATCACAAAGTATGGACACTTCAAATCGCAGGCATCAACGACAAGAGCCATAAAATACCTTCGTTGCTATTAGCCACGGTCCCAAGAAACCGCTTGCTGAGATTTACTTAGGTCGTCCCACCCATCTTCCATTATCCTTACCCCACACTACCATCCTTCCTCAAACGTGCGCTCCGGTAAGAGGATAATTTGCATTTAAGATTTTTGATTTGTTTATTTCATTATTATCTCGAGAGACAGGTGCATCGATGGGCGTCCGGGTGCTTCATCGCTCCTCGATGGCGCTGCCCATCGAAAGTTGAAAAGATAAGCTGAGCAAATTAACGAAAACGAATGTTTTTTTTTTGACGAAATGGCAACGTGAACAACAGCGAAAATGTATGTCGATACGCGCCGTACATAGTGAAGCAATTGCGGGATCGTTTAACGATGGACGAAGCCCATCGCCACCGCTTGGGCAAGAGTGTTTGTGGCCTTCGCTCCGAACTGGCTAACTGGCACAGGAAGTATCGGACGATTGCACTGATTGGACAGGGCAGAAGACAGCTTTAGTTTCACCCCGAAAGATGGGCTAACGCCGGCCAGGAGAAGCAATTTTAATTTTTGATTACAATCAAAACAAACCGTTAACGGAGGGCTGTGTAATCATGCGTTAAACCGATAGATATGGAGCCCGGAATGTCCGCCATGCCCACCATGCCCGATTCGTCGGTTTTGAATGGTTTGAAGCGAATTATTCAAATCAGTTCAATGATGATTCTTCGCCGACGGATAAGTGATCGACAAACATACGATGAGTGGTGAGAGGCACTGAAGAAACGTTACACGACTTTAAGGTACAGAACAGACCGAAAAGTTCTGTGAAAAAACATTAAACAAAAGTTGAAGAATATCAATTTGTTTTGAGAATTGCCTACATTTAGGCAGATTGGAATAACAAATGCCAGAAAAACTTAAAGCCGTGCTATTGGCACCTGTGCTTACAAGGCAGGACCGGGTATCGAATCACGTCGAAATACCGTCTCCCTCAGTGATAGACTGACTATCCAGCTCCGAGGTAAACTAAGTCATAGTTAGCCAGAAATCACAGAGACCTGTCGAGCTTGCAGACGATGAAGAAAATATTTTCTTACCAATCCTTGTCAAGAACGAACAGTACATTCGTAGGAGGTTGGCTCTATTCAAAGTTGCCTTGATGTCCAACGGTTGCATTGCCTGATTTAACAGACAGCTCAAGGTATTTAAGCTATTAAGGACCTTCATCCATACAAGTTTAACACATCTGGTGGAGAATTTGGCAAGTTTAACCCATTATTTGAGGATACTGTATCTGACGAATGAGAACTAATTGTTCTCATGTCCTCGAACTGTGAAGAACGTGCCGATTTGTCTATAAGACTCAATTAAATAAGAGATAAAACTTAATTGAATTCAACAGATCCTGCTATCTATGTGTCTCTTGGTAACTATTGTTTCTACTCGGTAGATACTGCACACCGTACTTCATCTCTGGATGAGTTTTAACTAAGAGATCTCTTATTAACATCCGCTAAGATTCTTTCTACTCTCTCTATACGACCTCTTGTAAGTACGTCAGTACATGTAAAGTTTGACTATTTTTATTGTAGGTTTGCTCAACCCTGATAGCAGTACAAGCCTCTCAGCTCATTCCTAATCTCCAAGGATCATCTAGAGCCTTGCTCTGAGAATCAGCTAATGGTTAAAATGAATTCCTTGAAAAATGCTCCCGAAAAAGAAATTATAGAACTTAAAACACCGGTTTCCTGGTTCATGTTACTATATTTAAGGGCATGATCAACTCTAACTAGAAGCTCTAAAGCAGTGAAGGGGAGAATATCAACTAAAACTTTGAGGATTGATTCACAATTAATGAGCACAGTACTCGAACAATAATGAATGTAATAGTGATAAGAAGAGAAAATAAAATAGCTTAAATTGATTTCACCAGAACACAATTCTCCCGGGCACAATTATCGGTTACCTCTCGCAACCGCCAACTCCTTCTGCCCAACCCGGTCCAGGGTCCAACATCCAACATCATCATCCTTCACTCTTTGCATATCAATCAACCGATTTTCCCGCGAATCCGTAAACAATGCTCTTCACGCTTCGGAACACTTCAATGGAAAACTCCGCTAGCCGAATCCCGAAGCGGATTTCACGAAAAACTTTCAAACACCGACGACTTTCACTGCTGCATGCACCGCTGATTAGGTTAGGGAACTCTCGCCATCTTGCCCACACACCCATCCATCCCGATCAACCCCCCGGGTCACAACGAGAAGAATGGTATCGCGGCAAAAGTTTAAAGCTTGTCGTCCATTTTTGACGCCACCAAAAAACCGTCACTAGCAGACCCACGCACGCACACACACCCGGGAGAAAACAAATCGAACCGATCTTTGCGACCGGCCAGTGGCCCGTTTCCGGTTGGATGCACCCATCAAAAACTTCGCACTTGCCCGACAGGTCTGGGATGCCGCCTTCATGACCCTCTAAGCGTCGTAAAATAGCTTGCCCAGCTCCGCAGTAGATGAGATGTCAGCTCCATAACCCGAGAGAGAAATGCCCTTCGGATTGGAAAGGATCGCGCACCCAGCAACCCCCATGAGCACGGTTTCACAGCAACACAACCGTTCGCTTGGCACCACCTATTGACGGCACCACCACAGGACGAAAGGATCGGCCGGGTTAGTAGCTGCGAGGGATGAGACGTGCCGGTGAGGAACACAGTGAACACACAAAATTGGCCGGTGTAAATAAATTTGTTGTTTACCGAAATCAATTCAAACAGAAATTTTGCCCACTGCCTGGGTGCCGAAACTTTTCCACCCGAAGCTCTTTTAATTTTCTTCCTCACGCTTAACATCCGCCACCCGGTTTCGCAGCTCAGCTCACAGATGATGATTCGCTTTCGCCATTGCGGGTAAGTTTTATTTTTCTGTTATTGCCCCCCCTCGCCCCCTCTATCACCACCGGAGCGAGGAAACGAAAACAGTTCCCCTGCTTCAGGCCGGCATCATGGTCACCTTCAACTTATACTGGTTGTCCGGTGGTTGGGTTTTAGAAAAAAAACACACCTCTCTTCAGCCGCCAGTGGCCAGTGGCAACGATGGAAAACTTTTCCATTTTCTATCCGCCATTTTTTAACAAACAGCCTACTACGACTGCTGCTATGGGGCAATCTCAGCCACACACAGCCAACAACTCAAAGGAAAGCTTCGGTTGTGCTACATACTAAAGAGGAATTTTTATCCATTCTTTCTTTCCTTCTCTTTCCTTCTCTTTCTTTCTCTCTCTCTCTCTCTCTCTCTCTAGTTTGCAAATGTTTCGCGTGGTTGTTGTTTTCCTTTTCCACTTCCATCGCTATGTTTTCTTTTGCTTTTTACTTGTACTTTCGCATTTTGCTGCTGCTTACTTTTAACTTTTCGTTGTGCCTGTATGCTTACTTTACCTTTTACGTTTTTTTTTGTGTTGTTGCGCTGGTTCCCTTTTCTTTCTAACCATCAATCTCACTGGACCTACCCATACTGCTTAAAGATCACATTCAGTCTTCCCGCGCGCGCGCACACACTGTTTTTTTTATCTCTCGCTTCAGTTCATAAATCAAATATTTTGATAAGAACTCATTAATTTCTGCTTGCGCAAACTTTCAAGTTTGTTCCTGCAATTGCCAACAACTCTTGGTTGTTTTGGGTGGGAGTTGGGGTTTCCGACCACTCCTATAGAGCTCCGTTGATTACGATAAATAAGTAGTGCTGGAGAACACGTGGGGGAGAAAGCAAGATTTATTCAAAGCATTTCATCATTGCCAATGATCGTATCATCGTGGTGATCGCGCATACGCTAGGGTCGGTTTTCGAGCAATTTTATAATGCTTCACTATTGTTAGTGCATAACATACAAGGTAACAAGTACGTGATAAGAATATGAAGACTTTACAGAACCTCTTAAATTAAAATGAAACAAAATTTGAATCTACAAAATCAAAAACGAAATATTTTTTTATTTATTTATTAATTGTAATATCAACGGGCCACGAGGCCTAATTGAGTAGCAAAGATAGTTATTTGCGACTACGACTGTTCCTACAACTGCTGCTCCGTAAATAACTGCGGCCATGGGAGAAGACGGAGCCTGTCTCTAAGACTGCAGGAAGCTAGGCCAAAATCAAATGCATCCGAGACGGAGTTAACGGCCGCTGACATGCGAAGCATAGGGTCTGACCGACCAGCGCTGGAACGGGGCTGAATAACTCGAAGTGTGTCCCTGGTCCTGAGTGTACGAGATGGTGCATTCAGATCGATGCAGGACAACAGAGACGGCGAGTCGGTACTTCCGTTCAACAGACCTGCGATGAACATGCACTCAGCATTACGCCGTCGAACAGAAAGCGGTTCGAGACCCAGGAGACGACACCGAGCAGGATAGGACGGAAGATTCCGGCGGTCTTGCCATGGAAGCAAGCGTAAGGCATAGCGAGTTAGCTTACGCTGAATCGACTCAATTTGTGCAGAACAGGAGGCAGTTGTGGGGTTCCAAAGAACACAAGCGTATTCCAGGATCGAGTGAACGATACTGCAGTAGACGGTCTTGATGCACACTGGATCACGAAATTCTTTGGTGGTTCTAAAGATGAGGCCAAGTCGCCTTACCAATGCTCACTTACACTAGATTTCTTTCTGGCTGTTTTGTCATGCTTTTCTCAATACTTTCACCACAGTAAACTAACCCAAAAAAACGCATCGATGTATTTTAACTTCATCTTCGTTACATGGTTTATTCTTTTTTCTTCGTCTTTTTCTTCTTTCAGTCTCAAAAAATACATCTGCTCCTAGTTTTTCGATCGTGTTCGTTTCGATTTTTGTTCGACTTTTTCACTTTGTATCACTTTGTACTATCCCAACAAACTAAACACAAAAAAAAAACTCCCCAGTACGATCGGATCGGACAGCTGCTGATCCAACGAAACCGAACAAGTACTACGCACTAGCACTTAAACATACGGTAAACGATAAAGTGTATGCATACCGGACAAAATTGAAAGACTTGGAAGAAAAGGCAAACAGAACAGAAACAGTTTCGATTCGAGAACAGTAGTATCAACAGTTCGTTATATGTACAAAAGTTTCTGCTTCGACTAATGTGTTTGTGCTCCGAAAATGCACACGCACGCAACGAACCAAACCAAGACAAAAAAAGTAATATGTGAAAGTAATGCAAAAACTATATAGTAGATCAATAGATCAACAAAAGAAAACAAGAAAACTCGCTCGCGTTACAAGAGCTCTAATAGATCATATAGAGAAGTTAATTATAAACAGTAAATAGTGAATTAAAGGAGCAGAAAAAAAACACACACAGTACACAAGAAAAGAGCAAATATACAAACACCACACACACGCACGCACACAAACACCGTTTGAGTTTGCCGTAGTGAGATAATTCAACATTTAATTCAAAAACACACTTTAGAGCAAAGGAAATTTAACAATTTTTTCGAGTTTTACCAAAAAAAAACGATTTAAATTCAAAAATTCCAATAAACTTAGTTCAAAATTCATATTCGAAACTTTTTAGTGTTCACCGTTTCGAATTTCCCCACCCAATGCTGCGCTGATCGCCGATGGAGAGCTGGAGAGCGGTGAAGCATCGGGGTGTGTCTTGAAACCATTGTTTTGGAGGGACACCAATTTGTTCGTATGGGAGAGGGGCGTAAAACCTACACCTACAGTAGTCAGAAATGCAGCAGAAATGGTGTAGCCGCGCTTCCTTTGGATCGACCCACCATCCTTCTAAAGCCTGAAACACCACTAAGTACTGCCAGCGCCTTTTGTGACGCACTTTTTACCCACTTTTGTTGAGTTTGTTTTTCACTCGCGTGAACTTTTAATGCACCACCACTAAACTAAACTTCTTCTATGCTACAGCAGCTTGTGTGCGCCTTCGCGCGTTCAGGTGATGTTTTCCACTTCGATATTCTGATCCACGCACTATAAACGCGAACAAGAAACGCTTCGCATCGATATTTCGAACTGCAGGTAGTACACGACGACCGCGCTTTCAGCACAACTCGATCGGTTCGATCGATGGTCGACAACAAAACAAACGAAACAGGATATCGGAGGGATATCTGGTATAACAACAACTTACCCAATATGGAACCATGTTTACCATATCCCTTCCACAGGCTAGGCCGCTGCTGGCTGTGTCCCATATCTTCGGAAGCTTCCCAAGGTGCTTGATGCTGCAGTCCCGGCGGACCCCGGGGTTTGATCTTCACTTCCTTCTTCTCCTTCTCGCACTTCTTCTTCCACAGGGAAAACGGGGCAAAGGCCGGTGGAAACAACATACAGCATTCATTTTAATGCACACTTTAAACTCAAAACAGAAAGGACGATGAAGCTCCTAGTGGAGATGGCGCTTCTGGGCAACAAAACTTGTGAGTGCGGGGAAAAAAATTAAGGATGAGGGGAAATTCAAGATTGACGGACGAAATCTAAAACAAAATGGCACTCAGATGCAAGAGCACATAACGCACGTAAGCCGAAGGCCGCCCGTGTTTATGCCGCCGTACGCTGACTAAAGTGCTCGTACTTGCAGTCCCGATCAACGCATTGACCTCCGAGTTCAAAGGGACAAAGGATACCGGTGGGAATGTTCTGTGCACTGTTGGAGAGTCGGGAAGAGAAGAGAGAAAGAAAAAAAAAGAAGAGTGTGGCGGAAAGGAAGGAGAGCGTGTGTGTGATCGGAAGGAAGAATATTTCACAATTGTAACATTAAACACACCAGCGCACACCATCAAGGAAGGAAGGAAACATAGAAAAAATAGAAAGTGTGTTGGAAAAATGTTAAAGAAGCGCAACTCATCGCGTGTAGAAAAACCAGTAACACCGGAACACGTTTGGCCATAAAGTTAATAAAACGAGCACACACATGATATTAAGATGAGTTAGCAAAGAAAAAAAAAGGACAAACAAAAAGCAAGGGAAAAGGTAGGAAACAAAAAAGGGGAAGGAAAGGGGTGGGGAAAAAAGTGGAAAAGGATATTAATTTGAATTTGTATCGTTTGCTGAATGAAGTAGATCCGCGATTGCGCGATCGCTCGTGATCGTCCATCTTGCGATGGAGTGCATTTCACTTACCCTTGCTTCAAGGACATCAGTGGTGACGTATACTTTTCAATTCGAAACGTTTCTCCAGGAACGATTCCATCTTCGTCGCGTTCTAGTGCGCTAGGGTCGGCTTGCTGGATCAATCCCGGTGAAACCGGTGCGACTGTGTCGTCTGCCTGCAGGGTCTGCTGATCACCGTTTGGTATCGGCTGCTCCTGCACACTCGCCTCATCCGAAGCACCCTCCGTCTGTACTACATTATGTACAATTACTGGCTCAACGACAGCCACGATACTACTCTCATCCTCTTCTTGGACAACGTCCGTCGAAGGGATTTCTCCTTCTTCGAGACTTTGATCTGATTGCTCTTTCACAACAGAAGACTCCCCGTGATGGGACTCCTCAGGAACTGGTTCTTCTTCCTGATTAATCGGATCACACTCATTCATCTCCACAGGTTCCGTGACACTGCCAGCTTCTTCTTCCCGCTGAGCGTCCACCTCATTCGAACGTCCAGCCTCACACTCATTATCGTACGTAACCGTCTTCCAGTAACCGGGCTGATCATCGGCACTGGCCACCAATCGGCGCTTGTGGTTGCTAATCATCTCGTCCTTAAACTCTTGCAGCGTCGGTTTGCGAATGTTTCGCAGCTCCCGCGTTTCCGCTATCAAAATGCGCAACTGTTGCTGCACCACGGATCCGCTCGACGATGTCGGCAGTCTGGAAGAAAGCTTTGATCTGATTGCTCTTTCACAACAGAAGACTCCCCGTGATGGGACTCCTCAGGAACTGGTTCTTCTGCCTGATTAATCGGATCACACGCATTCATCTCCACAGGTTCCGTGACACTGCCAGCTTCTTCTTCCCGCTGAGCGTCCACCTCATTCGAACGTCCGGCCTCACACTCATTATCGTACGTAACCGTCTTCCAGTAACCGGGCTGATCATCGGCACTGGCCACCAATCGGCGCTTGTGGTTGCTAATCATCTCGTCCTTAAACTCTTGCAGCGTCGGTTTGCGAATGTTTCGCAGCTCCCGCGTTTCCGCTATCAAAATGCGCAACTGTTGCTGCACCACGGATCCGCTCGACGATGTCGGCAGTCTGGAAGAAAGTGTTTAGTGATAAAACCCTTTGTCTGTTTGTTTCCAAAACCAAAAAACCCTCCTCCTTTTCGAAATCCCACGCCTTAACTTTTGGCCACAATGTGAGCGCACTTCTCACTGTTGTGGCTACAAAGCTGTTGTGTCCGATTCCAACTTACTGATACGTTTCCCCCTTGATGGTGCGCCCGATCTGGTAGCACATACGTTCCAGCTCGCCGGAACGCTTGCGACTGAAAAGGATCTTCTTGCGGGTCGCCTGCAGGCTGGCAATGGTATCGTACGTTCGGTGCCGTCGCTTTTCGTACACATTCTCCAGCAGTGCGAGCTTCTCCTTCAGCAGATCGATACGATTCTCGAGATGGTACAGCTCCCGGCGTGCTTGCTGCGCCTCCAGTATGGTCGCATTATGGCACTCGAGCTCGCTCAAAAAGGTGCCGCTGGGGGAGGGGTTACGGTATTTACGCGTTTCGGATGACAAGAAGAAGAATGTGTGATGAAACGTGGCGCGGGTTTGGGGGGATCGCGCTGGGTAAGCGATACAATAGGGCGATAAAGGAAAGGTGCTTAGAGGCATTCATTACCTGTGCTTTTCGAGCTGTTTTTCCAAGATCACGAGCGATCGGTTACGGGATGCTTCCGATAGGTTAGGCAAGCTCGATCGAATTTGTTGCAACTTTCGTTCGATCGGATCTTGAATGGCTGCCGGTTGCTCCTCGTTAGTTTCCGGAGCGCTTGTTGGTGTCGTCGATGTTGTTAGTTGGGAAGAAGCGATGCTTAACGATGATTGTTGTTTCCGTTTGCCTGGGCTCTTGCCAGATCTTGATTGATCGGCCGATTTTTGCTCAACAGCTGGACCACTGCCAATCGCTAGGTTGTCTGGTTTAGGAACGGAGCTATCTTTAGTGGTGCTGCTAGGAGGCTGTGCGGAATTTTGTCGTGCAAGCTTGTCGCGCTCTAACTGTGCCATACGGGCGACCAGTCTCATGTACTCCATCTGAGCCGATTTCGAAAGATGTCTCACAGCCTGTAGAGCGAATGGTAAATTAGAGACGGGAAGGTTTAACAAGTGTCTCAAACAAAACGGACAGATTGTAATGATTGTAACGAAGCCAGCTATGTGTTGGTTTCCTTCACCAGTTAACTGTTGATCGCATCAAGCCATTTCTCTGTTCCGTCAATATTTGTCTACCTTATCGGTTAATTTGGAACAGCTATGGACAAAAGGACCGAGAAACTACGTTCGAATATTTGTTCGCGCTATCAGCCGGCTATAGGCCAACATTCTTTGCTTTATGGAGCAAGCTATGGATGTGTCGCACAAAAATAAGACTGCGGGATCTTAAGACTACCTTGTACCGGCTTCGAAGCATATGTGCCGAATAGAGTTGTGCACAATGAGTAAAAGTGAGTGAGTGAGTTTAATCTTGCAAAGGAGTTTATAGTTTCAACTCAGCATAAAGATTTTTTATGACTCTCAATCTTTGCGCTGACTAGTGACTCCTTTTGGCTTCAAACTCACTACTTGTGGCTTCAAAATCACTCCTTTTGGCTTCAAACTCACTCTCACTCGCTGCGCCGACTAGTGGCTTACTCCTTTTGGCATCAAACTCACTCTCACTCGATGCGGCAACTATTGACCAAGACTTCCTCACTAGTGTTGGGTAAAGTGGCAAAATTTGGTATGCTGTGCGCACTCGCTTGCACACCATGGTGTGCTGTGCGCACACCTAGCACAGTGTGCACACCTAGCACAGTGTGCACACCTAGCATACCTAGCACAGTGCTAGCACACCTAGCACAGTGCTAGCACACCTAGCACAGTGCGCACACCTAGCACACCTAGCACAGTGCGCACACCTAGCACATCTAGCACATCTAGCACATCTAGCACACCTAGCACACCTAGCACACCTAGCACACCTAGCATATCTAGCACACCTAGCACACCTAGCATATCTAGCACACCTAGCACAGTGCGCACACCAACAGTTCGCTGGCTCAACAACGATATTCGTTCTAGTTCTACCGATGCAAAAGTTTGAGTCTCGTTTTTATCCTCAATTTGGCGAGCAGAAGATACCTGTACAATTAGCACCGTTCATAGAGCGTGGACTATTGCGTCGTAGATTTTTGAACTAACCGAGTTCAACTCTCGGGATTTTTCATCAGTTGCTTTTTTATATGCATGCTGTGCTTGGTGTGCGCACTGTGCTAGGTGTGCGCACTGTGCTAGGTGTGCTAGGTGTGCTAGGTGTGCGCACTGTGTTAGGTGTGCTAGGTGTGCGCACTGTGCTAGGTGTGCGCACTGTGTTAGCACTGTGCTGTGCTGTGCGCACTGTGCGCACAGTAGCACTTTACCCAACACTATTCCTCACTCTTATTGAGTGAGTTTGAAGCCAAAATTAATTGGTCACTAGTTAGAAGCGAATGAGAGTGAGTTTGAAGCCAAAAGGAGTGAGTCTCTAGTCGTGGCAGAGGGTGAGAGTGAGTTTGAATCCAAAAGGAGTGAGGCACTAGTCGGTGCAGCGAGTGAGAGTGAGTTTGATGCCAAAAGGAATGAGTTTGAACTCAAAGGAGTGAGTTTGAACTCAAAGGAGTGAGTTTGATGCCAAACGGAGTGAGTTTGATGCCAAAAGGAGTGACTAGTCGGCACAGAGAGTGTGAGTGAGTTGAAACGTAGAAAGTAATATATGTTCATGAATCTTTAAAGAGTGAGTCAAAGATTCAAATCCTTGTAACCACTCACTCACTCTGATTCAACTCTGCGAAAAGAGTGATTATTCTCATCTCTAGTGCCGAACTCTCCATTATCGTAGGAATAATATAAACAATGTTTCTTAGAGCAATCGGCTATAACCTATCAGATCATAACATCATTCCCATCCTTCTAGAGAAAACAATGCAATAGAGAGCGATCAGGGTTCTGGCAACCTCAAAATGAGCCTCAAACTACGAGTAACCAAACGGTGAAGTTAATTGTGACAAGATGAAAGGAAAACCTTCAACCGAGACCAACCGAATTGGGTCCGGACAATTGAAAATCATCTACTGCTAAAGCGAAAGGACCATGTTTGACGATGGTATCACGGTCGGATAACGAAAAATGATGCCTTGAAGTATTCTATTAATAAATAGAGAGATCGTTCCGGATGAGACTTGAAATCGCCCTGAACCCTTAAGGCCGAAATAAGGGTTTAAAAGTGAATAAGGTAAAGAATTAGGACAGGGCGTGAGAGCTATAAGCATTATAACAGAAACAGATCAAATAATAAAATATAATTCCAAAAATCTCACCGTCGGTGTTGCCGCAGCATTACCACTACCACCGCTACTACTCGTTGGAAGTTTCTTGGCCACACTTCTTAACTGCTGCCTCGTACCCGGTAAGCCCTTCTCACTGGAAGCCATTCTTCCACCATCCCCGGAATGTTCCACCAACTCTTTGGCACCATCTTGCTGGTCGGTTGTCGTGCTTTTGCTTCGTACACTTTTCAAAAATTTATCCAACTGCTCCTCAAACCGTACTTTCGTCGTACCTTGCGCACCGTCAGTTACTCCCGGAAGCACACCACTCTCCCCCACCATATCTTCGCCCTTCCTCCCGGACGATGTATTGAAATCAACGTCCGAATCGGAATCGGATTCACCGAGTTGTATGATGAGTTTTGCCACTGGTCGTGAAACAAACGTATCGACCGTTGTCAATTCCTTGGGCGATTCCGTCCTTGTCACGGTGGTAAGATGCAGTGGTGGCGATGGTGCCGCAGTACGATTCAGATTGATCAGTTTGTTCGGATTATTGACCAGCTTTTGTGTGTGCACGACGGAAGACGCTTTGTTCGGTTGTTGCTGTTCTTGCTGTTGCGGGCGGATCTCGGCCGGCTGTTGAATGGCTGCAGGGGAAGCTATTTCAACCGTTGGTTGCTCCACCGGAACACTAGCACTGTTTGAGAGGGTTTTTTTCCGTCGCTTTCGTGATGCTTTCCGATCGACAACAGTGACCAAGTTTGAGAGTACGTTTATCGTCGGGCACGGGGAAGCCATTTCCTGTTCGGGTTCTTCTTCTCGCGCCGGCAACTCTTTCTCTTCTTCACCCTGCACCAGCGGGTCCTCCTCTTTCGGGACGGTTTCCATCGCTTCCTGTCCGTTCGGTTCGTCTTTCGGCGGTTGTGGTTCACCCATTTCCTGCTTTTTACTCTGCTTTTGGCGCATCTTTGTTAGCAGCAGGTGTCGCAATGCTTCCGCTTCCGCTTCCTCCATTGAATCGGGCGTAACGGAAGGGCTTTCCGGTGCCAAATCGCCTCGCCGACGGAACAGTGCAGAATCGCAGGAATCGGTCCCGCCAGCAAGCAGTAACCTTTGTTCGATCGTATTGACACTGTACGCAGGCGATGGGGCACCGCTAATACTGTCGCTACTGGCCAGCTCCATATCGATCGGCTGCTGTGAATCTTCCTCCATGTCCACCGGCCGATCGTTGTCGACCCTTCCACCGATCGGGCTGCCCAGTGGACTTATCTCCATATCGTGCCCATTATCATCCGAATCGACAAGGTCGATTTGTTCGTAGTGTGGCTCTACGATCTGCACATCATCCGGATCGTCCGGATCGTCCTCGACCATCTCCACCGAATCGCGCCCATCACTGTACACACCGTTGTCGTACACCGGCGCTATCTCCCGGACTGGTGAGAGGACGATATCGTCGCTCGGCGAGTACGGTTGCTCATTGTCCAGCTCTCGGCGCTTCTGTCTCGACGCGTGCTTTTTTAGTATGGCCGTTTTTAGCGCGATCAAGCGCAGTTCGTGCTCTTCCGCCGATACCGCATCGGACACCCGTTCTTCCGCTTGATTAATGGCGGGCGGTGGTGGCGGTGACGGTATGTGAAGTTCGGAAATAATTTCCCCCAAGCCCGCTTCCCGGACGATCGGTTTCGTGCTGAGAGCTAGCAGCCGGAGCTGCAGCTCTTCCTCCTCTTCCTCCTCGTCCGCATCGTCCTCTATCACGACCGCATCAGATTCGTCCGAAATTTCCACCACTGCTTTTTTCTTAACCTCCGCCTTCCTTTTTCGCTTGGACGTTTGCAGGAGTAGTTTCTTTTTTAATGGATTCCGCGTACTGGTAAGCCGTTGGCTTTTTCCATTGCCAATACCCAACGCCAGCTTCAGATACTCCCGATCGACAACCGCTTCCGGTTCGGAATCCGACGACAGTGGATGGCGGTCGGTGGGTGCTGGTGACCGTGAGGCGTACCTTCGACGTTTATGGCGCGAACGGTGTGAGGATCGTTTCGTGCCCCGTTCTTTTGTCTTTTCAGCGCTCCGTTTCGTTGCAACCGAGCGCGTGTGTTTGCCGTCGGTGTAGCGATTGTCTTCTTTGTTCGTGGTGCTTGTTTTGTATGGCTTGTGGGTACGATACGATGGGTGCTGATGTTGCGGGTAGTAATAATAATAGTTTTCCTTCCCGTTCATAACCTCCTCAACGTCCAGGTAGTCTGTAAATAAAAAAAATGACCCACAGAAAACCCCCAACGTAAGCAATCATTTCTGCACCGAACAGTTAGAACACCGTATTGCCGTACCGTATTTGCTGTGGTTGGCAAATTTGCGCTTCATCATGCCAACCTTCTTGTCCATCGCTTCCAGGGCCGCCATGCGCTCGCGGATGGTCGATTCCTCCTCCGAGCTGATATCCTCCAGCTCCTGCCGCTCCTCCTGGTCCACATCATCCTCGTCCTGTATTCGCTTCCAGGGCCGCCATGCGCTCGCGGATGGTCGATTCCTCCTCCGAGCTGATATCCTCCAGCTCCTGCCGCTCCTCCTGGTCCACATCATCCTCGTCCTGTATCTCACCTTCCTCGTGATCCTCATCCCCGTTCGGACCTTCGCTCCCGCTGCTCACCAACACCAAACCTTCCGGAAGGTCACCGCTTTTCGGTGAAGGTAATTGTTGCTTCTCGTCGTCCGGGTTCTCCATGGTGTGTGGGAAAAGCGTGCCCTCGACCAACGATGTAGGCATGTACGGTGGAACTCATTCGACAGTGTGGCTATCTAATGCAAATGCGGATATATCCCTGTCCTAGAAAAAACACTGTAAAAACACTTTCAACAATTGCACTACACACTTGTGAAATTCTATGTAAAACACAGCTGAATTTCTTCCTTTCATAACTCGCTGTTTTCGCGTTTACTGCGACGAAAAAAAAACTGACGTGACAGCTGTCAAGCAGGCGCGAGGTAGATAAGGTCGCTACAGCAAGGTAACCGAGATGTGCAGTTTTATTTTTCGTTCAAACGTTCTTTTTTTGTCTCTTTTGTTTCTGGTGCACAAAATTAAACAAAGAAAAATGTTGATTTTTATGGCACAAATAAATGGTCCAAGTTGTTTTGCGTCATAAATTTGTAGCAAATCCCTCGAAAGCGAATGTTTAGACCCACCCTGCGCAAATGAAATTATGTGCTTTGGGCAGTTCGTGTTTTTCCAAACAAATCGGCATCTGTCAAAAACCCAAAACCAAAAAAGGAGGACAAACAGTTTTTCTCTGCTTGCAACAACCAAAAAAAATTGTATTCTCGCTGCTCGATGACCCTCTGGTGACCCGCTGCTGGAGAAATCTGATTTTAACCTAAGCTGAACCTAAGCACCAAAACCCGGCCAAGCAAGCAGCAAACAGGAAAGCCTGCAAGGATCATCATATTTCCCGGGGCGCTTTTCGCTAGTAAAACAATAAGAAAATGGTGCCATAGAAAAAAAGGGGGGAAGCGGTGATTTTTTTTTTGTTCGGTGGACGGCTAGACGAATATGAACGGTACGGCAGCTGCGGCAGGACAAACGCGGGAAGATACCGGACCGACGATGGAAGCGGTCGAAACGGTAACCCTGATCAGCGATGATTCGGACGTAGAAATGACCGACATTACCGTCAAGCGTCCTAGCAAATCCGAATCCGACGAAGGACGACGTACGAGCCGCCGGAAAAAGGTGAAGGTAGGCTACGGTGATAATGGTGCGAAAACGAACACTGGCACGCGCCCCGGTAGCGCTTGCGAAGGTACCGATGCGTCCGGTGATCGTAAGCCCGAACCGGGCCCGAAACCGGATCCCCCCACCCCAAAGTCGAAAAAACGCGAACCGGAAGAAAAATCTGCCACCGGACCGGACCCAAACCCATACCAGGAGCTGATGACGGGATTGGAGGGTGCGGCCTTCCAATCGAGGCTGCCGGTAGATAAAATGACGGCTGCGGAAGCCGTCTGCTTTCCACATATCATCAAGCACGGATTGGTAACGCAGCGCATGTTTCTGAACGTGCGCAACCGCATCCTGCAGATGTGGATCGAGGAACCGACGGTACAACTAACGTACGAGAACGCGCTGAAGAAGATGGAATCACCGTTCGACAGTGATCCGTCGCTCGTGCGGAAGGTGCACGCCTTTCTCGAGCGGCACGGTTTCATTAATTTCGGCATTTTCGAACGGTTAAAGCCACTGCCGGTGAAAAAGCACGCGAAAGTGATCGTAATCGGGGCGGGCATTTCGGGCCTGGCAGCTGCACGCCAGTTGCAGCAGTTCGGGTTCGATGTGATTGTGCTGGAGGCACGCGATCGGGTTGGCGGTCGTATTGCGACCTTCCGGAAGAATGCTTACACGGCGGATCTCGGTGCGATGGTGGTGACGGGCATCTGGGGCAATCCGCTAACGATACTGAGCAAACAGACCGGCATGGAGATGTGCCCGATCAAGAGCACATGTCCGCTGTACGGGGCTGGCGGAAAGCCCGTCCCGAAGCACAAGGACGATATGGTGGAGCGAGAGTTTAACCGGCTGCTGGAAGCCACCAGTTACCTTTCCCATCAGCTGGACTTTAATTACGCTGGCAATCATCCGGTTTCGCTCGGGCAGGCGCTCGAATGGATTATCAAGCTGCAGGAGAAACACGTGAAGGAAAAGCAGGTTCAGCATCTGGGCGGGATCATCGGGTGGCAGCAGAAGTTGCTGGCGAATCAGAATCAGCTGGTGGAAACGCTTGCCAGGATAAGGGATCTGAAGGCGAAAGCACAACACTTAATCGACACAAAGCCACCGAAACCACCGCCACCGGTCAAGGAGGGGGGTGGTGGTAGTGGTACTGGTGGAGGAGCGACACATGATGCCTCAGGAGGTAAGGCTTGATTTTTACATTTACTTGGTAATTTGGCCCATTCATGTAGCGATGCTTTGGATATCATGTGCATTCCTCTCTGTTGAGCTGCTTCTCTCTCTACATAAGACTTTTACGAGTTCTTCAAACAGACTTCATGTCTCAGGGTTTTATGTGAGTTATTATAAACTCAATTCCCCAGCGAAACAGGTGGAGAATGAAACGAATAAGTTAAATTCGTTTTTCCCAAGGACACTCATAAAGATAGACTTCGAAAGAGTTAAATATCTGCCGTGGCTAAAATGCCATAGGATCTACTATACATACAGATAGATGTGATCATGTTATTCATCAGAAAATAAATGTTCCAATCGTCTGCGAAACCTGCGAAAGTGGTTCTACATTCTTTATGAAAAATCAGTTTTAATCCTGTTTCATTAACTGATCCCTAAAGCTTTGCCGGAAGAGATACCAAACGTACAATGATTCTCCGTATGCTGCACTCATCGATTGTAACAAGTCTCAACCCTGTTTCCCTCCCCCTACCTTTACTCACTTAGGTGACAACACAGCGACAAAATATTTCGAGGTCGAGTTCCAGCTGCGTGTGACGGCACGCGAGGAACAACTGGCCTGGAAGGAGGTGGAACGGTTACAGGCCTACCAGACCGAGCTGGAGACAAAAGTGCGCGAGCTAGAAAACGAACAAGTGTCCGAGGTGTACCTTTCCTCCAAGGATCGCCAGATTCTCGACTGGCACTTTGCGAACCTGGAGTTTGCCAATGCAACGCCGCTTAGCAATCTGTCCCTGAAGCACTGGGATCAGGACGATGATTTCGAGTTTATCGGTAGTCACACGACGGTAAAGAATGGGTACTCGTGTGTACCGATTGCTCTCACCGAAAATCTGGATGTGCGAGTGAACACAGCCGTCACCTGCATCCGGTACCGGCCCGGTGGTGTCGAAGTGACAGCCGATCTCAAGTCAAACAACTCCACCGTGTGCTATCGGGCGGATCTGGTCCTCTGCACACTCACGCTAGGCATACTGAAGCTTGCCATCGCCGACGAATCGAAGCAGCTGAACACGGTCCGGTTTGATCCGCCACTGCCGGAATGGAAACAGTCCGCCATCCGGCGGCTTGGCTTCGGTAACCTCAACAAGGTCGTGCTCTGTTTCGACCGCATCTTCTGGGATCCGAACACGAACCTGTTCGGGCACGTCGGTAGCACTACGGCAAGTCGGGGTGAGCTGTTCCTGTTCTGGAACATCTCCCAGTCGCCGGTGCTACTTGCTCTAGTCGCGGGACAATCGGCCGCCATCATGGAGAACGTATCGGACGATGTGATTGTGGGCCGGTGCATCGCCGTGCTGAAGGGTATCTTCGGTAATTCGGCTGTCCCACAACCGAAGGAAACGGTCGTCACGCGATGGCGGGCCGACCCGTGGGCCCGTGGATCTTACAGCTTCGTATCGGTCGGATCTTCGGGCAGTGATTACGATCTCCTGGCTGCGCCGGTCACACCGAAAGCTCCCGAAGGAGAGACGCGTGCGAAACAACCTGCTCCACCTCCTCCTCCTCCTCCGCCACCTCCGCCACTGCAGCAACAACAACAACCACAACAACAGCAACGCCATGACAAAAACGGTGAAAAGAACGAGAATGAGGACGATGACGACGCCGACAGCAATCCGATCGACATTCCACGGCTATTCTTTGCCGGTGAGCATACGATTCGCAACTATCCGGCCACGGTGCACGGGGCACTGCTGAGTGGGTTGCGAGAAGCGGGTCGTATTGCCGACTACTATCTCGGCTTTCCCAACTGTTACCCGGAAGCGCCCAAGGAAGAAACGAAGAAGTGATCCTCGTCGGAGTAAAGGACGCTCTTGCCGCACAAAACGCACATACACACACGCACTCAGCAAAGGGAAGAGTTGGTGGAGCGTTTGTTTTGGGAGTTGATTCGACCACTTTTCTTTACTCACTGCACTTTGTCACACATTAACATATTACACTCACACTCACACTTACACATGCGTACACATCACCATTTTACCAGTTCGTGAAAGCTCCCAACACTGCCACCTGCTGATTAGGGTTCGTGATTGTTTTGTTTTCTTGTGTAGAAGAGTTTTAGCAAATATTTGCCCATCACGATCACGGCATACTCGCTAGGTGTGTTTGTTGTGTGTATTGCGTGTTTTTTTTTTGGCGTTTTTGTGTGTAATGTGTGACCCCGCATTGTTTTAGTGCACTCCCGGAGTACAACGGTATTACACCTAGTATGGTTCATTATTTCCGTCTGCCATGTTCAATAAATGTAGATAAATAAAAATTGACAAATCGAAACGCAATGTAAAAAAAGCAGCTTGTTTTCGTTTCTCTTTCTTCGTGTTCGGTGTTCAGAGTTCAGAGGAGAAAACTTCATTTTGAATCAAAATAGTAGGGTTTGAGGTGGGTATCAAAATGCGTCTTCAGCCGACGCCAGATCGATCCTGTTCTGAGAACGTTGGGTGTCAACAGCAAATCTTAATCGATCACCCATAACAAATGCTTCCTCCAGTAGGAATGGTGAAGTTGGAATGATTGCAATTATCAGATATGATCCTTTCCTTCTAGAAGTGTCTTGATCAACTTATATCGTTTTCAATCGCATTTCCCTGTTCGTGATATTATCTTTACATTTTTTTGTACGTACCTTCACAATCTTCTCCCATATGTTATTATATTATAATTATATCGCTTTTTTCATCTTTATTATTTACGTTCTTATTCGTCGTCGTTTTCCTCACGTTTCCTCTACATCAGAGCTTCTCGTTCTACTGTCTATTGTCTTCGAATTTCGACAGTTTTGCGACCGATATTTTCCTCCCTTGTTCGCATTTCCAATATAATACATATTAAACTCAAGCGTACCACACCAAATGCCAATTGATCTGCTCCTATCTCCCGTGTGGTTAAAGGGTGCTCGGACAGTGAGAGAGAGAGAGAGCGCTTCCAGTGTGCCGTTCGCATCGAAATCTCGAATCTGCGTAGTATTATGCGTCTGCCTCTACATTATAATTATATTTCCTATTTCGCTACTACCTTCCAAGGGCTTCGTTTTCTATCGAACGGTGATCCAATCACTGATTCCTTCCTCATTTAACTCTGTAACTGATCGAAACCTATCGTCCGTATGTTGCTGTACTGCGGCGGTGACTATTTATTTATTGCATTTTCATCTGTCCCATACGCTCTCTTCAGCCGCCCTGCTTTTGCTCTTTTCGATACCACCAACTGAATAACCATCAAGCGTGTTTTCATCAGCTTTTGAGCGCTGCTTTGTTGCACATTCTTGTATGCTTGTTATTTTTTCGTTTTGTACTTTGCATTTCCAATGGCCACAGCAAACAAACCACGCTTCTTTTCATTCTCTCTCTCTCTCTCTCTCTCTCTCTCTCTCTCTCGCGCTATCCATTGCCAGCAATAATCCTACACAGGCAGAGAAATGCATCCAGTCAAGTAGTGTTTGATCTGTTTCTTCGTAATTGTCCGTAACTATATGTGTGTGTGTGTTTGTGTGGCCTGTAGAGTGGTGTGCTCACTGCGAAATGCCCGTGTCCCCTAGTGTCCATCTGTTCTCGCACTAGTAGCAGCAGCGGTTGTAGTAATAGTAGTAGTATTATTAGTAGTGGGTAGCGTATTAAACGTACTGTTAGGGTCTATATAGATTCTTACAAAAGCTAGCCTATATACCGATCGTTCGTGCGCGTTTAATAGAAGACTGAACATAGATGATCCTCGTCCCATTTTGCGGCAACTAATCTCCATCCACTACAGCACTAACAACACCGCCGGAAGGTGATAAATTTGGCCTTGCGTGACTTTGCATTTTTAACAGGGAACAAGGTTAAATGAAGCCCTACAAGTGAGAGAGAGAGAGAGAGAGAGAGAGAGAGAGCAGCGCGGCAGAGACGACACCACCACTCTTCACATACCACATTGCGTTCTCTAGTGGTTAGACACGCACTCAAGCACACACGTTCTTCCTTACACACACACACACACACACACACACACACACACACACACACACGCATACACTTTCCATTCCTATTGCTCATCGTAACTGGTATTTCCGGTTCAATTCGGACTCCTTCTCGATCTTCATCTTCTCACACGCCATAATGCTATTGATATTCGCACACACACACCACCGTCGCGCGCCTGTCACTATGAGAGAGTGCATTAAACCTTATTATTATAATTATTGATTCTTCTGCTTCCGTAGTTGTGTTTTGTAGGGGGCGGCTGCTGTCGTTAAAATTAGCATCAGATTAATCGATTAATAAATACAGTATTGTAGGTAGATTATATGAATGTACAGCGAGAACATGATTTGAATGTGCCCGTGTGAGTGAGTGAGTGTCGCAATATGTGAGATTTTTTGTTTTGTTTCGCTTTCCAAAGAACAGATGCACAGCAGAGTCGAGACCAGACCCTTAACTTGGGCACGCACACTTGGGCTGGGGTGGACGATTCGCAAGAACAAAAAAAAAACTAATAATAAATAATATCCATAAACAACAGGGAAATGAAATAAACAGAAAACTTTACCGTTTCCCTTTTTCTTCTATTCCTTTCTTCCTCGCACACTACATGGTACCAGAGATAACGAGATAATTTTTTGTCCCTTTTCGCTTCGCCTTAGAAGACTTGGTTTGCACATCAACAAAATATAGTAATAAAAAAAATTGAACATTAGTAAACAACACTTCCGTTTCCATTTTCCTTCACTCTCTCTCTCTCTCTTCGTTTTTTTTTATCGCGCGCGCTTTCTCTCTACTTCTTGGCAAGGCGGCTAACAACAACCGACGAGCGCTAATGCCCCTCTCTTTTTTCTGCAGTCTGCAAAAACTGAAGAGTTCTATTACGAACGTGCACCTGTCAGCATGTAGAAGAAGATGGCCATCACCGGAACGATGCAAGCAGCGATCTGCAGTGCGAACCACTGCCTCGATTGGCTCATATCGTTCGTCAGCTGCTGTAGCTTCTGATTGAGCCGAACGTTTTCCTCGCTCAGATGGGAGTACTTTTCCTTGAAGGCAACCAGTTCCTCTTCACGCTGCACATCCGGGTGGTTGATCATGGCCAGCTCGTAATCGATGGCGGCGGCGGCGGTGGTGGTCGTCCCGGACAGGACCGCTCCATTGCCGGTGGTATCATCCACCGCCATCAGGAGTGACGTTCCACCATTAACACTACTACTACTGCTACCGTCACAGAATTTCTCATCGTCCTCCACGTTACTAACACCGCTCGGTGCACCGATTGTGTTCCGCAACAACATGTCCAGCGCTGGGTGTTGTGCGTTGTACATTGCGGTCGTTTCGATGGTTTCCGTCTTTTCGTCGTCGTCGTCTTCGTCATCATCCAGATCGTCCAGATTGGAGCAGATCGACATATCGCCACCATCGCTTGTATCGGTGCTGGATGTTACGGCTACGGCTAGAGGTAGAACTGGTACTGGCAGGCACGCCGACGACGGCACCACGGCAGGCACATCCGGTAGTGCATCGGTTTGCGTTTCCACGTCCACCATCGGCACGGTGGGTATTAGAACCGGGGAAGGCATTTCCGCCATCGGAGCACTGTCCGTCACAACCAGCAACGTCGTCGGCATCATTAGCAGCTCCTGCTGCTGCTGCTGCTGGGCTTGCTGCAACTCGACCTCCGCTTCTTTTACGCTGCTGTCGTTAAAATTAGCATCAGATTAATCGATTAATAAATACAGTATTGTAGGTAGATTATATGAATGTACAGCGAGAACATGATTTGCCTGTGCCCGTGTGAGTGAGTGAGTGTCGCAATATGTGAGATTTTTTGTTTTGTTTCGCTTTCCAAAGAACAGATGCACAGCAGAGTCGAGACCAGACCCTTAACTTGGGCACGCACACTTGGGCTGGGGTGGACGATTCGCAAGAACAAAAAAAAAACTAATAATAAATAATATCCATAAACAACAGGGAAATGAAATAAACAGAAAACTTTACCGTTTCCCTTTTTCTTCTATTCCTTTCTTCCTCGCACACTACATGGTACCAGAGATAACGAGATAATTTTTTGTCCCTTTTCGCTTCGCCTTAGAAGACTTGGTTTGCACATCAACAAAATATAGTAATAAAAAAAATTGAACATTAGTAAACAACACTGCCGTTTCCATTACTTCCTGGCAAGGCGGCTAACAACAACCGACGAGCGCTAATGCCCCTCTCTTTTTTCTGCAGTCTGCAAAAACTGAAGAGTTCTATTACGAACGTGCACCTGTCAGCATGTAGAAGAAGATGGCCATCACCGGAACGATGCAAGCAGCGATCTGCAGTGCGAACCACTGCCTCGATTGGCTCATATCGTTCGTCAGCTGCTGTAGCTTCTGATTGAGCCGAACGTTTTCCTCGCTCAGATGGGAGTACTTTTCCTTGAAGGCAACCAGTTCCTCTTCACGCTGCACATCCGGGCGGTTGATCATGGCCAGCTCGTAATCGATGGCGGCGGCGGCGGTGGTGGTCGTCCCGGACAGGACCGCTCCATTGCCGGTGGTATCATCCACCGCCATCAGGAGTGACGTTCCACCATTAACACTACTACTACTGCTACCGTCACAGAATTTCTCATCGTCCTCCACGTTACTAACACCGCTCGGTGCACCGATTGTTTTCCGCAACAACATGTCCAGCGCTGGGTGTTGTGCGTTGTACATTGCGGTCGTTTCGATGGTTTCCGTCTTTTCGTCGTCGTCGTCTTCGTCGTCATCCAGATCGTCCAGATTGGAGCAGATCGACATATCGCCACCATCGCTTGTATCGGTGCTGGATGTTACGGCTACGGCTAGAGGTAGAACTGGTACTGGCAGGCTCGCCGACGACGGCACCACGGCAGGCACATCCGGTAGTGCATCGGTTTGCGTTTCCACGTCCACCATCGGCACGGTGGGTATTAGAACCGGGGAAGGCATTTCCGCCATCGGAGCACTGTCCGTCACAACCAGCAACGTCGTCGGCATCATTAGCAGCTCCTGCTGCTGCTGCTGCTGGGCTTGCTGCAACTCGGTACGCTCTACTTGCCGCAGCAGCGTCGTACAGTCGTTCTTGATCAACCGGAGATTACGCTTCAGCATATTTTTATTCATCTGATCGGCTGCTCCTTGACCGTACGGTGGGGCAGCGTTCGCGGCCGGTACCGTTGCGCTATCTCCGTCCGATGTTTGCTGCAGCGATTCCTGATCAACTCCGACGCGCGATTCCGTCGGCATAGTTGCGCTGTCTTCGCTACCATCGCCACCACCGTTGCGATTCATCGTCGTAGTCGTCGTGGTGCTGTTTACATCGTTCTGATTGCCATCGCATTCTACCTGCAGCGTTGGTGGTCCATTTTCGTCAGCAAGTGCAGCGCTGGCGTCCCCGACAAGGTCATCCATTTTGGATTGTCCACCAGCGGGAGTCGTTGTCACAGTGATTGCGTCCGTCAGCACGATTGGTTCCGTTGCATCGTTGTCTAGATCATCTGTTTCTGAAGATAGACGCAAGTATTTATTAAGGGCAATTATTCATTTCAAGTGTTTGAAGACGGGGATGCTTACCATTTTCCGACTTCAGATCTGCTCCGAACAACAGGGTGAAATTTTTCTCGAACGTATTGATGCGTCGTTGAAGTTTTGTCAGTCCTTCCGTGTAATCACTACTGGTAATCTCGTTTTCCTGTTGCAATAAAACGAACGAAAACCCACTTAGAATTGCTTCTAGAATGTTTCCCAAACATTACTTACAGTATCATTACAAATGGCCTTAATTATGTCTTCAGATCCTTCCAATTTCTTAATATCTGAGTTTTTCAGCCAGTTTGACATGGCCGAGCTGTGTATCTGGTTCTGCTGTTGCTGCTGTTGCTGCTGTTCGTCATCTGATGAACCAATCTGGAAACAATCAAATTGAAATGTTCTGTTAATATCAGCGACCATTAAGCACACCTCCAAAAACTTACAGCATAAACATCAACAAAGTGGTCCAGCTTGTGCGTGAGGCTGGTAATTTCGGACTCTTTCGCTTTCAGCTGCTCCTCGCTCGATGCGACCTTTTCATCGTACTGATTCTTTAGCGTATCCATGCAGATGGTCATTTCCTGTAATTTTTAAATGATACCATTTATGCAAAGAGATCCATTCGGAAATAGTTAAATCATTCAATTTCAACTACCTGCAACTGTTGCTTCGTTTTGTTAAGCTGCTCCCGCAACAACGAACACTCGTCCTCACTGGTGCAGAGCGCTTTCTCGAGCGAAATCTGCTTGTGCACCGCTTCGTGCCGCTCCTGGTGCAGTTTGTACATAGCCTCTTTGGCCGCGTTCTGATACTCTTCCTTTTCGTGTACCAGCTTCATCAGCTCGTCGTGCAGCTTATCCTCGGTGATGTTTTTCTGGCAGTACTGTAGCTTCTTTTCCAGCATGTCGATGCGGCTGAGCAATCGATCCTCGTCGATCATTGCCTGCCAGCCAAGGAAGGAATTTTGCCTAAAACAACAAAACAATAAGCATTCTCTCGTCATTTTTCGTTTCCTTGTCATCTGAAGACAAGTCTCGAAACACTCACTTTGTCGATTCGACCATCTTCTGCAGGCTAATCAACTTCGTTTCGAGTATCTGTTCCCGTTGATTCGCCTCCTGGATGTACTGATTCAATCGGTACAGATCGACGGGCGGTATAATGGCGCTCTGCCCACCGATTCCCACCTTCTGGCTTGCCTTCGTTTCGCGACCATCCGGCAGGAAGAGCTTGAGTGTGGCCGTAATGCAACCGTGCGTTTCGCGCCGCGTATTCTCCATAACGTCCACCCCGAACTGTACGATATCGCCGGAGCTGATTTCGTACGGTTCCGACTCGGAGCACGTTTGGCTGAGACGAAAGTTGTTGATGAACGTGCCATTGCTGCTGCCCGTATCCTTAAAAAGGAAACATACACAATTAAAATCTATTCCCCCCGCTGAGAGAATCGTAGTCAATTCGTATGCCATACCTTGATGAAGAAACGGCCATCTTTGTACCACAGCACGGCATGGTTCCGGGACAGCACCTTACAGTCGAAGATTGCATTATTTTCCGACACGCGAACCCTCGCAACCGATCGTCCTACCTTAGCTTGGGCACCTGGCTCAAGGTAAAGTGTGCGGTTCTAAAATGTGGTGAACGCAAAGGGAAAGACAAATTACATCAACCATATCTCCAACCAGCGGTAAGTGCAGCTTGCACTATACTCACGTTAAAGGGATGCGAGTTTGGACGACAGATGAGCAATGCCCGGGCAACCTGCGGCTGACCATTGTTGTTGATGGTGTTATTGTTGTTTATGTTGTTGCTCACATTCAGTGTCCCGCAGGACCCGCTCACGCTGATGCTGTTGTTGTTTATGAGGGTGTTGTTGTTGTTATTGTTCGTAGTGGTGTTGTTATTATTAAAGTTGCCAAGCTGCTGCTGCTGTTGCTGTTGTTGCTGCTGCTGCTGCTGTTGTTGTTGTTGCACCTGTGCGGCAACGTCTCGATTTAGTGTCGTAGTGGTCGTCGTCACGTTGTTAACCAAAGGAGTTTGCATTCTTACTCCTGGCGCTTTCAGGAATGGTAAATACTCATCTCTGTTATTTATAAAAACCATGGCCTGCGCGTGAGAAGAAAGTAAATAAACAGAAAGAGAGAACAATTTTAACGATCGTAATAAGGCGCCATCTTTAGACCACATCTTTCGTGATCATCTTTCGCTGCTGTACACGGGATGGTCGATGTGGTTGGATATAAAGCGGATAAATAGTAACATAAATTAAGAGCAACGAACAGGTTCGCCAAGGTTGTCAACCCCCTCATCCTCAACTTGATCGCACTAACTCATCCTGCTCCTTCCTGTTTCTCGAGTCGGGTCATCAACATTTAAAACACGTTTTACATTGGCTTCTTCGTTGCAATTTCTCTGGGGAGTGTAGTACCCTACCTACCTAAACGTACTGTTGAAGCAAACGCAAATATAAACTAAGCCACATGAGCAATACACTTCCGCCGGGGAAGGAAACCACCGAACGAACGAGCGCCCTTAACCCAGTAAGCTGTTTGAGTCATAGTGGGGGTTAATGTGCGAAGCATTCATTAAAACGGCACCGAAACCCATTACGGAAAGTGAGTTGCATACATTAAGTAGTGAGTTTGGTAGCTGTATGGTTAAGGTACACGTGAAAGATTTCACTTGTCGAACAAAGACAACTACAAAGCTACAAAGTTAAGAATATTTCACAAAAACTAAAAGACGTATGACTATGTTGCGTTGTTCCAACAGCTGCCAAAACATGAAACCCTAGAGCATGAACATAGTATCGTACTACATCTTGGGTGTGCATTGTCAAGGTAATGGAGAACCCTCCAAGACGAGGAGTACACGCACCGGTGCACTCGCACACGTAAGACTACATTTCGAAGCTAACGGATCATGCAAGTTGCAGGCCGCTAGCTACACCACGTGTGTCTACCATCCATCGTAACCCGGTCGAAGAATTAACACACATACTCGCTCTCTCCGGCTCCCAGAATGCTCATCGAATACGATATGAAACATTCCATTGACCCCACCTTCACTTGTGGACCAAAGGTCTGCATTACATGCATGAAGGGGTTGGTAAGAATCGTTAGAACTTCCTGGAATTAGTTCCAGCTCCGTCTCATCATTGCTTTGCTTCACTTCGATGGCTCTTGGCTTACCATAGCTCACCAATATGCAACTAGAGCTTTAAGAGAACCTGGTGAGGTATAAGGAGCAGCTTTAAGTTGATTGCTTTTTGATTAGTATTTTCCACACATACTCACTCGCATATACTGTCGCCCTTACTGTCCAAAAAATGGGAGAGAAGATCGTACCACCAGTAGCGGTGAAGACAATCGAAGAGATGCGTGCGGTAGATTATCTCCCCCCAAAACAGAGCTTAAATGTTTCCGCATGAACTGTATGCTTTTGACTTTACCGACAACGACGTCAACGACGACAAAGATTTAGCCGCTATTCGATTAAACCTGGCTGATTTGTGTTTAAAGACACTCACACACACTTGTGGATGGCATTGTGAAGCTCAGTTATGGACTGGTGATGGGTGTGGAGAATAATATAAACATCTAGATTCAACGACCACCGCAACCACCCGCTATTTTATTGTGTGATGTCGTCTTCTCCAAGTTATCTTTGTCTTTCAAGACCACACGTTCGAATAAGTTCCGCTTGGAAGCATTACCGCTATATCGGAACGCTTAGACAACGCAGAAAACGTCAAAATATCACAAAAAAGAAGTAAAAAATATATAAAAACGGTAACAGTACGTACTTGGAAAGAAGGCGAGATCTAGGGACGAATAATAATGTTTTTTTTTTTTATTAACGTTATCGACCGAACCCTACCCTGGTACGTACTCCTAAGGTTCACGTACGTCACACCAGTACTCATCTACCGGTGATCAACCGGATAATGATGACTATAGAGCGCTATGGCGATGAAGTGTTGCATTCGTTTCATTTTTGCTTTCAACTCCAAGGTTTGGATTTTTTCTTCTTTCGATTCGAGGTAAAAATTGAAGACAAAAAGTATAACGTTCCACTTCTGCCAAAGACACAATCAATACAAGAACAACGCAACACGCTGTGGAGAAACAAAACAACACGCTAATAATAAGCAGTGCAGCGGTTTAGAGTGAAAAACAGATTAATTTCTGTGAAGAATTAAAAGTACGCGCGTGACTTGTGCAGCCAGTTATCAGAGGTACCACATCCAACCATAGACCACACTAATTAACATGTTATGGAGCACGCATTGTTAAGACGCATTTTTCATCATCTAATGCTACTAATTGCTGTTTTGCAGACAGTGGGTTATGCCATAGCGACGGGAACAGTGAAAAATAATCGGAATGTACAATTTGACGATTCATTTGGAACAGCTGGTAACGCTTTGTAACGCTGTTTTCGATCTACACTTCAATTCTAAGTAGTAAAGATCATTAAAGTGTAATACGGTGATTTTGCAGCCAATGTTATTATTAAACTGTTAGCTTGAATAGACTTTGTATTTCATATCACTTAATACTATGCCAGATTGCGGACCTACATTCAAACAAACTCGCTTGGAATAATCCATCAGTACCAGATTTTGTACCGATGTCATTTCGTAATATATTATTTAGAACGATATTAATGTTGCCGCATTAACGCCGGTGCGCTTAGTTCACCTGATTCCGTGTCCACCCCAAAACAATGTGAGGGCATTTTTCACCATTAATAATAAAAAATAACCCAACGACAGATGTACACCACATTCTGCATACTGCAGTGTCATAATTTAATGGTGGTTCAGCAAACGAAGAAGACAACCCCGAGGGGCAAAAAATAATACTCGCTGCGTTCCGGGCAAAGGAAGGTTAACGTACGCGTTCAGTTCGGTACGTCGTTTCGTTACCGGAGCTCTAAACGCTCTCTCGAACCGTGTCGACAGTCAGCTGGGAGTGTTTTGAAAATGGCATTAGCTTAACAACGTCACATGGAAGCAGAAGGAGAAATCCATGCCAACAGACGGTGGAGAACGAAAAGCTAAGGACAAACACAAAACCTGCTCCAATGCCAACACACGTCCCCCAGCAGTCTTTCTGTTCGAAAAGCTTGACTTGATTTTTTTTTAACCGATTTTCCATCAAGTCGATAAGTTCATCGCCTTCGTCGGAAATGGTAGCGATTCTTTAAATCAATATAACTTCTTTACTCGTGCAGTAACTTTGTTATTGGCTTATCCGATGGCATTGACACTGGAAGGATCTCTGTTTTGAACGACGCACAAATGTGCGCCTGAGTGGTATGCAAACAGAATACACGCACAATACGGCGTAAGGATGTGAAAGGACATTAAGAATCGAAAAAAAAACGAACTGTAATTCGATACCCTGGGACGGATATCATGTGTGGCTAAATTGAACGATGTTGACAGTGGCAATTTATCGCGAACGAGAAAATTGCACCTATCCTAGAGGAAGTGATTACGATATTATTTAAGGACGTTTAATTAACGTACACATCCCATTCGGGGTCTCATAATTCTGTGGCAACGGACGGTTTCACCATCGTACCCCACGCGAGTATGACCCGGAATGAGGAAGTTGACGCAAATGCCACGCAAATGATGATGGCAGCGCGTTGATGCTGCTGCCGCTGACAGACCCGTGTGACATGCGATGGCGGTGCTAGAGAGTGTCCCAGGTGCCAGCGTTCGCGCTACAGCCGTTTGCTATTATTAGCCATAATACACACGATGCGCGATGCGAAAGCCGTAATCGTAAAAATTTTTGATTGATAAATCCGCACCACACCCGCGGTCGTTGGGCTGGGGGCGGCCGGAGTTGCGAAAGGGTGCGGCAGGGTCGTCCATAGACAGAGCGTGTACAACAACTCGGTTACCCGGTTATGGAGGCATGGACCTGCTCGACAGCAATGCTCGTTCGAAACGATCTCAGGACCAAGACCACAAACAGACATGCACACACACATACAGACCGTGCGCGCTGCTGCCGGTCGGCGAATGACTGACAGACGGACTGGATATGACCATGAACAGCTGAGTGGGGCGGTGGAATTTTTTTTTACAAGTGTGGTTTTGTTGGGTTATGGAACGATTTGATGATGATTTTACACAGCACGTTTCGTGTGTTGGAAGTAAAACTTCCGAACGTGGTGTGTGTGTGTGTGTTTGTGTTTTTGATACATGGCACGGGCAGATATAGACCGTTACTTGATTGCATTAAAATCGAACGGGTTTGGGAAACGATGCATAATTTTACATCCGGCGGTAGTTTTGGAAAACGTCGACCATTAAAACCCAATGACAGATGGTGCGTGAAACCGTGCCAAAAGCAAGCAAAGGGATTGGAGCAAAGTCTGTTTACGGTTGACTCGATGATTTGATTTAAATTTATAGTTATTTCGTAATATCATATAAATTAACTCACGATAGGGTAGGAGAGAGATTGATGTTGGCCAATTTTCCAGTCACTAAGCGCCTGAGTAGGATCATTAAAACGTTATTTATTATTCCTACATTGACAGCCATTACCAGATTTGCACTTCTTGAGTTAAACCTTCGGGATGTGCTAATTTTCGTCAAACAATTTATTTTTCAAACAAACAACAGCTATCATTTTAGCTTTCTGCTGCACTCCTTCATTGCAAACACTATTTGCAAGAGACACATCTCCTTAGATTGTGCCTTCGGTGAACGCTGGTGGTCGTGACTCAACCGTCCAGAAAACGATAATAACTACACAATGACGGAAGAGACGGGATGCATCCCTACGCGTCTAAGACCAGGCCACACAAAGGCGCAATTTAAGCGTTCGCTACCTTCTCTACTATCGCGTACGTTCTACCACTTGCGCGTTTAATTATATGGAGATGAGTTGAAAATACGACGTCTGCACCCGTCCCGTCGTCAGTTGCACAGCGCATACATATCGGTGAGTTTTGTGTTACTACAGCAATCGTAACAGCACAACTTAACACGGCGCACATTCCACCCGGTGTGGTGGAACACGAAACCGACCCAACTTCCCATCCGATTGTACACGCGTGTGATCCGCTTCTACAGCCGTCAATACCACGGCACCCGTTGGTGTGTCTGTGTGGTACATGAGAACGTAGTACACCCAAGTGCAGCAATTGGAAGTGAGAGCGCAACTGTGGCTAAAAGCCACAATATGTCGACCTCATCAAGTATCGCGCTCAACGAGTGCACATTGGTACAGAAATTTTGCTGATCTTTACCCAATTTAACTTCCAATACTGACGAAACCTTGGCCACAAATCCACTGGCAAACCCGAGTCTACGGGGGTTGAGGAAACAAATTTTGAAACGAATTCACGCTCACCACACAGCTCACACAGAGCGCGGAGCTTGGCAAATAATAATTACATCAAAAAGTGGGAGGGCGCTGTATTTGCTTGCTGGCCAACGATCAGCCACGGTGAGAGGATGGAGAAAACGAGAATGTTTAGATCAATTTATGCAAATTGAACGATTGCAACCATACACACAGCAACTTGCGACGACGGCTCGCGGCCAATTACACCCAATTGCGCTCCACCAACATCATCTCGAAGACTCGGCTACAGTGCAGTAACAACAGCAAAAAAGCAACCTTCTCGCGAGCTGCACACAACAAATGCTGCTGCAACTGCAACACGGTTGCACATTGTGATTCATGCTCCGTCGTCGTGTGCTGCCTTCGCCCCCACCCCCCATTTTCTTGAGCACGATCGAATCCATTCGAGTGCGACACAAACCAGAGAGCGCGTACCCTCGTTCCCGTCTTGCTGGCGAACCCAGGAAGTACAGCTGGGGCCTTGTTGCGTCTGTTCTACGTTCTGGTCGTTGATTATCCATTCCCGCTCCAAACAAAGTACCCTAAGCTACGGGTATAGAAAATGTGGACCAACGTACTACAGGCGAGTGTGGATCAAAACTCCGAAACGAAATGGATTCTGATTCCCCACGCTACACGCGTAATCAACCACCAAACCTTAAGTAGGTACACACCGCCGTCTGAGGATGGCAGCTCTTTTTTTTGCTTCTCCTTCACCAGTACTCGCAATACCGAATGATGCTCTGCTAAATCCATTTAAACGGTTTTCTAAATAAAGTTAGTCATTCCGTCGTTCCCGCCGGACCGGAAAGTCGGTGTGCGCGAAGGAAGAAGCAGCACACGCATTAAAACGACTTGATTTACTAACGCGATCATTACATTCTCTACGATCGGGCGAGTATGGGAAACAACTACATGATGATCAGCTTCGAATGAGAGAAAAAAAAACGCACACACACACAAACTCGCTTAAACTACGCACTAATGAATCTAGCAAATACCAGAACACAGCTGACCATTGATTCATCGCGAGAGTTTCGCTTCTAGATTGCAGGGTTTCGTATTTATTGACGAAAGAAATCGACAGACATGGCGTCACCCCCAAAGCACACAGCGCAGCGATGTCGAAACAGGTTGGCGAGGGTAACGGTCGATTCGCATTAGTAAATGGATGTTTAAATCAATAAAGCACCATCATTAGCGCGAAAAAAACACACAACAAACTGCAAAGTATTTAATCTTTTTAGTTTTATACCGTCACGTAATCGGGCATGTCATCTGGCTTGAACTCATGTAACGTTGCTTGCTAGAATAAGCCATAAGGTTCTTTAAATTTCAAAACATTAAGTATGCTTTAATGCACAATTCCGATACGGATTACATCAGTCTACTATTGTGCTACTGGGAAAGAATTTATAAGGCCAGGCTACATGACCCGAGATGTCAAAAAGATTTCGGTTGCAAGGGGGGGATTACCGAAAAGCTCACGTCAAAACCATCTCAGCTCGAGCAGGCGAAATCTGCTGCAACCGAGAAGTTTGACACCTGACCGTGATGCCAAAATGCGAGAAAGAAGAAGAAGAAGAAATAAATCAAAACAAAACCAACCGCAACAAAGCCAGCAAAGCACGGCACGGTGATAATAATTTATTATTTTCTTCGTAAATACGAATACTCACTACCTTAAACTGATTTTGATATCAAATTCGTGAATATTTTGTAGCAACACCGCAGACACGTTTGTTTGTTTACAAGCCGAGCAGAGGAATGACAGCTAGCTTTTCGCTTGACGCAGCTTTGCGTGCGCAGTGGTGCACAAAACGCGGCTACACGAACCGAAATGTTTTTGGCAGTTTTTTGAGTTTTCGCTTGCACTTCTCGGTTGGCTTTTCGGTTCATGTAGCTAGCCCTATACACTTTACGAAGGAAGAGCGACATATTTAATTAGTTATTAGGATTTTAGATAATTTTTAATGAGGTTTTTGGAAGATAATGAGAGACAATTTATATTTGATTAGATTTATTGAATACATCTGGTTTAACTTATTAATATAACAATACTTTTAAACTACCGGGGCGGCCCGGTGGTAGATGCGACAACGGCGCCGGTCTTCACACGGCAAGGCCGGGGTTTCAAGTCTTACACCGTTTTCGAGCCCAAGTAAACACGTGTCAGCTGCATCTGAACACTGTACAACCGTAAGTAAACACTTGACGTCTAACTAAACAGCTGCTGCCTAAGTGAACTTCGTTCAAACGAAACTCAACATCGTTCAACCCCAACTAAACATTTGGCACCTCCAAGCTGATATGTTTACATGACATAGATTTAGCTTTTTTATGCTCCTTTCATTTGCAAAGATTAATAGATTAAAAATAGACTAATTTTTTTAATTCAGGCACAAGAAAATTTTATAATAAACTGCATACAACTTAAAAAACATTTTCTTCATGATGACCGCGAGTTCGCTATGAACGCGGAAGACAACGATGTTACAAGAAACGAGTCCGTGGAATATAAACGTGCAATGACGTCTGGGATACAAAATGTTTAGTTGGGGTTGAACGATGTTGAGTTTCGTTTGAACGAAGTTCAGTTAGGCAGCAGCTGTTTAGTTGGACGTCCAGTGTTTACTTACGGTTGAACAATGTTCAGATGCAGCTGGAAGGTGTTTACTTGGGCTCGAAAACGGTGTATCTAGACCGTTCCCCCACAGTGACGACTGACTATCCAACTATGCGGTAACGATAAGTCTAGTAAGTAAAAATGGCAAGCAGAAAGAAGAAGAATTTAAACAAAATTCTTCTCCAACAAAACCTATCGAATTGCTGGAAGAACAACATGTTCATTTAAAAAACTTCAGTAGTAGACCAAGACCGTGAAGCGGATGTAGAGCCTGACAAGTAAGTACATAAGTGTAACTCCATTTATATAAATTATTTATCGAAGATCAGGACTGACTGTCCTCCTTAGAGTAGAATTAAGTCAAGAATACCAGCAACAACAAGGCAAGATCTCTAGTGACTATAGAGCCAAAAAAGAAAACGAAGATTATTGCAGCTTAACTAATATAACTAACTTAAATTCAAATAAAATTGAAAACAAACATGAAAGATCTGTTACGTTTAAAGAAATAAGTCAAGAAACGTGTCCTGTCTTTAAAGAAAACAGAAAACATCCAAAATTGATGCATCTAAAATGATAATCCGTACATCACAATCCACCAACACAAAACAGAAAATGAAAACAAATGTCTCAATTCCAATAGGCAAGTAAATTGTGATTTATTGCAATACAATTTACGTTACTTTGTCCATGTTTTGTTTAGTGGGACTTTTTGTAATGAAGCGAGGAATATCTCACCCATTCAAGCACAGAGCTCCATTCAAAGCTATAGCTGCAGAGGGACAGAAAACCACCCCCGAGAAGGTGACAAACGAAGCACACTGGTTACATCCCGAAGCATGCAATTTCAGCAAAACAAATTGTCATCCAAGGGAATACCCGAAGCCAAACAAAAGCTGCTCCATCACCTGGATGACGGGGGTGATTGGTCACTTTCCCTCCAATTTTCACCTGCCACGCCACAATCTTTACGCTCAGTTTGGTGGTCCGCGGTGGAGCCCGACCCGGTCAATGGCCCCGATAATGAAGTATCCATCAGATAATAATGCAACGAGAAACAGTCTGTGGCAGGCGAACCGAAGGCCCCCCCCCCGCCGTGTGTTGGTATTGGGCCTAATTTAATCCACAATTAACATTGTTCGATGTTGTGGTGGTGTGTTGTCTGCCAGAGTTCGATTGGTTCACTTTGGAGGGGTAGCTTTTGAAGTAAAGCTAGATCCCATTTCATTAGGCCGCACACACACACACAACGAAATGTGGAGTTTACGTCCGAACGTATCAATTTCCCGGCAATGTTTCCATCGTGAAGAAAATTGGAAAACAGGAAAACAACAAACTTTCCACACAGCAAATGACATCATCGTTCGTTGGAAGTAATTATAACGGCCAGTATCTCGATCTTGCTTTGTTCAAAAAATCCCCTATATGATTAACATTTGCTCTGTTATTTTTGCAAATACCTTCTCAGCAACCGAATTTCGCCGCCAATGGATTGCACATCTATGCTAAGTGATTCAAACTTGCGTGATACCGGATGAAATGTGCAATTATATGGATCGAAACCCTGTATTGAATATGATTATTTTTCTGTTAGATAAGAAAATAAGTGCTTTATTTTAGCTATATCTAATTTGAAACGAAGTCTTTGTTTTTAATGTGTCGACAAATAGTATCTAATTGAGGACCTTCGTTTTGAAGAATCCTACTTATTGTGCCATTAGTATAACGATAAAGTTTTATACTCATTTTTCTCTTCTCTTGAGGAAATTATTGTACATTTGATTGCTCAACTTCGAGAGGACTTGATCTGCCATTTTATATCTTCCTTGATTTCGATAACCCATAACGAACTAATGGCATTAAATCTATGACAACCATTGTAAAAATTAAGCTCATTTATATTAAAAGCACTTAAATGAAATGCGATGCATATGAAAAGCAAAAACACTAGGCAAATGTATAACCATACAGCGCGCATAATCACAAATAAGTGATTGCTTTATACGAAAGAGAAACTACAAATTAAACATAAGCGAAACTGTTGAGATCGCACTCAACAAAGAGACCGAAAAATAAAAGCATTCCAGAGCAAATCATCAAAAAATAAAAGCATAACAATTGTAATGCGATAACACGATAGCTCAGAAAACAAAACGTGACATTAATTGAAGCACGAAACAACATAAACAAAACCAAGCCTAACAGCTTCTCCAGGAAAGGCTCGCGTTTGAAATGTTTCCATAACTTATTGCTTTATGGTATAATGTGTTTTACGCCACTAATAACAGGTGTTTTCAGTTACAAATTAATCACCCATCTTTCCTCCTCGAGAAAGAGCCAATCCCATAACGATCAGCCCAAAAAAACCATAAATCACGCGCGCCTACAAAAGAGATAAACCGCGTCGGTCGGGAATGGTGTTGTTTGGAGCCAATTTTTCACGAAATTATGCACATGAAATAAGCCAGCAGCAGCAGCCGGTCGGCTCTCGATGCAAGCGATGGCAACTGGATCTGTTCAGCGCGCATACCATTTTTGATAATGATAATGTTTCTGAGTAGTAATTGTGCACCCCCCCCCCCCCGCGCATACCGTTTTTGATAATGATAATGTTTCTGAGTAGTAATTGTGCACCCTCCCGAAATGAAGCCCGTCCTCCTCCTTCACACAGCATCCTGCCCGGCTGCACCCGTTTTACGAACCCAATTAAACGATCCATTAGCGACGAACGATTCGTCCACTAATTTTGTTCGTGGCTTCCAATCGTCGCCTTCCGCGAAACACGCGAATTGAAGATTTATTTCCGGTGAAAGTAAACTAAGCTTATGCGGGGGGCCGTGTGCTGCCCGAAGCTGCATAAAAATGTTCTCCCGCGTTTCTTTGTTAGTTTTGCCGGTTGGTTACGTTAACAGCCGGGTTGTGTCATGCGGTCGTAAACATTTTGCACATAATTTACGCTCATAACCACACCTTCGGTTATGATTGGTACCCTCGGTTTGCTAGGCTAAACTGACTTTTATTAGCATCCCGTAGCATTCCACAACCCTACTACAAAGGTTTCCTCTTTACGCCTTCAACGTGCCATTTTATTCGCTTCTATATTAATTGCAGATGACACACGGCTGCATTAGCCAGGCAAAACAGAGTGAGCAAAACTCAACATCTTAAACGTGACATTGGCAGTGGGCCATTCTGCACACGGTTACTCACACTCCAGTAGCAGCCACTCCGGCTGTATGTTAATTTAGACACAGAGAGAGATACAGAACCGGTACAAAATAAAACCGAGTATCAATTAGATGCAAGCTGTTAAATTCAACACCTGGCACAGTTTTACTGCACCGGTTTCAGTAGATTATCGTACGTCTAATTAGATAGCTGCCCTGCCGAGGGTTGATTTTGCAATTCCGGAAATTAGCAAACGCTTCACCTTCTTCCGTACGGCAAGCAGCAGACCAGACACGACATTATTTAGCTGACAGAAACATCAGAAAGCACTTTTACAGTTTATGTCCCTCGTAAAGCATTGTTAAGAATGCGTCGGAAAGATTGTGGAGCTCGCTACTTTAGTAAATAAGAAACTATTTATTGAAAATTAATAGGATGTACTAGACGTTAAGTATAATTAACAGGATATAACTGAGCTAACGCTTTACACTTTAAAAGATTTCGATTTCATTGCGACAGGGCAGCGTAGCAGTGCTACTCGTGAGCAAAGGGCTAATAGTTAAAGCGGATGTATGTAGGAACCTCGAAGATACTCCTCAAATTTCTTTTCATAGTATCATTACGTCAGGAGCGGCCCGGTGGTAGATACGACAGCGGCACCGGTCTTCACACGGCAGGACCGGGGTTCAAGTCTCATCTGGGTCGTTCCCCCATAGTGAGGACTGACTATCTAACTATGCGGTAACAATATGTCTAGTAAGCCAGAAATGGCAGGCATGACCTAAGAGGTCGTTAGGCCAAGAAAGAAGAAGAAGAGTATCATTACGTCATTTCGATATAGGATTCTGTCAAAACATGTCCAAGTTTTCTTATTGCCCCAAGCAAAAGTCCAAGGAATAAGGCTTGAAATACGAGAAGACCAGGTCACGTGATAAGAATGAAATCTAATCTACTCTTGAAGGCATAATCGAAGGTATAGTATAGACTCTAACCGAAGCAGCTTGATTATTGAAGAAGTTTTTTTTCTCGAATTTATTTTTGCAATGAAAATTCGTCTAATACTGATAATGAGGGACTAAGAACGACTCATCGTTAATCTTAGTCGCCAGACTTTAATGAACACAAGCGTCCTCAGCACGAATTCTGATCGCCGAGATTTGACCGCTGCCGGCACTCAACAGTCACTCACATTTCTTGGAACTGTATTCATTTTAATTCTGAATTTTAATCTAAGCAGCATTTGAAATAAATGAGTACTTTGGCGGTTATATGGGGTTTTGAAGGGTAAAGAACTCATTTTGAATCGAAATGATCGAAATTCGTGGTGAGGGCGAAACTTTTGAATAAACATTCACTATTATATAAGATTAACTTTTTTATTTACAGTTCAGACGCATGTAACCAATCTCGAATGAGTCACTGGCCGATTTATCAGTGATGTGTAATAGGCTGTTATTAACATAAACAACTTCAATCTAATGCTTTTGATAGCTATGTTTCATGAGTTATTGGAAGGCCTGTCGTATGATTAATATTTTTTTTAATAAAATACAGTAACAAAACATTACTTAGAAACAATAAAGGCGTTGGTAGGACATTGCTCAAAAAAACAATATCTTCATTCCATCAAAATATCACTATCTCGTCAAAAGAACTTGAGAGATTTGAATGTAATAATTGCAAAAATGAAAAATTACATCTTTTCACTTTTTATTACGACATTCATCACATTCCAACCCCGTACGAAATGCAATCAAAATACATCGCACACAATGAAAAAAAAAACGCAAAACTGGGCCAGACCAGAACTGCAGTCTAAACAAACAATTGGGCATGCACAGATAGACGAAAATTAAAAGCCTCACCAGACAAGTTCATCACTTCCGGATGGCATTCGGCCAGCGCCAACACTTTTTCATCCATTTCCTTTCACTTGTTCCACCCAAAGACGACGCCTTCCTCTATTTTCATCTACTCGTCACATCCATCAAGAAAATTTATGTATTCCGACAAAAAGCAAACAAATAAAAAAAGGCTAAAGAAAACACCGACGCGGAACCATTCTAGCAGCCGTGGACCAAAGCGCAGCTGTCGGAATTCTTCATCATCTGACGCAACGAGATGGAATGGGAAACGATAGACGTCTGGGGATTGGGAACGATTAAATGCATCTAACTCGCATAAATTCACCAAAATAAGATTAAAATAAGCGCGAGTATTATGGAGTGCTTAGTAGAGAACATGAGTTATGTTGGACATTTTTCGACAGGTTGGAAAATTGCAAAAATTGAGAGAATTGCATCCATCGAACCTGTTGAATGGTAATGCATATGGAAGTGTCACTAATACCCAGGACCGATCACCC
>KZ061692.1:394543-425168 GCA_002091835.1 Anopheles maculatus | reverse complement strand
CGCGAACTGTCCTTAATGTTGTGCGCACATTACACACAAAACCACACAAACACTAAACCTTTTTCGGGTACCGGTTCGGCAAACCACGACGACCATCTATCCTATCCGGCACCGAACCCCGAACGTGCCACTGCGTCGTCGTCTAACGTTTGTGTACATGATCCTGTCACGCTGGTGGACGCCTTGTGTGAATAATCGGTGGTTCTGGGGCTAACACGCTCGGCACAACATTCCTTCTTATATTATCCAACGGTCCCGTCACCATTGTGCGTTCTATCATCTTTAACGTAATGGCTCAACTCTTACTGACCTGCCTGCCTGTGACTGCCTTGCCATGACTATTACTACCACCACCGGTGATCTCTGACGTGTCTGTACCAAATGTAACTATATGCTGGGCAAACCAACCGATGGTGATGATGATCTCCAAACCCAAACCCTGCTGGATTGATTCTACTTCAATGTATTCGTCCACTTGCCCATCTACTACCACCACCACCACCACCACCACCACTACCACGATCCATTTGGCTGACTACCCGGTCATTGACTTGATGATCCCATGATACCGAATCTGGCCCGATAATCACTATTACTGCGCGCCGCCAAATGACCAAAATTTCTCACTCGCTCAATCGCTGCCGGTTAAAAATTCACAAATAATCATTCTGGTTTGAAACAATGGTCTACGGATCGCTATGACCCATGAATCGTACCCATGATGTGAACAATCCAACAACACGTGGAAACCGATCGTGTGCGGTGCGTCTAACCTACTCATCCAACACACACGATCTTGATAACAAATAACACGATCATCGTCGTTTTGGGAAAACTGTCGGAACGGGTTCGGATCAACAATCACTTTGGGGTCGCCACATCGCTACAAACCATACAAATATATTACTGCTACTACTATTGTTACTACTGTTTCTCAATACTACCAACATACTACTGCTAATTTGCCACTGCTACTGCTATCACCAAACAACGTGTCACACACCCGTAAACCGACCCTGTTGTGTCACTTCCATATGTCCTGCCCTATGTGTGACGTGATTGCTCACCTGCCCGTGCCTGCCTACACTCGTCTGAATGCCCGCCCGCCCGCCCGCCCGCTCACTCGTCCGTCCGTCCGTCCGTCCGCGTCCATCCGTGCCTGATGTGACTCGGATCATCTCTTCTGGAAAATAATATAAATTTCTACTCTCTCTCTCTTCTCTCTCTCTCTCTCTCTCTCTCTATTTCTCTCTCTCTCTTTCTCTCTTTTCCAATGGTGGTTCTGTGCACACATGTGTCGCTGGACGCATTTCCAACATCGTTTGATTGAATTGATCAAAACCCTGTAAAAACTGTACCACACGAATATGCAAAACCAATTGTGCCAACCATTAAATACTATTACGACTGAACTGAAACTCGTGTCTGTGTGTCGTGTGTGTGTGTGTGTGTACCTGTGTCACCCAAAAACCAAACCAAATTAATCAAAAAATCGCACGCACACACACAAACGCGCCCATCCAATCTTCTACTGTGCGGCTGCGTGTCCTTTGTGCGCACATCATCCCCCCAAAATGCGCGCGCAGTATCAAGCCCAAGTGAATGTAGGCGACTGTACTGGCCCTGAACGGTAAAGACCTCTTTCTTTTATTTTTCTCTTTATATATTCTCTAAGCCAAACCAAACAGAACCAAAACAATATTTTACTATAACTACTATTACTGTCCCGAACAAACAATGATATATATATATATTACATATTATCCACCAGCGATCACATTTACTACTTCCATTTCCATAAACCACCACACACACACACACACCACCCGCAAAATGAAGCGTGTGTGTGTGTGTGTGTTGTGATCAATACCGCGGATTCCTTACCAGTTTTTGTTACAATTTGTTTCAAATGCAATCGTTTGTAAATGTGTATTTCACGCGCAATTCAATCATCCACTGTGTTTACCCCAAATTATCATCATTCTACTATTTACATTTGACGCGCAATTGTTGTTTGTGTTTAAGAACAACATTGTCAAAATTAATTAAATGTGTTCGGTAATGTGTTTTTTCGAGTAAAGCACTGCTAGCCGTCGGAAAGGATGTAAAGCACAGATGGATAAGTAGTTTTTTGCTTTGTTGTTACTCATTTTGTATAATTGACGTGTTCCATCTGCCGATAACGGTAAATCGAAGGAAAACATTAAAGAACAAATCATTAATCCTTCGAGCCATTTAATGTGTAGAGGTGAGGTTGGGAACGATCTCATCATCTGCCGCATTGGAACATTCTCGTAGCCATTAATTAAACGTACTAGCAGCACACCTGTCCTGCATCTGGCCGCCTTAAGTACGGGTGTGCTGTGGAGATCAGGCTATAATCAAGGCGACGGAAAGTTATTTGAATCCTTGCAAATTGAACTTTAAATATGATCGAATTCAGCTTGAAAATCCTTCCACCAGACTGTAGTAGTGCTTTTACTTCGAAATGCATGTTTTCACATCCATAAAGTGTAGATATGTGCTCTCCTTTTATGTATCTTGTGTAAGATAACATTTCTATGTCCTTCGACAGTGGATGGTAGAGCAGAGAAGCTAGAGTGTATGTGTGTGTGTGTTTGTCTCCCCCCCTCCCCCCAGTATCTAATAATCCAAAATTTTAATCCGTTTCATTTTCTACGTGTTTGAAGATTCGTGGCAACGCTCGTAGACCACCTCTCTCCTCCTCTTCTTCTCGTTACCTTCCAATCCTTCGTACCCTTTCGGATACTTTGTGTGTCTCCTTCTCTCTCTCTCTCCCTCTAGAAGATGCTCCCAAATCGAAAATGCAATCGACAAACACGAGATTCTTGGATCACGATTTTCCACCTGTGCTGTGTGTGTGTGTTTGCGATAAGATGCTCATCATAGGCTCTGTTACAAAAAAAAAGAAACCCCATCCTTCTTAAACACTTACACACTTACCATGCTGCAATGTCTTGTGTGTGTGTGTGTATTTGTTCATTTTTCTTTGTTTTTGGTTTCCCTGTTTTCTTTCTGTGTGTTTGCTACTTTCGTTTCTGTATCCTGTTATCCTTAAAATTCATCACAGCTGGAAGTTAATATCCTTGGGATCCATCCTGCGTGTCTGTCTCTCGTTCGCGCTCGCTCACTCTCTCTCTCTCTCTCTCTGTCACGCTCTTATAGTTTGAGTGCATTTCTTTTGTCAACACACTTCGTACCACAGTTGCTTTTCCCTTTCGAAACAGTGTATAATAAATATAGTTCGTGTTAATGTTTATTACATTTTTAGATTATTTTGCTATTTGACGTTTCATTTACTGTAAGACTTAACACACACACCGTTACACTAATCGATGGCTATTGTTAAACACGTCCTGTCAATTTAAAACGTTCATTAAAATTGGACAAAAACCAAAACTCCACGTTAATGATAACACAACATATAAATGCTACTAAGATCACTAATCCACGAGCGCGGTTATAAGGTGGTTTGGTTGACATGTAACCGTGTAGCTATTAAAAACTACTTCTTAACATATTTTTTTGTCCCCCGGTGTGGAAATGTTATCCTGCAATATAATATGTGTCTATCCGCTAGCCGCTATAACAGCTTAAGTAATTGTTTTTTTTCACGCACAATTCTAGAAAGTAGGGAAATAATTCAAAAATATATTTGAAGTAAAATCGAACGAATTATTTTGAATACCCCAAACCATAAAGAAAAATGTTAGCCTCACAATGAGTGTCTTTTAAAAGGAATCCGACGAACGGTTCTAAAGCCAGGCGCTGATTAGGTTGTTTATTAGTTTTCATGTAACGACACCGATGTATTTGTCTTGCAAGTCTACTCTCTCTCTCTCTGTCTCTCTCTCTAAACGTATTTATTGTTGTGTTGAACACCGTTTCTGAGGCAAAAAAGTGTGTTCGTACCCCCACATAAACACCAACGCCCCTCCCCCCGTATGCTTATGCATGATTATTAATGAATGTGTTACTTTTTCCATTTCTCGGTCTCGGTCTGTGTATTTACAGTGTTCTTACTATTGGTGGCGATATGGAGACGGTGACGAAAGTGGTGAAGGATGTGATGAAGCATCTTGATCGGGTGAGTAAGCATTGAGTTGTGGCAGGAAAAATTGTGAATATAATACATGTAATATTGGGCCACTTGTACGCATGATTTGAACATCCAGCTAACAAGTCAAAGAAAACCAGTAATGGTAGGTCAAGATTTTGCGGGGTTTGAAAGCCAAAGAAGATGGCGAAGTATATTGAATCAGCATGTGTCTATAATGACTTATTTTAGTTAACAATTGGCTTGTTTATAGATACTTCGCACCATATCTTATCCTTATCGCATCTTATTAAATATGTGTACGTAGTGGTCTTAATGCTTAAAAGCCGGGAAGTGAATATTCCATTCGAAGAATTTGCTGGAATCTTGTTTTCCGTTGAAAAGCTTTTCTGTATCGATGTTGTCCTCACAGATCACATCATTTCAGCAGACTAAGTTAAGGGCATTCCCAAGATATGATGAGGTTCTTATTTCAAACCAAGCTTCCAGTTTGTGTCACCACATTGTGCTGTCGTCTGTTTTCATCGACGTTTATGTTAACGCCAATTGCGAAGTGAAGATATCGTGATATGATGGAAGGATCAACTGGCCCTTTACTCATGTGTAAACATTTTTTAGACTGTTATTTTTAATGAATCTTATGCGGGAGTGTCATTCATATGAATCTACAGTGTAGAGTCATTTAAATACTGAGTTGATTCGCGCCAGAATCGTGAATCCCAAAAATTCATGAATCCTCATTCCTGAGTCCTCAAAGATTCCTGAATCTAAAAGATTTTCTTAAGGCTGATGGCATTGCTCGGTCGTACTATCTTGCATTCATGAAGTTTTGGGATTAACAAATATTTGGAATTCACGAATCTTTGGGGATTCATGGATTTTTGGAATTCACGAATCTTTGAGGATTCGCGAATCTTTGAAATACAGATTCAGAATCATTCATTAAGTTTAAACATTCATTCAAATTCATGAATCTGAGGCAGATTTACCCAACACTAATTATAACACGCACGTGACAGTATCTGAAATATTTAAGGCTTACATTAGAAAGGCGTGTTGGAGTTTCCGGCTTTTGAGAATGTTGTTGCCAAACATTGGAAGACATATAGAGTGTATATGTTTGAAAGGACCTTATAGACAAAACTAAAATCAAACGATATTGATTATGGAGCGTTAACCCATGGTTACATCCTGCATTTAAGTTGGTGCATTGTTGCTCATTGAGGAGACCTGATGTATACTGATTCATACGTTGATTCGCTGGTCTTCACACAGCAGGACCGGGTACGCAAGACTGATCAAATCCAAAGAAGCTGCCAGAAAAGGTAGACTAAAACTTCGTGAGGTGAGGCCAAAGTAATAAAAGATTGTTGTTTATTACTTTTTAACCAACAAACAAATGTAGGCTTCACTATAGTGTAGACTTGTTCTATAATCCTTCGTGTGCGACCACCACCGTACACAATCTACAATTCACACTCAATGAAACACATAATGAAGGAAATCGGTCATGTATTTTTTTTTGCTTCTTGCCAAGAGCAATAATATAAAGGAGTTAAAAGGTGCCCCAAAAAAAAACTCACATCACTAGCGTTCGCCTGTAATGTTTGTGTGTTTGCTGCCATTGTTTTTTTTCTTATCCTTTGTTTAACACCAGCTTGTCTCTCATACCGACGAAACCACAGTCATATTGGCGTTGTGTGTAACAATTGGAATCGCGTGTTTGCCGTAATTACGAGTTTAAATTTTCATAAAGTGCATGGCGTCAGATTGTCTATACGGGGCTAGTAGACGACGGTCGTGGCGCGTACCCTGTATTTACACTTATTTCGTTCGTGTTGATGTATTTGTAGTACGGGTGTACGTACCGTGTTTTTAACTGTACCTTGCGTGGTGAATACTGAATCCTGGATTATCATCACGGCGTAAGCTGCGCTCCCTCTGCCCATAGAGTGTGTGTTTCACCCAACCTAGTTGTAACGGTTTTGGGTCCTTTTAGCGAAAAGCCTTGGTTTGTGTGTTGATGGTTAGAATCTAGCAAAAGTCCTACCAATAAAGGGTAATAAGTCCAGAGTCATACGATAGATGCGTCATGCCGTCTGTATATGCAACAATAATGGGCGATCATTGTGTTCGGTTACATGCTGTTCCTTTTGAAATGGAACTTGCAATTATATCAAAGAATGGTCGCTCTATACGCACCGTTGTACAGTACTGCCCAACGTATTAATTAGAATTTGCAGACTATATGCGTTGTTCTTACCCGTTCAAATTGATTATATATTTATTTTGCGTCGATTTCTTTTCTTTACATCCCTTGCATCGGCTTCATAACCCATCTATCGATCACCCGATCGAACTAGGCTGGAGATAATGAGTACGAGCTGAGAATACTGATCCATCTAAGTCTGGCCGGATGCGTCATCGGTCGCGGTGGAAGCAAAATCAAGGAGATAAAGGATGTAAGTACCACAACCAACACAGCACACTCACACAACAGCAGAATGAACAAAATTCCTTTACGACCCACAAACATAGTTGTCCTGTGACGAATATGTCCTCCTTTTTCTCTCGCAAAAAACTTTCGTCATGTCGTCGTTGAAACTAACTGAATATTTTATCAGCAAACAACGCGAGGATAAATTATGAACTCTCTCGCTCTCTCGCTGAGTCAACAGTTTAAGTGTGTGCCGGTGGAATGTTGTTTGCTGTCCTTACGGCGGGGTCCGTTTGGCAAGCGATCCGCTGCTGCGTTTTTGACCCTTTGCTTGATGATTTAAAATTTGTGTCTTACTGTTTGCGCGCCCCTGGTTTGGCTGTGGCACCCCAAGGCCTGTGTCGTTTTGTATCCCTTTGTCAAGCGAAAAGCGGCGAATAGGTAGAGGGCCGCTACTAGTTTTGCGTGAAGCCAATTTCCATGCCGATATGACGTCAATATAAGGGGCTTGGTGGTGGAGAGAAGTGCAATGGGATGTGGAGGGGGGCAACTGGTTTGGCGGTGGTTTGTGTGTGCATCATCATCGAATTCATTGCGCCAAAAGTGTCGTGGTGAGTAAAGGAAAACACGAACAAAAAGCGAAATTGTACTTCTTCCCAATGGTCGTCGTAACCATTTTTGGCGAATATATGTCTTCGCGTTTGGAAATTCTAGCCATCATCATCATCATCATCATCATCATCATCATCGCCGTCATCCGTTTCGGCACCGTTTGGTCGAGGTCGTGTGCAGGGTTAAGCGCGCCAGCGAGGTGCCACAGTAAGATTTTACCGGGAAAGTCGCTGGTGAGAAAAACTGTTCGTTGGAGCGCCGAAATGATCGACAGTTCGTTGGATTGCAGCCACAGGGGGGGAGCGCGGGCTATTTCTGTCTGCAGTTAGAGCATTTAACGGCGCCAACAGTATGTGTTGGTTAGCTGCGTTATGCTTGGGCCACGAACCTGGCTAGCAGGCAAACAGTACCGCCGCATACAGCGATGTGCGCGCGGGCACGGTTCGCCAGGCGACGCGCAGAGCAGTACTGTGTGTGTAATCCTGGGGAACAGATGACAAAAGCAAATCGTTATTAAGATACGCACAGAACCATGACGGGGAGAGGTACACACGGATGTTGTGTGATCGGTTATTGCATGTAGTAGTGGCAAAACCCCGCACACATCATACACACGTACGCTGTTTGTTTCCTCGTCCTAGTGCGCCACAACCGCGCCCGAGATATCCTTACCCCGGGTTGGCGACGGCTAGCACGCAAAAAGGAGATCGTGGTGGTGGTGGTTGCAGGCTGGTTAACCACGGGTACCAGAAGGCGCTGGCGATGGTTGTGTGTGACCTCCTTTGGTGTGCCTGCCCGTTCCCTGGATGCATGCTGGAAACTATTTTCAACGTTTCATGGAAATAATTATGACTCTAACCACTGGTTATAATGAGAGCATTGCATATTTGCTTCCGTTGACCCCTTGTCGCCTCGTTTCAAGTTCTTTTGGGTCCGATCCACGGAGAATTGCGTTGCTGCCGAGGAGAAGGACACAGCGAGCGGCACTGTGAAATGTAGGGTAATTATGGCAAAGTTTTCAGGCGACACACTACTGCTCACTGTGGCTGCATGTTGCTGCTGTCCGTATCGCTTTGTCTCTTGTGGTTTTTCGACGTTGTCTAGATGTCATATGGATTTGATGGGGTGAATGTATGCGGTCCTGCACTGGACGACAGTTAGTTTATGTATTATTTTGAGTTTCCGTTGGCTTTCTGATGGTTTTTCTAGCGTGTCTTCGAATTGACTATAAGAAAAGGTTATGGAAAAGCCGGGAATAGCGCATAAAGTAAGGACGATTTTGTCGATACACAAAAGAATTAACTTTTCTTTTAAAAATGTAGCAAACTTTCTATCATGACGTAACAAAGGAATGGAAGAGATTCTGTAACTGGGGGGGACATTTTTTTTGGTGTACGATAACTTGTGATATTCATCGTTTGTGTGGAGGTCGATACATGCATGCATCGGGCGCACACACAGCATTCGGGGTTGTTGTGGCAGCCAGGCACAGGACCTCTTTGTATTCATTCGTTTGCTGCCATATGGAAACGCAGTTGTGTTGGCATGCTGCAGGCAGGCAGGTGCTAGTTGGAAGCGTACAAACCGTACACACACAATTCCTGAGAAGAGCAAGAGACAGAGAGACAGAGAGAGCGGTCGCCTATTGATTGATTGTAGAAAAGGGAACCTAAATGTTCGTCCGGTAAGCAACAAGGATAGTGGCAGGCGGCATGTTACGGGGTGTGCCAGCTGCAGCAGTCAGTCACCAGGTAATGGAGGAATTGTAATCTAAGGTTACCTCGTACCCGGGGTTCAAGAATAAGAAATCTTCCATGTGGCCGACGATGAAGAGGAAAACCGATGTAAGCTTTCTGACGAGACGATGGCCAGCCGCAACGGCAGTTGTGTGTTCATGGTTCATTGTCAGCGAGAGTGACGAGGTTTTAGGGGCTTTTTTATACGGAGAAGAAGATGTAGAAGAAGAAGAAGAAAGGGAAAAGGATCTTCCGAGAAGAGGCCAAAAAGCATCACACCGATATGATGTATGCTGTCACGTGCCTGCCTCTGTATGGGTGCACGTGTACGAAAATCCGTATCCAGAGCGCGTGAGAGCCGTGAGCGGCGATCTTTCAATCAGACAACGCTGAGCATGGCAGAGCAGAGCGCATCGGTACGGGATACGTTTTTGGTAGTGTAGTGCGTGTGGTGGCGGCGGCAGCAGCTGCTGCTTGGTGCTCGGCGAGGAAAGACGAATATATCGATGGAAAGAAAAAGGACACTGCATTCCCTCCCGAAAAACAGATGCACGAGGGAGCGAAGGAAGCAGTGAAAATGATGATAGTAGTAACCAGGGAGAGAGGGAGAGCGTGTTAAGGCATGCGCAACAGCTTTCTGCTCAATGGACACGTTTCTCGTCATTCAGTTGGCATCGAACAGTTGCCGTTCGTGGAACTACGGTCTTTGGCCGGCATCAATTTATACTTAATTTCGGAACGGTTTAATCTAAAGCAGGCCGAGTCCTTGCTACCTTGCATCGAATTGTTCTAGGTTAAATCGGTAGTGGAAAGTGGTTAAGAAAGTTCATAGTTGTACGGCAGACGTACGTCCAATGTGTGCCAGAGAAATTGCCACCAAGAAGAAGGAATTGTGACAAAAAAGTAATAAGGAATGGCACCGTTGACAACAGCACGAAAAGGAGAACTCCTTTTTGAGCCTGAAATGTCTTCAAGAACGAATTTCGATGAGGACTCTGGATGGTGGTGTTACTCCATAAACGGGAAAAGGTGCCAGCTACTACCTAGTATGTGTGTGTGTGTGCGCGCGCGCTTCCCATTCAACCGACTTCCGTCGTCGTCCGCCTACCTAAGCTCCTCGGTGACCTAGGTGGTGCTTTGTTTTCGGTACTTCCTGTTGCGGTATCGAACAAAGAAATATTTCAATTTGTCTCGGTCGAGAGCAAGAAAATGATGTTCCTCTTTGGAGAGCCAACACTAGGCGGCCTGCCTGTACTCCTCGTCGTCCCCTTTGCCGATGTGTGTTGGTTCGCGCTCAGAAGGACTGCAGGCATCGACTGTACCTTCAGGCCTATAAACTCAACCGCACAGAAGGAATATGGTTGTAGCCACCTGGCAAACGAACGGTAAGCTGTTATATCCTGTACGAATTTCGTAATGGAACACTGGTTCGACAAATTTACTCTTCTCTGCATCTGCAAAAAAAAATGGAAAACGCTCAGTTATTATCTACATATCGTACCCCTAATCGAGAAGTTAGTGGATTTGATCTATCACCGGCCGACAGGCGCGGAGGATCAGACAGGGATTTGTATTAACTTTCGTTTTTCACACTTTGTACACGAGCCTTTGCGTACTTCAAGCACACGCTCTCTATACGTGCTCTCGGGTTGTGTTGAAGAAGACACGTCAAATCGATAAAAGTGTTAAATCCGCACGAATCCTTAGTTGTGTTTCCGGCTCGGCACGACGATGTGTCGTATTTGTCGGTTCTGGTGGTGGTTTCTTTCGAATCGCTATCTCCTCTCACACAGACAGAGCCAGCCAGAGCCAGTCCATTCTTCACGCACTTGTAATGATGCCTTAGGCTTTCGTTTTTTTTGATTATTCAGCGTTAGCGTGTTCCGGAGCACACAAACTACAAAACAATTGTTTGATGACATTTGAATTACTTTTAAAAATGAATTACTGCGTTTTTTTGGGATAATTTATTGCGGAGGTTCTCGTTCTTTCCTGCGCGATGAAAACCGTGAAACAAAAAGAGAAAAAAATGGTTCATCAAGTAAGCAATGAGCACGATTACTTTTTTCTCCTGGTGGTGGTGGTGGTGGTGGTATGTTGCCAGCTGTCTTTTTTGGAGCAAGCATTGGAACGGTTTGTTTTTTCGTCGTTTGGTGTGGTTGGTGTATTGGTCTTTGGCTCCTTTTCTTTTTCTTGCAAACTTGGTGGTTTGTGTGTGTGTGTGCGTGAGCATTCACGCCGTATCCTTTTACCGCTACCGTGTGGTGGTGTGGTGTGCGTACGACGCATCTGCCTCGTCATCGTCACATTGACGACGATCGTAATTTAGTGTGTTCCGTCGTCGTCCCCTGTTGCGTGAAGTGTAATCGGTTTTTTTTCTTGCTTTGCTTCCTTCGCTACGTACCGTCCGCGCACACTGTCAATTAAGAGCCGCGTGTGTGTCATGCGTGTGGACGATGGTAAATAATGTAGTTTTTCTTTAAGACGTTGTACATATCCGAAAGGATATTGTAGTTCGTTTGCGTTGCCGCGCTCATACAGAAGATGGCATACGAAGACGTTTAGAAATTCGGGAAATTAATTTGTGTCGCATTTGTGTGTGCAGGAATTGTGTTTCCCTGTACGAGCTGTAGTGCACATGTGTGTGCGTGTGTAGTATGTCAATCACACTGAAGCTGTCGGATCTCCCCAGGTTGCTTGACTTCATAGTTTTTAAACAAAAAAGCGGAGTAAAAAATGCTAAGGTGACTCCGATAATTATTATTTTGTTCTTTTCCCTCCATGTTTCAACTGGTGCTGTGTTCTCACCATTCATTTGGCGTACAGCTGCTGCGTTCGTTTCTTTTTTGGGCTTTCTATATTTGCTTCTTTTCCAATCCGCTCCGATGCTATGCCACATCCGTTAGTTGTACGTTTTCCTCTTTATCACATTCTTCTACTTCCTGTGTGCACTTCCTTTCTTCGCTAGTTTCGTTTCGAAGCATTAATTCATGCGCGTCACAGGCCTCGTGTGTATGTTGTCCTGTGTGTGTGTGTGTGTGTGCTGTCTTGCGCCGCCGCTTCACGCGCGCAGATGGTGCAAAACGCCGCGTTACGGACGATCAACCGGAGACGTCTCTCCATCATCATCACCATCATCGTCATCATGAAACAGGAAATACTTTGAGACAACGAAAAAGGACGATGGTTCGTACCATGGATCTTGCCGTAATTATACCACCTCTATACACGCAAAAGGTTTTCCTTTGTTCGTGTGTAGCCCTGCTAAAGAAAAAAAAAAACGAGCATTGGATTGAGAAGGATCGCATTATTTGGCACATGTGCTCCGTACATTTCTCAGATCGCGTTTTACAAGGCAGTATAGCAGTCCCAAATGGGATTTTACTTTAAAGAAACCAAGGGGAGAATAGACTAGGTTCGTGAAGGAAAATGGGCCATCATTAAGCACAGTTGGACATGTTCTTGTCCTGTTTTGCAGCTTTTCTATCTCTCCGTTTTGGCAACATCGACTTGTTCTGCTAAGAAAATCAATAAAAAGCAGCAGAAAATAGAAGAGGGTATAGGAAGAAAAGCGTTTACGGCGGTTGGTAATTGTTGCCGAATAATTCCATTAAAAATACTACAGATGCTCTCACTTTTCGCTATCTGTAAGGATGTCCTTTACTTGAAGTTTCCCTTCTTTCCACGGATCGTTGAGCGATCGTTCTATTCGATCGGGACAGCGTCACATGGCATACCATTTCTTGAGCACATGTTTTATCCTAACTTTTAATGTTGAGACATTGTAGTTAATCATTCTGTTTTATTGCGTTTTTTTTTATATCCACAGGAAATCGGATGCCGGTTGAAGATCTTCTCGAACATCCCGCCGCAAAGTACAGACCGCATTGCTCAAGTGATAGGCAGCGAGGAACAATGTCTGAAGACGCTGAACGAAATCATCAAGCTGATCAAAGGCACACCGATAAAGGGCCCGGTACATAACTACGATCCGCACAACTACGACGACATGTACGCGGACGAGTACGGTGGCTACGGTATTGGCGGTGGCGGTGGAGGTAGTGGAGCCTTCCGTAACGGTGGTGGCCGTAATGCGGGCGGTGGTGCTGCTCCCGGCAGTGGATACGATCGGCGCGGAGGCGACCGGTACGATGATCGAGGAGGTCGCTCCAACCGTGGGTATGATCGAGGAAATGATCGTGCAAACCGTGGTGCTGGAGCAGGAGGCGTCGGTGGAGGTGGTGGCGGTGGAATGAGGTAGGGACCAAGTGGGACCTAGTCAAATGGGAAGATTTATTAAAAGTGTTTATCGCTCTCTCTTTTGTCACATTACACAGGGATAGAGATTACATCAACCCGTGGGCTAATCCGATCAATGGAAACAACATGGGTGGCAGCTTCGGTGGTGGCAACAGCCTGGCATTGGGTAATCTCGGCAGTCTGAATCTGGGCGGTGCTGGCGGCAATTTGGGCAACGGCAGCCTGGGCAACTTTGGCGGCGGTAACAACGGTGCTATGGATAACAAAACCTCGACGCAGGTTACAATTCCCAAAGATGTAAGTTACGGGGACGATCGCCTGGTTTCGATTTTATTGCTAAATTCTCTAATACGCGGTTACAGCTGGCTGGTGCTATCATCGGCAAGGGAGGTGGCCGAATACGTCGCATCCGGAACGAATCGAACGCTTTCATCCAGATCGACGAAGCCTTACCGGGATCGAATGATCGAATCATTACGATCACTGGAACACCGAAGGAAATTCAGGCCGCGCAATACATGCTGCAGCAAAGGTAAGCGCACACGACGAATTGCTTATACTTGTCATCAACGGTGTAACGAACACGATCAGCGGCTACATTGGTTGTGTTTTTTAATTTATTATTGATCGTGGTTGTGTGGTGGGTGGTGTGAGCATTTGATCTGGATCGCTTATAATAATTCCCCCTCACACTGTGTCATAGTTTGTATTGCTTAAATAACAACCATCATCATCATCCATCGTATCATTATCATCGTGAACTCTGCCTGCCTGTCTGCCTGTGCGCACGCGCGCCTATAAGCATCATCTATACTGCCAAGGCAAAACATTGTATGGAAGACTAGTGATTTTGTTGTTTGGCTTACGATACTAACAATAAATCTCTCGTCTTTCTACAAAGTTTGCCGCTCGCTACCGTAATATAACGTGCATCCTTTAAACATCTACTAACACGTCATCATTGTGGGTAGGTCATTGTGGTTTGATTGATTGTGAATCCTGTTCAGTTAGGAATGAGATAATTGTTTGCGCCTAGAGGATATATAATGCAAAAACGTGTCCAGGCTAAGCACATTGCTAATGCGCCTAAAGATAGGCAATAGCCTGACATTTGGCTTGGTGTCTGGGATAAAACCCACCCAGAAAATGTATACATCGCTACCGTAACATGTATCGTAGTAACCTGTATCCCTGGGTGGACTGAATAAAGATAAGAAAGGTTTGAGAAGAGTAACATTTGAAGAGAAATTCATTTCACCTTCCTACAACCACCTAACTAGAAAATCGACTTGGAGTCCTTGGCGGGTAGCAACATTTCGACACTTTCTAATGCTCTCCGGTGTGTCTGTAGTTGTTACCATTCCTTTCTTCATCCCATACCTCCCCTTCCACCTTCCCTCCTGTTAACGACCAGTTCGGCACTGTCCAACGGTCTGCAACATTCCCTTCCTCTCCCAGAACGTGGCTTGTTCGGCTTGACCATCAGCCCGTTCCACTCCTTCCCAATAGTTGGCCAGTTCGGCATAGTCCATCGGCCACTGTTGTTCCTTCCCGGTACTGGTCCACTACCACCAACTAAAGGTCCGTACCATCTTCCTGTCTCCGTTCCCATCCCAAATCCACGGAGTAGGCCGTACCCCTACAAATCCTTTACAGAGGCTTGTGTACTAATAAAAACATTCTTGGAATTTGATCTCACTTGGTGTTAATGAAGCCTTTAATTCTACGTCTATTTTTAGCGTTCGTGAAAACCTGAGCGGCGCTGGATCGGGTGGATTCAATCGGAACTAAGCCGGTTATATGCGGTGCTGCTGCCTGCGCGCTGCTCTCCCCCCTTAATTGGCGAAGTACGTTTTGTTGCTGCGCGTGCGTGTTTACGCGAAGAGTACGTGAAGGGAATAAAGAAGAAGAACTATATGAAGTACGTAGAATAAACTTGTAACTTTTAGAACTGCGCAGGGGACATGGTGTAGTACGAGGGTAAACGTAAAACAAAGCCTAGTCTCCTTCTCCTAGCGCGATCGTGTCGAGTCATTAATAGCAGAACACTGCAACATCAGGGTGTATGTAGCAAGAACAAGGGAACAGTGCGGTGCATCTCTGCTTTTTTACCGTTTTTGACTACTTTGTCTTTTATCACAATAAAACAAACACACAATAAACAAACGGGCAGGACATCCTACAGCGAGCCCTCCGCGGTGTTACGAACGAGCATTTTACAACGATATCTGTTCCACACGCAACGCAACATACTTATAATTTAGATAAACCCATTAGTCAGCCATTCGTTTCGTTCATGGACCGGCATCATTATTCCGTGTTTTGCTGTGCTAGTGCATCACTAGAGAGAACCACGCGCGATTGGTTCCGAGCCAATACAGAATACGGGCATTTTCTTTACGTTTAGTAAAACAGTTCGCGGGGGCAGTTACAGACCGGCAGGGTATATAGTTTAGTTGTACTGTACGTTTCATTTTATATAGTCGCGTTTCTGTTCCGTTTTGCAATCAGGGAAGAAGAAGAAGAAGAAGAGAGGAGTGATTGGCCCAGTAAGTAGAGCGAACGAGAGGGAGACGTGCTGGATGCGGAAAGGAAACATTTTGTTTTCCAAAAAAATAAGTAATGTTAAGTGTCTTTCTAACACCACCACCACCAGCAGCAAACTTTCCAGTAATCTCATGAACTAAATAAATCGAAATAAAATTAAACAAAGCAAACAACTAAAACTGCAATAGCCTTAGTACAGGTTAGGCGCTGAAGCAAACAAAAAAGTAGTTCTAAACCTTCCCTTCTCACGCATCCTACAGACAACTTGTCAATCAGTGTTAGAAAGTACAAGAGCCCACGTATATTCTACAGATTTCTACCGTATTTGCTCCCATTACTAAATAGTGCATTGTCCCAAGGTGTGTGTGTGTGTGTATAGCGTAGTTGTAATAAGGTGGAGCGAATTACCCAATCCTCCTCGGACGCATTTTGTTTTTGTCAGATTGTTCTATACTTCCATTTTACGATAAGCGGTGATGATGAACTAATAACCATATGTAATCAACCATCCAACCAGCCATCCAATGAACCAAAACAACGAGACACACACACACTCGCCCATACCCCAAAATCCACGGCCCAAAGTCACGGCTCTAGTGTGCATGGAGTGTGTAGTAGTAATCTGCAACTGAAGCGATTTCATACTCCTTACACAAACCCCGGGGTGTGTGTGTGTCGCCTGTTAGTGTGGGAAACCGAGGGAAAATAGGAAAGGAATGTTGCGCGCGCCATCAAAATGGTACATTAAATGTAGTTGCAAAAGCAACAAAACTAAACAAAATACATAAACACACGTACACATACACACAACTCACAACCAAGCATACCAAATGTATTGAAAGTGCTCTAACAAAAGCTCTATGCGCTGTTATTAGCGATAGAAAAGAGAGAGAGAGAAAAAAACACCCCCGCAAAGTTGGTAATAAGAGAAGAAAAACAAACAAAAACAAAATAAAACTAAACACAGTTGTCTTTTTAGAGTGGTGTAATGCAGTTTGCAGCAGATATTGGAATATATTGGAATGCAAAAACGTCAGCAAAATAAATGTATGATGGAAGAAACTGTGAGACAGACTAATTGAAATGATGATGAAAACACACAAAATCATACAGACTAAAGGATAACCATAAACCGAGAACGCAAAAACGAACTTTGTAGTATTAAAGGAAATATATGCGAATAGGCGGAGAGAACTTACCTGTTTGTTGTTCATTTTTTGCTGGGATGGGATGGCAATATAACCCTAGGTAAAGAAAACACATAGACATAGACGTTGAATTGTGCGCAAGGGTGCTGGCTGCCAACCGGTCATACTACAGCCTGAGGAAACTTCTCCACTTAAAATACCTGTCGTGACGGGAATCCTTTATAGTCCCAGTACTCACGCCGCCTGTACGCCTCTGAGACAGGGACTTTGTCCAAAACTGACAAAACCCCCTTAGCCTCCGCGTTCAAGAGGAAGATGCTCAGAAGGATTTTTGGCCCCGCATGTGTGGAAGGACAATGGAGGAGCCGCTGCAATGACGAGCTCCATGAGCTGTACGGTGATCTACAGCGAATTAGGCTTGCCAGGCTCCGGTGGGCTGGTCATGTAGGCCGTCCACATGGACAGAGAAGACGTGGTAGGACCGAATTGAGATAGAGTGATGGCGTTGATGCGTCCGTCAGAATGGACGGGATAATGGATTGGCAGACGACGGCGCTAGACCGTGAGCGGTATCGAGGATTGTTGCAGCAGACCAAGACGGCGAAGCGGTTGTAGCGCCTTTTTTTTGTTAACGTGGAGGGAACCTGGCCGTCACTTCCAGGCGGGTCTTAGCTTCTACTGCTGCTCAGGTTACTCGTCGCTGCTGCCGCTGCTCCCGTTGTCGTGCTCCTGTGATGCGGTTGCGGTTACGATGGCTGCTGTTGCTGCCCCTCTTCTCCTGTTGTCCGCCGTCGTTGATGCCGTCTGCGTCTTGCCGGTGGTGGACTTTCCTCATTCCACCTCATTTGGAGGGTTCTGAAGATCGTCCGTGTGGTAGTCCGCCTCCCATGTCGTGCGGCTAGCACACATTTCCGTTGCAAGATTGTCCATCGTCAAGCGGGTGAGGCTTTGCTGCTGCATCTTGTGTTGTGCCTGAGCGAACCGAGGACAGTGGAACATCCCGTGCTCGACATCCTCCTCGACGTGTTCACACGCCAGGCAGTTTGGCGAGCCGTCCAGGATGCCTTTGTCAACGAAGTAGCTCCGGAGAAACCCATGTCCTGCAAGGAGTTAGGTAAGATGAAAATCAAAGCGGTTGTAGCGCCTGATAAGTAAATAAGTAAAGAAAACCCGGCTCGCTTAACACTATTTGATGAACATCAAGAGCACTGTTTAGTTACACAAATACAATACGAAGCGGAGCATAATAAAACATAATTTTATGTTATTATTATGATTTATTTTGTATGCCACATGGGATCAACTAAAATATGTATTCTTAACCTAAACATCGGAGAGGGAACAGGAAGCACGAAGACGAGAGCGGATTCAGGGATGCCAAAATCAAATAGTAGACAAGAATCATTAAAGGCCGCGAGCGCACGTGGGAATGGGTCATCCTGGCCATGGAGTGTGCTATGAGCAGGGAAAAGGAGTGGAACTCTGTCTCGTAGACGTCGGGAGGGAACATACAGTGGAATCAAGGATAAAATCGCAGGTGCATCAAGTTCATTCGAAAGGAGACAAGCGATAAAATAGGTGAATTTTCGTTATACCCTCTCCATCCTATCCATTATTGTCTGGCCAGCTAGTGACCATACTACACCCAGCAGCAGTACTACGATTTCAAACATAGAGGATCGCGAATTTCGAAGGACGTGTCGTCAGACGGAGCGTGTTGTTTATGTGATCGCTGAAAGATAGTTTGTCGTCAAGCCAAACCCCGAGATCCTTAGTAGAAGTAACTCTACTCAATCTGGTTCCGCAAAAGGAAAAGTCCCATAGTATTTTGGAAGACAAACGACCAACCAACAAACAAAAACATGCAAAAGACTTGCATAAAGTTTGGTTAGTGCATATGGTGAGCGTAATGGATGGTGTACTCCTTCTTTTATAGAGTTACTTGCATCATTACTCACCTTCAGTAGGTTTTCACAGGCAATTTCCGTAAAAATAGGGTCTATAAGTTCGGTAGTAACCTTGGTCTACTCTTATTTTCATTGCATATTAATGAGTCGAAAGAGTTCCAAGAGACCCAAAATCTCTTAAATCATACAACAACATTGCATATTAACGATTATCGGACGAGTCATATCTGCTAAATCGAGGACAACGTTTACGAGCATCTTATTGACCGTTTTGAGTATGATGTTCACCTACAAACACAGAAATATTAATCAATAAGTGCTTTAATGCAATTTCCACTAACACATCTGGATTCCAGAAGCATGGATGACGAGAGGACGCTTTGACTACGGTGTCTCTTGGTAGTTGAAGGCAAGGAGACCTTTCTTCCTTAATGTCTCTTTGTAGATGATGATCCCTTGTGCGATAAGGTTTTAGTGGTCGCGGCCTACTCGATTATCAGTATTTTGATTGGATGCTTGGACGAAAAAGAGGACATTTCGACTATGATACCGCTTGGACGTCGAATGCTCTTGGACTACTTACTATCTCTCTTGATGTACGACGAGGTCCTTGGGTGAAGATACCGTTTCAGCTGCGAGGTTACGTTAGATGAGGGTTCTTGGATGACGAATTTCCTCAGACGAGGAGGTCAGGGGAAGGGTTGCCTATGAGCGACAAGGGTTTTTACATGGTGAGTTGGTACAATTGTTAAGTATTTTTCGTAGAATTTGATGGTAAAACTAACTTAAAAACCAAATAGAATGTTTAGTATTGTAAGAAGATACGTTACAGAGGGCCTGCAATACGTTGAAACGATTAATTCTTGCACCTGGCTGTGCAGTGCAGTGTCTTCTGGGCTAATGTGCGAAGGTGATTCACATAATGCATGGTTTATTGTTTGCCATATGTAGAGCATGGCATGTCTAACGTTCTCAGTGTTTCCTACTCTGCATTGTAGGAAGTCCAAACCTAAACACATTGTTTTACAGATAAATAAAATAAGATAGGCAAGAACTTTATCGATAGTAACATTCAAGTCGTTTTATTCAAATGATGCAGCAACTTGCCAACTACTATTACTATTGGGGGGTGCACATACGGTTAATTAGTAGAAAAGATCTTTTGGAACGTGTGGCATTGACGACATTGAATACCCCACATGGTAAAGGAATTAGTGCACTAATGTGTAAAGAAGAGGATGGGTTTAATAATTCAGAAGAAACGCAATGCCACACACACACACGCACACTGAAACAGCTTTTCATATCAAATATAATACCGCTCAGCTAAGCTGCTTGCGTTGCGCACTCCGTCGTGCCTAAAATCTTGCAGTGAAATCATCACAGCTCAGCTTGCGTCGAACGGTCTCCACATCGGCCTGCGTTACTTCGTTAGCTTCCATATATTTGAGCAAATCTGTCACAGCTGTGGAGCGAAAGACGATAAAACAATTAAAGACGCTCGTAGATATCAAACATTTCGGTACCACCTACCTTCACGATCCTTTCCGTTCATCATTAGTGACAGTATGCCGATCGATTCGTTTGCCACCAGTTCCTTCAAAATGCGCGATACTTTATCCCCGCGCGGAATGAATTGCGTCTGCAGGATGTGTAGCATTTCGCTAAGTATTTCATTCGATAGCCCGGCACCGAGTTGGCTAAGTGTTGATGATTTTTCGCTAAGCAGCTGGAGCAACCGGAGAGCAAAAGAAAGGTGTCACCATCGTCAATATGATTAACGCACCGTTACGGTTCCCTACCTTTAAGTACTGGTATCTGAAATCTTGATTTAATCCACTCCATGTGGTGTAAAATTGAGCTATGGATGTTGGAAGATCAGGAACAGTGGTGGTTGGTCGTCCCAAGAAGGACGATGACGGTGTCACGGAGGCAGTTGATGGCTTCGGTTGAGGTTCGTTTGTATCCTGCAATGGTAAATAATGGAGGTTAAAAATGAACACATCTTCCATCTTCCAGCAATCGTACGTACCTGACTTCCGTGATTGATTTTATCTTTTACTATTTTATCATTTGTTGTTGATGCTGATGGTACTACGACCGGTTCGACTGTTTCCGTCGACTTATTATTTTGCTTCGCTTCCGGTCTGTTTACTGTCGCCTGCTTCGATAACGTCGTCGTTGTGGCAGTTGCTTTGTTTGTTGGTGCCGCGAACGGTGGTTTCCTTTGCTCGGTTGGCGTAGTAGGCGGTGAAAACATGTTGCGCAGTTTGTTCGAGTGTGCCGGAAACAAATGCTCGAGGTTGGTCGTTTCTTTCGGCTCGATCAACTGTTCGCCCGTGTTGTTGTTGAATATTTTGTCGATAACTGCATCCGGAATGTTTTTGCGCTTGGACGGTGGTGGAAGCTCCTGTTTGTTGGTTAGCACCAGCGGACACGGTATCAGGTCCTTGATGGCGATCCGTGTTAGTGGCTTTTTCGAGCGCATATGCGGTGGCTTTTGAACAAAATGGATCAATTTGGCATTTTTCCTAATTTCGCTCCAAACGAACGCTTGTTTGGCGGGCTGTTCGCTTTTCACCAGTCGCTCCAGCCGTTGCAGATCCTTTTCGGCGGTCGCTTTCTGTTTCTCGTCCTTGGTAAGTTCGATAAACTTTCGGCAGTCTTCGACCGCACTCTGGTAAGCGCCGCGCAGTTCACGCACCTGCATCCGGCGATAGTATGGCCGGAAGTAGGTGTCATCTAGCTGGATCGCTTTGTTACAATCGGCCAAACATTTGTCGTAATCTTTCAGATTCCAATAGCACAGGCTGCGGTTCGTGTAGTAGATGGCATCCTCGCCAAACAGTGCGATCGCTTTTGTGTAGCTACGTTCTGCCTTTGCAAAGTCCTTGCGAGCGAGATGCTTGTTGCCAAGCTCCTTATATTTGTCGGCTTCTTGCTTCACCAGAGCCATTGTTGGATCCATATCGGTTGCCGCTAGCTTACCCGGAGAGACAGTTGGCTTCGGCGCGTTTTCGATGCGCTTCTCTATTCGGGCCAAATCTCGTTTGGCAGTGTTCAGTTCGCTTTCGTCCTGCGAAAGACGCAATATTTGTCGGCATGCGATGGCAGCCTTTTCGCTTTCGCCCAACCGTTCGTACGCTTGCATTCGGCGATAGTACGCCTTCATGTACTTGGGATCTTTCTCGATTGCGGTAGCACAGTCCGCGAGACAATCGTCAAACAGATCCAGGTTCATGTAACACAGGGCACGGTTGCTGTAGTAGGCTGCGTTTTCGCCGTACGTTTCTATGGCTTGGCTGTACAGCTCAATTGCTTCCTGGTAGTATCCAAGTTTGCACTGCTTGTTACCCATCGTCTTGAGCATTTCGGCTTCGGCCAACTTTTTTTTGTTCACTGCTACAAAAGTGCATTACAAGAAATTGTTTTAGTAAAACGTGTTTGCAGATAAAAACAAAACTGCTTGAAGCAATGTCAATAATTACTTTCACTCTCGGCTTGATCCTGCTTCTCAGCACTTGCTTGATCTTCGGCAAATTTGCTCATCGCCTTCACGTTGCTCCGTACGGGTGGCAATGTTTTTCCATCCCTACAAAAATACAAACCGGTACTCATCACGATGCATTGCATAGGAAATAGAACATTCCAGTAGATAGTTTTGTCTCAATATTTATGATTTTAACCAACTAACCTCACTACTATCCACGGGATGTGCTTTGGCAGAAGTTGCATTTTTCATCTGATCCTGCCACTCGTACAGCTCTTTGATCGATTTCTGCATCTGTTCACATTTATTTCGTACCATCAACTGGGATTCTATTGTATCCATTTTGGCAGAAGAGTTTCGTAAACTCGCGTTTTTCTTGCAGCCTTGCGGATTGGAACGACTGGTACTTTTGCACCTTTTGTTTATGAAGAAATAACAAACACAGTAGAGTCCCGGGGTAGGTTTAGTTTGAAAGCTGTCAAACTTCCTACACGAACGGGTTGGTTCGTGTTGGTGGCATGAAAAGTGACATTTAGCTGACAGTTTCGCAAATTTGAATTGGAAAAAGCGTTGCATACATGCATAATTTTTATTGCAAAATTACATCCATGAGCGGTACGGGTAAATGATTCTTTACGTTCTTGATGAAGTTTGTGGGTTTAGTTGTTAAGAAAGCTTAAAGAAGCGTGCTTTAAACGCAGTAAGAAGCTCGCAAAGGTCGATTTTAGGTCAGATTAATTGATTCCTGCATTGGTTCATCAAAAAGTTTGTCACAAAGAATTTTTGATAAGGAGTAATTTGATGTTTTCGTATTTTTTTTCTCGTTTTCCACTTGATATGTGCACATATTTCTACATATACTAGCTATTTGATAAGCCTGTAATAATCAAAGATTCGACATAGTGCTTGGATCTGTAGCTAATGGTCCGATAGGTTAATAATAAGAAATAAGTATAATTTTCAAAAGCAACATAACAAGATAACAAAAAAGATTTTTAATGAAAAGTACCAAGCCACCACTAAGTCACGGTGAGAAGAGTCTTTAAGCATTATTGTTCTTGTGCGAAATCGTTTTACGAAAGAAGATAACTGTGATAAACCTGATTGATCACACAATCGCTCGTGAAATCATTCTGCAAATAACATGCTTCAGTGACTCCCGATAGCACCGTTTGAATACGCTCTACGCATACACCCATACAAGCACAGGCCACGCACAGCTGGCATTCCAGATGATAACGCTCGCGTAAATACGTGTCAGTTCAGACTCCCTGTGTTGCTCCAGCGCAGTCGTACGCTGTCGAAGGTAGCAGGAGGAACTCCCGGAACAGCGAGCGTTGTGTTGGGCTGGGATAATCAGTGAAACAGCTGATAAAACAAGTGAGGTGTAGTGAACAGTTTCCGCCGACGCAGTTCGCATTGACCGGCCGGTACTTTACGCAAAACCCGTTTGCACTTGTCGCGCGATTACAAGTGCGAGCATTGTTTGTTTACATTGCAGCACGCCTGATCGGGAGCCCGTATTTCGAGCAGTGAACTCGATTCATCGTTCGGGACAAACTCGATTTTGTTCGAGCTCGAGTGCACGATGACGAGCGATCGGGGCGACCTCTGTGTAAAGGTACTCGAAGCTATACCCAACTGCGGGCGGCTGTCTCGGTTGTTGGAATGCTTTTCGAGCGAGTTTGCGCGCGCTCCCAGCTCCATTGTGCGATGCAGTGGAAGGTACGCAGGACCACAACATCGTTCAACTTGGCCTAGGACTCTGTTAAATACTAATTGATTTTCCCTATTGTTTGCGCAGAGTAAATATTATTGGCGAGCATGTCGATTACTGTGGATATCCCGTCTTTCCGATGGCCATCGAACAGACGATCCTGCTAGCGGTAGCTCCTTCGGACGACAATCTGCTGCACATCAAGAATGCCGACAGCAACTTCAAGCCGTACAAGTGCAATGTGCTCACATTCAGGTAAATAGATGATAAAACTGTTCGTTCTTCTCTTTAGATAAAATCACCGCTGAGGATTATCGTTTTATTTCCCAGCATTGATGTGCCCAGTGTCGGTGGACCAAACTGGTACCAGTACGTGCTGTGCGGTGTGAAAGGAATACTGGAAAACAGCGCCATACAGCACGACGCTGCTCGAGGCATGATGATTATGCTGTCCGGTAACATTCCTCCGGCTTCCGGACTTTCTAGCTCGAGTGCCATCGTTAGTGCCACCGTCCTGGGGACAGCGTACATGCATAATGTGAGTGCCGGACTTGCAACACAACCAACAACTGAGCTTCCGCATATTACTAAACAAATGTATCATACTGCAGGCCTCACTGAACAAACAAACTCTTGCCACCATTTCGGCCGAGTGCGAAAAGTTCATCGGAACACAAGGCGGCGGCATGGATCAGGCCATTGCATACCTGGCACAGGAAGGATGCGCCCAGCTGATTGAGTGGAATCCGCTTCGAGCTACTCCGATTCAACTGCCAGCAAACGGTGTGTTCGTCATTGCCAACAGCTTGTCCGAAGCGAACAAGGCGGCTACGTCCGATTTCAACCAGCGCGTAGTGGAGTGTAGACTTGCGAGCAGGTAGGTTGCAGCATTGTTTCACATCCAGGCCTTACATTAACCAGTATGTGGTACTCATCATGCAGACTGTTGGCGAAGCAGATGAAACTCAACTGGCGCGATCTGCATCGTTTTGCCGATCTGCAGAAAGCGCTTGGCTATTCTCTGGACCAGATGGAAGCGCTTGTACATGCCAACCTGATGCTGAACGTGTACACTAGGAATGATTTGCTGAAGCTGCTCGAGGTAACGGAGGAGGACTTTGCCGACAATCTGCTAACGCCCAACACGCGTCATTCGCAGACCTTCAAACTGAGGCAGCGTGCGTTACACGTTTTGCAAGGTAAGTTTTTGTTGGGAGCTGTTTGCCAATTCTCTAGCGTATACTTTCTGGTTTCAGAGTCGCTCCGAGTGCAACAGTTCATAGAAACTGCAAGATCCAAGGCAGACGATTGCATTCCACGCATGAAAACACTGATGAAACAGTCGCACGAATCCTTGCGCACGCTCTACGAATGCTCGCATGAGAACTTGAATCGGATTGTAGAAATATCGGAACAGTTGGGCGTAGGAACAAGACTTACCGGAGCAGGGTAAGTGTGCACAAGAGGTTTATTATGCATTTCAATCCCACCACACCTTTACTCGTAGATGGGGCGGATGCGTTGTTGCACTGTGTGACGGTGTGGAGGAAAGCAAACGATTCATCGAAACGCTGAAATCGGAGTTTTACGCCACCATTCCTAAGGCACAAACATGCGACATTGGGAGTCTGTGCTTTACCACCAGTCCACAACGGGGAGCCGAAATTTATTCGATCGAAAAGCAAAACAACATTATGAACTCATCGGTATAAGCCATTATTGCCCTTCTTTATAAAATAGCTACTCGGATTAGTAGCGTTCGTTATAGCAAATATCTATTAGTTATTTCCTACTTTAGTTACCAAGCTCAATTATGCCATGGCAAGCATATCTTTCAAGCATTATTTTAAGGTGCCATGGCCTGAAATAAACTTAACCTGCCATTTTGATTTAATATTCCTAAATACTATGATAGTTAAATTCAGAAAACGATTCATCAACAGTCTGCTTAATCTGCCTTGGCCAGCGAACAGAACTAAAAAGTGTACTAAGTCTTTTTTTAATTTCAAGATTTAAACTAAAGGAGCTAGATATAGTAACATTGTAAAACTAGAGAGGCTAGCAATATAATTGTAATAAACAAAAAACAAAGGACGTATTTACCTTACAGCTCGTATATCGTAGGCCTTTGACCACTTTTGCTAAAAAATGATAAAAGATGAATAGAATAAGAATGAAAAAAAAAATTTTGAAAATTTAAATAAAATGAATTAAACGCACTTAAAAGCTATCCTCTCCACCCGAAAAACACCCGAAACACGTACGAAAAAACGATTCTGTATAAGAATTTAAAAATTACCTAAAAGACATGTTTATGTTACAAAGTCTTATAATTTGTAGATTAGGTTTTATGATAAATTGTGTTGTGAAGTAGCAATAATCGCTCAGAGTATGGTAACATTATAGGTACAGATTAATTTGCTACATCTTTTAAAACTGAAGAATCATACGTTGAATTAACATTTGAAAGAATGCAAATCTAACATGGCCATTGGAGCAGTTCATCAAACATTGGCCACACGTTTTGTTTAAGCCAAATTTGATCGAAAAGCGGATTTAATAAATGTAGGAATGATTTTGTTATTCACAAAGAACCGCATGACATAAACCAACACAAACGTTGAGATTCGGTTTTATAAACCGAGTAGACAAAACCACGAATGATGATAGCGATAAGTAATCAAAGTTATTTACTATTTGCAACCAAGCATTTAGATATTTAGAAACACACATATAAAAGTGAGATATTAGCTAAATGAAGAGAATTTTTAAATTTATTTATTCATTATTTCTTCAAATAAACTTATGATTGATTGTACTTTGTAGTGTTAATTTATGAACGTAATTGCTCGTTGTTTAGAACATGTGTATGACAAGCTGTCGAATCTCAAGCGGTGGCTAGACTAAAGTTGAGGCAAGCGCGATCAATGCGCGAACGCTTCATTTTTCCTGCAATGCAGGATCGGAGCGCGAAATCAGGAGCGCGAAATTTGACAGTTCGCTCATAAAAAAAATAAGATCGCGCTTGCCTCAACTTTAGTCTAGCCACCGCTTCATGCAAATTCTATTCATTACACGAAAAACAAATGTTACCTAACGGCTACTATGGCTTACACCGATGGGTTCATAATGTTGTTTTGCTTTTCGATCGAATAAATTTCGGCTCCCCGTTGTGGACTGGTGGTAAAGCACAGACTCCCAATGTCGCATGTTTGTGCCTTAGGAATGGTGGCGTAAAACTCCGATTTCAGCGTTTCGATGAATCTGGTGGGATTGAAATGCATAATAAACCTCTTGTGCACACTTACCCTGCTCCGGTAAGTCGTGTTCCTACGCCCAACTGGTCCGATATTTCTACAATCCGATCCAAGTTCTCATGCGAGCATTCGTAGAGCGTGCGCAAGGATTCGTGCGACTGTTTCATCAGTGTTTTCATGCGTGGAATGCAATCGTCTGCCTTGGATCTTGCAGTTTCTATGAACTGTTGCACTCGGAGCGACTCTGAAACCAGAAAGTATACGCTAGAGAATTGGCAAACAGCTCCCAACAAAAACTTACCTTGCAAAACGTGTAACGCACGCTGCCTCAGTTTGAAGGTCTGCGAATGACGCGTGTTGGGCGTTAGCAGATTGTCGGCAAAGTCCTCCTCCGTTACCTCGAGCAGCTTCAGCAAATCATTCCTACTGTACACGTTCAGCATCAGGTTGGCATGTACAAGCGCTTCCATCTGGTCCAGAGAATAGCCAAGCGCTTTCTGCAGATCGGCAAAACGATGCAGATCGCGCCAGTTGAGTTTCATCTGTTTCGCCAACAGTCTGCATGATGAGTATCACAAACTGGTTAATGTGAGGCCTGGATGTGAAACAGTGCTGCAACCTACCTGCTCGCAAGTCTACACTCCACTACGCGCTGGTTGAAATCGGACGTAGCCGCCTTGTTCGCTTCGGACAAGCTGTTGGCAATGACGAACACACCGTTTGCTGGCAGTTGAATCGGAGTAGCTCGAAGCGGATTCCACTCAATCAGCTGGGCGCATCCTTCCTGTGCCAGGTATGCAATGGCCTGATCCATGCCGCCGCCTTGTGTTCCGATGAACTTTTCGCACTCGGCCGAAATGGTGGCAAGAGTTTGTTTGTTCAGTGAGGCCTGCAGTATGATACATTTGTTTAGTAATATGCGGAAGCTCAGTTGTTGGTTGTGTTGCAAATCCGGCACTCACATTATGCATGTACGCTGTCCCCAGGACGGTGGCACTAACGATGGCACTCGAGCTAGAAAGTCCGGAAGCCGGCGGAATGTTGCCGGACAGCATAATCATCATGCCACGGGCTGCGTCGTGCTGTAAGGTGCTGTTTTCCAGTATTCCTTTCACACCGCACAGCACGTACTGGTACCAGTTTGGTCCACCGACACTGGGTACATCAATGCTGGGAAATAAAACGATAATCCTCAGCGGTGATTTTATCTAAATAGAAGAACGAACAGTTTCATCATTCATGTACCTGAAAGTGAGCACATTGCACTTGTACGGCTTGAAGTTGCTGTCGGCATTCTTGATGTGCAGCAGATTGTCGTCCGAAGGAGCCGCCGCTAGCAGGATCGTTTGAAGTTGCTGTCGGCCTTCTTGATGTGCAGCAGATTGTCGTCCGAAGGAGCCACCGCTAGCAGGATCGTCTGCTCTATGGCCATCGGAAAGACGGGATATCCACAGTAATCGACATGCTCGCCAATAATATTTACTCTGCGAAAACAATAGGGAAAATCAATTAGTATTTAACAGAGTCCTAGGCCAAGTTGAACGATGTTGTGGTCCTGCGTACCTTCCACTGCATCGCACAATGAAGCTGGGAGCGCGCGCAAACTCGCTCGAAAAGCATTCCAACAGCCGAGACAGCCGCCCGCAGTTGGGTATAGCTTCGAGTACCTTTACACAGAGGTCGCCCCGATCGCTCGTCATCGTGCACTCGAGCTCGAACAAAAACGAGTTTGTCCCGAACGATGAATCGAGTTCACTGCTCGAAATACGGGCTCCCGATCAGGCGTGCTGCAATGTAAACAAACAATGCTCGCACTTGTAATCGCGCGACAAGTGCAAACGGGTTTTGCGTAAAGTACCGGCCGGTCAATGCGAACTGCGTCGGCGGAAACTGTTCACTACACCTCACTTGTTTTATCAGCTGTTTCGCTGATTATCCCAGCCCAACACAACGCTCGCTGTTCCGGGAGTTCCTCCTGCTACCTTCGACAGCGTACGACTGCGCTGGAGCAACACAGGGAGTCTGAACTGACACGTATTTACGAGAGCGTTATCATCTGGAATGCCAGCTGTGCGTGGCCTATGCTTGTATGAGTGTATGAGAGGCGCTTAAACGGTTGAATTGGGGTCTTAATTCAAGCGTGGTAAATGCAAGAAGATTGCCCATACACTCTCTATCTATCATAATGTGCATTTGTGTAATGCATTTAATCAAAGCACAGTTTGTTCTCAATCCAAATCCATCATTATGTTCGAATAAGAAGTCAGTTTAACTGCGAGACTTCCAAATGTACAGTGTTTGACTAATCGCTGTTGGGACCTCAAGAAGGTAAATCAATGTTTATTCTATAATTCATGTGAAACAAACTTGCACGATGTTTAATTGTAGACATTTCATTCTAGTTTAGCTAAATTCTGTTTATTGTTTGCTTCATTTGGCACAATTACTATTTTATATCGTTTTAAGCGAGCCAAAGTTGTTCCCGGACTGTCTTGTAAATGTAATTAGAGAAACAGTTTTTAAATAAGAATTATATCTTAAGAGCTTAAATCCATGTTTAAGCGTTTATAGTATTGCGAGTGCCTGAAACCTCTCGGTGTTAAAGTGTCTAAGAAAATGACGAGCACTTCCGTATCTAGAAAAAGATTACTTATTGATGTCGACGCAAGTATACACGTTATGATTGTAGAATTTCGACCCCTATGGTGTCTTATCAGGCTTCTCGGGTCCTCCCCTCCAATCGTCAGCCACCTGTGTCCATGGTTGCATTTTTCGCAATCAATTTTTTTCCCTAGACCAATTCGCATCGTATTAAATAATCGTCCGTTTAAGATAGTACCGATTATGGCACAAGAGATAAAAAAATCTTCCTTCTTCTTGTGGCTTTGGCTTTACAACCGTAGATGGTCTAGGTCGAAGTCCATTGTACAAGTATTATTTCTTGATCAAAATTGCCTTGCTGCATATCAAATACTAATAATTACATATAGTAATTTGCTGGTCATACTATAAGATATTGACAGACTACAAATCTTGCCTCGCATGAATTTGATAACAGTCTTAATTAATTACATCCAAAGAATAGGTCGTTATCGGCTAATACTAGCACGAACTTTAGATTTCATTTCAAATGAGATGTTCAAATCAGTCTAAACGTTATTTAGTAGTGTATGATTTCAAGGCTTGTCCAAGGAAACGAATGCTAACATCTTAACGTGTTCGCTAGTAGAATTAATGCCGTTTCAATGATAATTCCTGTATGCATGATTAGACAATGTATAGTTTTGTAGTTTCCGATAGCTTACCACCAAACGGTTATATTGATATGTAAAACTTACCACATAGTCAGATCATCAGAAAACCAGAACCGAACAATTATACGGCCGGAAACCGATAGAAGATTGTGTTGCGATGGCTGGACCGTATCTTCCAATGT
>KZ061692.1:372940-394360 GCA_002091835.1 Anopheles maculatus | reverse complement strand
GGGATGGTGCTATAATTTCTTACTGTTCCCAGCGTTAGAGCTTCCAGCTTGCTCGTATGTCGCTTCTACAGGTTTCTGCATGGGAACAAGATGGAAGGCTGAACTCCGTACGGTTACGAATCCGTGAGCCAGCGCCGCCAAATGTTGGCATGTTTTGTTTATTGTATCACATCGAATTGCACCACTCGTTTGTGTGTGTGTGTGTGTACTCGCCATAAACTCTGGGTGGTCCAAACGATACGGTGGCTGATGTTGTTCGCAAAACATTCGGCATGATAGCCGTATCGGGAAGATGGTACGATTGCTAACCAGTGAAGCGGAAAGATTGAATAGGTAAACTGATCATGATGATGATGATGATGGCTTGTAATCATTGTATGAGGAATGATTGTCAAGATCGCTTAATGGCCCAACGGACACGGGTCGGTAGGATGAAGGATATTGTTGTTGAGGCTTCCACCTAGAATTGGATAGCTTAATTGGATTGGATAGAATTTGGATTAAGCAAGTCGAATTGTGCTATTGTCAAATGTGTGGAGTAAATAAGTGTTCTCTTCTGTTATTCTAAATATTCTGTTTGTTTCACGTACATAGTGAATTAAAAAATATGTATTTTGCTTAACATTATTAAAGAATCGTACATAAAATACGAACGCGGTTTGTAATGATCTCGAACAAAACAATCGTTACCAGCCAACAGCGGTAGTGGCAGACTAAACTTTTGCTAAAAAGTTTATTAAAACAATGGATTCATACGGCTGTGAGACGTATGCGATCTTTTAAGCGTTTTGTTGCATTGTTCTGGGTCCGGAGGCCGGAAGACGAATGCTCCGCAATTCCGTCTATCCGCACCGTTAACGATGCTATGCCAAACATCACACCCGTTAGAATGGTATTGTTTTGTTGACAATGATCTGGGCGAGAGATGAAACCCTCGGGGGGTGATAACTACAGAGCAGCAGCGTACAGGACGCAAACACCCAGAGAATGCGGTATTGTCGTGAAGGTTTTTTCCTGCTTCTTCTACTTCTTCTTCTTCTTCTTCTTCTGCTTTCCTTGCCCGGTATTACTAGACTTTCTCGTTGACTTTCACATAGCTTCGAAACCAATATCGAAATACTTTCGCTGCAGAAAGAATACCTTTTGAAGATGATTTAGTGGCGTATGGGAGCCTTTTTTGTTTGCCTACCTGTATTAGCACATGTGTGTGGTTAGGTGAGTGAATTAAAAGTTAGTAGAAACGCGTAAGAAGTTTATCGTCCGGGGATCTGCCATTAGCGTAACTTTTAAGGATTCTGGTTTTACTATATCCTGTTTGTGCGACAGTCTAATACTACAGGATAGCTGGGTTTAGTCTTTCCGAAAGTATGAGAAAAATCATTTATCGGACATTCATATACAAAGACGCAGACGATACACAAACTTTGACACATAAAAATTGAACGGTTCGACGATATTTTGATTAAACGCCATGCATATGACCTATATAGGATCGCTTTAGCCGAAATTAGTCCGATCTCGGTGGTGCAACAAAATTTAAGGTTAAAGACAAATTAAAGAGCAAAGTATATTAATTACGACTTAACAGTGATTGTAGTCCTTATAACAAACCACTTTCCCTCCAAGGGAATAGCCTTGTTGCATATCGAGAGAGTTTCCGGAGGATCGCTGCGTTCTTTCTTCTCCAGACTATAATAGCATATTCAAGAACTTTCGATCGTGGTGTCTTCCACATAAGGACAGAGTATTTTACAGAGTACACCACGATCTGAAATTATTCAATGCTTGTTGCAATCGTCAAGAGTCGTGAGCTTTTCCCACTGAGGCGAATATTTGAACGTCATCCGGAAACAGTAGTATCTCATGTTTAGATAATGATAACGCTACATCATTCACGTAATAAGAATAAAAGAGTTCCTAAAATATTATCCTGTTGGATTTCGGAGTTGCACGAGCTACTACGAGTCAATTTGTTGTTCAGTTTTACACGGTATGAGTTAAAAGCAAACCCTTCTTACAGCGTTATAAAACACTCCGAGCCTGTTCAAGTTTTGTCCAAGTGTCTATGCTCTGTAAATCCGAGTTGAAAGGATACATATTACATTGATTTACCTCCTGATTTAGTTTGGATTGACCGAAATAAAATAATAAAACTTACTGCTACCGGTTTATTCAATGGAAGAATAGATAATCTACGTTTAATCGAAAGTTTGACCCTCTCATCCTTGTGTCGAGTGATTGCTGGTTACATTCAAGAAATAATTGAATGCTTCTTTGGTAATATCATGTTTAATGTTGTTTTCGAGTTTACGAAAATATAGACTAAGAGACGATAGAATTTTCTGAAAGAAGAATCAGAACCTAACAAAAAGGCTGAAATTGGAGCTGGAGATTGGAGATACCTTAAGCCTTTAATTCAATTTTAATTTATCGCTTTATAGTAACTTTTTCACTTTTTCACGCGAAAAGGACTCGAGCAACGAGAATGTCGATCAGTTTTGGCAATGGCATACTTTGCCGACTGCAATCCCAGACAAACTGGCTCGTCATTAGCCTCACGATATCGAAGCGTTCATTTCTACTTTGAATTATTGCATGTTGGATTAAATGCACGATTGTCTACACATTTTCTCTTTTCTAGTGTGATAGATTGAAATATATTTCTCAATTGTGAACCTGATCGTGACAATAGTATAAGAGAAAACTATTCAGCGGCTAAAAAGGGTGCAATTTTCACTCTTCATAATATGGCTGTACTTTCTCCAAAGTTTGATATCTTCTTGCTCCAACATCGTCTGATTCAAAACTGTAAGAGCTCCAACTACTAAATGTACACACATACTGTGTACTCAAGTAATGATCTATGTACGCTGAACCACTGTAAAGTACAAATGTTTTCATCCTCAAACAATTTTTATTCCGACTGCAATAATTTCTCTAGGCTTTGCTGACCTATGAAATAGAACATTATTGGTCCATAGAGCTATTCAAAATTTAGAAAAATATAAATAATATACTGTTCTCAAAAACCTAATATGGTAGCGATGATTTAGACGAATTAAAGACACTATTAAATACTATTATTATGATCAAGTCACACAATGTAGAAAGGGAATTCTCTGTCGAATCATTTAGAGTAAAATTAGACTGGCTAGGTGTCAAATACTATGAACTATTAGATGATTTATGCATATCATAGGACTATACCGGTAAGATACGTCAGGCAACGATAGCAACGTACGCACGTTGCCAGAACAGTACGAAAATTATCTATTGGGATTTTTTTTGACTTCGTCTCAATTAATCTTTAAATGCATTGATATGCCTGGGAGTACTTTGTGACTCAGCTAATCTTTAGTCACATTTTAGTAACATGAAATAATTGGTCAAATTAAAAACGGGCAGGATTAAACCTCTCTAGGCTGCAGAGACAAAGTAGACGAAGAATTTTTAATTGTCCATGAAACATGTTCAAATTTTGGAGGATATGTTTTGAAGTATTTCTTCTGTTCTAGTGTTGCTTATTTTCCTATTATTTACATTTTAATTCTTATCTTTTCAAGAAAGGTTGAAGAGTGACAAATGATAAAAGCAAATTGAATGAAAATTATCATTTATTCGGGTGAAAACACTACCCCCTATCACTTTGTATAATTAAATTCGTTTTATGCATACTAACTTAAAATAACATCAACCGTTGAAAGCACAACTTCCCATCCAGTAGCAACATGATCATGGAAGAAGAAGCATCACTCCAATGAGATATGTTTTGTCGCAATTAAACGACAGTTTATCTAACACGCTTTACACCCATCATAACAGGTGTTTGGCCAAGGTGCTCGGAAACGTAACGTAAACCATCTTGACCTTAGCCCTTAGGGCTCTTTAGGCTACGAATAGGTACGCTCGTAGTGAAATTAGTCACACTACACAAATTGAAACATACACTCATCGTTCTGGGTGTAGGTAAACAGTGTGCCGAACCGGTAAAGGTGACATATTCCGCTTTGCATCTTGTCGCATCATCGTACCAGGGCGACCTTCCAACCGATGGTACGGGATGTCGTACAAGATCCACTCCCAGAGAATGGGCAGCAGTGAACGGTGTGCTTGAGAGCTTTGTTGAAGAAGTTGTACCTTGAGAAGCTTACAATTAACGTATTGAGGTGATGTTATGGGATAGGTGGTGTATTTTGATGTTCTACCCTATCACCACCAGTGTCGTACTGTTGCCAAAGCTATCGTCCCTGATGTCACCTTTACCGTAGACCGTTTGGGATCCGTTTGCGAGGATAGTGTAAAATAGTTTAATTTCTTCTTCCAACCGATCCGCCCATTTGTCGACCGGGACTTCGTTTGATCCTGCATGTTTGCAGATAATAAATGTGTTTCCTTGTATTCGTGCCGGTGTTCCTCTTTGCCCGGAGCGTTTAGCAATCCTTGCATGCGTTCCAACATTGTGGATAGCGGCCGACTTTCATGAGACAGACAACAACGCTACAAATGGGGCTAATGGGAAGGCTTTGGGATGCATTAGGTGGTGCCGGCTTGTGTGCCAGTGATAGTACTGCCTGGGTAATACGATAAATCATGCCGCATATTATAAACTCAACCTAACAAGCATTGCAAATGTGTACCGTGTAAGGGTGACATAGAGAGAGAGAGAGAGAGACGTAGGGCAAAATTGCATTCATTGCTAGATGGCACGAAACGATGCCGCTTCCTCTGTGGGTTTTTGAAAGCATTGCAAGGGTTCTTCTTATCGGTCGACCGATTGCATAAAATTCATCGCTTTTTTATTCCAATGCACTTCCCGATTCGCCCTGGAAATGTCAGTAAACTACTAGTGAGGTACGTTTACTTGAAAATAGCATGTTAAAAATTATGTTCACTGGTGGTGTTCTTGCTACCGGGTGACGCAGTGCCGATACCGCTTGTGAGTCGAAAACGCGGCTCCATTACAAGACGTTTGGCGCCACAATAAACTACACTCTGGTGTAACGATTTTAATGCAGCAGGAGTAAAAAACGAACTGCCTCACAAACTTTACAGCGTGAGTGTGTATGAGAAAGAGAGAAAGAGAGGGAGAGAGAGAGAGTTACGGCAAAGAAAACGACCCCATAGTTTGCTAAGCATACTGGTGCTAATAGTACCTTCCATAGGCAGCTCAATGCAGTGGAAGAAAAACATGGCCGAAGGGCTCAAATTCCCCCTTTTTCCTTTGAGAAATCAATAGCAAACGGAAGGCCCAGCGCCATTCCGACCCAAAAAGGGTTGGGGTTGTACTGTCGAGCTGTTTAACGTGCCCCGGTACACATTTTACATGGCTGATGGTTGACTGGCAGTAGAGGGTTTTGAAGAAGCGATGACGCTCAACCATAAAACATACGTGTCCGGGTAGTGTTATGCTGGTTATGCTCCGTTCTGTGTCTGTGTGGGGCGGTGAAATGGGGATAGTGGAACGGAACACGGACACAATACACGCGACGACGTGCATCGAAATGGACGCGAGCAAATGGCAAATGGCAAAGCATGGGAGGGCGCAACAAACTTTACTACCCACTTCCGGTTTATTAACATAGTATTTAACAACGTATAACATAACGCAACAATACAACAACAAAAAAAGCCAACTATCATCCTACATACACACACACACCGACGAAAATGGTGTGTGTGGGGGAGGAGATGGAACAAAAGTGGTAATCGTTGTAGGCGGAGCCGGCCCTGGTAATTGACGGGTTGTGCAAAGTGAGAACATATGATAAAATTGTTTTATTGATTGTTACACTGTTAAATCAATTAAAGCACTGCACTGCCTGTGGGGATGTGGGTTTGTGGGTTGTGATCATACGAGGGTGGGACGATTTTATCGATCGCCGGAACCGCACATAATGCAGGATGTTTTGGGTTGTGTTGTGCTGGGTATGGATATCGAAATGGATATTTTTTTGTGATTTTTGTTGCTATGCTAGAAACATTTTTTTGAGCAGCTTGATTGTCTAGCTGTCAATTATGCAGTTAAAGAGAGTTATGAGTATTGTACTGAGAAGTCTTTCGTGTTTTAAAGTGTTCAAAGCAGAGCAGGTTGAATGATCAGTACAAGTGTTACAGCTTTGATTAGGTGATCATCAAAAGTAAAGCTAATATGAATCATAATGATTTAGAATCTGTACATATTTCCTTTTCGTTCCGAGTGGTCTCGTGCGGATAATAGTAAATGTTCGCCGTTCTTCAAAACTTGCTAGACTTAGACGAAGAGTTTTGGGTTATCTCATAGAGGTATGTCCAAAACATTCTACAATTTGTTACTGCTGAGGTCAGTTAGAAATCTGTTCAATTGGCGACTCGATTAGAGCGTCGTTAGTCTTCGTTTTGTTTCAGACATGGATAGCGAGATTTGTTGAACAATATCCATCTCATCTAGGACATCTAGGACACCGTAAGGAAGTATGCTATGGCCATTGGATCCATAAGTCACAATAAGGAAACCACCACACATTAAAGCCTTGATTTTCTTGTTGACTGTTGATGCACTCGAAAGAGTATGTTACAACACTGTGGAATGCTCAGAACATCGACCACGCAACGACCGACAGTGGAAGTTGTTATAAAATTATTCCAAAATCGTTTCCAATACCGGACCTTTGGACGGTCCGTTGTCATCCGCAGTAATTGTTGTTGATGATTGCAAATGTTGCATTTTCTCAAAAAAAGTTAAAAATGGTTTCAAACTGTTTTCCTTGTAGCAAATCACTCAAAATAAACCGAATTTGATATCCTACGCTGTCGGAGCTGGAACTACTTGTTTTGCTTGGAGTCAGAAGATGTTGTAAGATATCTAAGCAATTATAATAGGTAATTAGAAAAGCGCCTTAGTATTTCAAACGGCAGAGACATAAAAGACATGCTAGCAATACTATTCTTCATATAAAAGGCATACTCATAGTAAGGAGGATCGTTAGGACGTGCGAATAATTATAAAAACAATAGACTATACCTAGTTCGTATAGAAGAAGTATCATTATTGTCAAAAAAAATTAACGATCTGCGTTTTTTGACAGGTTTTTACAGCAGAAAGGATATTTCTTGTTTATATCTTCATAGGTATATACAGTATTTAGGAGGTACAAACAAAATAAACGTATGTATGTTTAAAAAAAATAACAATTGCTAACGTTTGCAATAAGTTTAATACAAAAAAAAAGAATTGTACAAATAGAAGGTGTTGAAGACACAAGTCTGGTATGGGTTCAAAGCTCAATTGGAAGTAGCAGAACATCTCAGAACACCCAGAACCGACTATTCGGCGTTGAGTTACTGAAAAAAAGACAAGGTAGAGAAACAACTCATGCAAAAAAAAAATGAACCTTGCAGTATAAATCAAAAAGAATGATCCCATTTGTCAATCCAAATTCTTAAGTGACTATTTAAAGTAAAACGAATGTTCTTTTAGTATATCGACGTGCAACCTATTTGGACAGCGCGTAGCTATCTTTATCTTCATTATTTCATTATCAATTTTTCCTATAATTTCCTTTCCATAATTGAATTTTAGTTGTATGATTTTAGCTCACCCGTTATTATTATACAACTATTATGCACCACTATTTGACCTATTAATTTCACAAGATCTGGGTGTTTTAGAATGAATGCTTCGTTCGTCAAGAAATTTTAAGGATTATTTTTTGTTTAAAAACTTTTTATTGTTCGTTAATGCGTCCCGTAAAAGAATTCGCTAGTACAGTTTAATCTCCAGATTAGATTCAAGGCACGCTCACAACAAATTATTCTGTTGTTTATCATGGTCGAATTATACTTCCTACACGTCTTACTGGGCTAGATGCTAACTTTTTGGATAAGAATCTCTGCAACTCAGAAGAACGACGGCACAGTACATTTAGTGCCTACCGCCTAGTAGAATACACGGTCGTCAGACTAGACTTTAGAAAGAGAACATTCTGTACTGGTAATCCAATTACACAAATGATGGACTTGATTAACTAGCTACTAAAACCTACTAAAACAGTTAAAGACAGTTGAACTCGTTAGGCGATTCTTTCATGTTTCTAGTTGTTATTTCCTTATTTATTTCAACCTTCAATCAGCGATTTTATGTTCAGATGCAGGCCAAGGTCTCTCAGTTTTTTTTATTTACTTATTTAAGAATTTTTTGCCTGGTGACTGATGTTATAAATAAATAAATAAACTGACAGCTTAATACAACTATTTTTGTAATCTTAGATGTATTTTAAATGAGTTTCTTGTCCTATTTTTTGTATTCTTTCGTGACTAAAAAAGCCTCATGAAAATATTGGTAAGATCTAAATGTGGAAGCTTTAAATATTCGATGAAAATGTATGAAAAGGAATAATGGTAAAAATATTTACCCATAATGCTGCGAATACTAGACCTACACCACAATTCAAATAATTCAACCGAACTCTTTTCACAAAGAAACACTTTCATTTCACTATGAACTAGTTAACTTTTCTTCCACTTAAAAATTACATCTTTTTTATTGTAATAACTCATGATTGCAATTATTTTCACTTCATTCCACTATTTCTATTTTGCACTATAACTAGCTTCCACTTTAAAAACTTTTTCATGATAACACACTACCGATGTGTCGGTACAAGCTCCTTCACGTTCCTGAACCGTATTCGCGGATGGATGTCGACAAACTGTGGAGAAATGGTACGTGAAACGGCACAACCACGGTTTACACCTTTCATCCAGGTGATCGTGGAATAAAGAGATTCAGATAATGAAAAGGAGTGCATGCCGATCTCAAGAGAGCAGTGAAAAAAAACAACAAACCCAAATGCAAAAAAAAAAACAAGGTAAGCAATCGAAGTCGCTGCCAGAGAAACAAACTTAAAGATCCGCATTTAATCAAGCACCTTCCAAGCACCACGATATCGTTGCTGGGTTGGTTTTACCTCTTGCTGTGGATTATTTTCCCGCCCGGTCACGTTTGATGGCGGACTGCGGTGCCGTATAAAGTTTAGGGGTGTTTTGCGAAATTATAGGGCCCACATGTTGTAGCAAATTAGCATCGGCTTATAATTGTTTCGTTATTTTTCTGGACGATCTCTCGGTGATCGTGGAGTGTTGTTGCGGTTTGTTTTTCTTTCTCTCTCTTTGTTTTCTTACCTTTTAAAGGTGAGTCCTCGGGGCCGGTTAACGGGTGACAATTAAAATGTGCGAACTTAGGTACCCAGTGGTAGTGGGCCTTAAGTCAACAGCGCCAACAGTGGAGCAGGGTTTAAGGCTTTTTTTTTTGCTGTTGCTCGGTACGGGTTGATTTGGAGCGTTTTGCGTGAACATCTTCTCAAATTAAACGGGTGTAACATGAGCAAAAAAAAAGAGAATATGTGTGAGGATTAAATAAATGTAAGTTGTCGGTTTTTGGGGCAATTTTTGCGTTCTCTTCTTGGAGTGTTTTTGCACTCCAAACTGCCCAAGCAGGAACACCAAAGGCCGGACACCGAAACGGGTGCACATTGAGCTGTGGAGCGTGCAGTTGTTTGTGCGAACACAAGATCACACGCAACTATTGCGATCGAGCGTGAGACACACACAAGCATAGCGAAATGTGGAAATAAGATCCTAACCTGCCTCTGCCTATTCGCTTTATGCTTTAATCCCTTCGGTTGTTGTCCAAACCGGAGCGAATAGTGCTTGTTCTTTGTGTGTACTTTCCACAAGCAAACCGTTGACCATCTTCATTTGATTTATGTTGAATTGTGTTCGGCACAGTCCAGCCAGGTCCAGGTTCGTATGCGAGCCAACACCAAACCGCCCGAAAAACACGGCAGCTTGATCCTCGCATGCAAAAAACACACTCGCACACATGAGGGATAAACAAGGTGGAACTCGTAAGGTGGTTTGTCCTGACTGATGGATTAGGTACATTCAATTAACAATCCACATTCTCCATCGAACGAGCATCCTGTTTTTGGTTTCGGAACGGGATGCCCTAGGGAAGGTTGTTTTACGTGGAAGATGTATTTATTGATAAAAATCATACCGTTGACGGACAGCCAAACACGACGGTTTTCCGTGCTTGTTGTTTATTGATTTATATGAGCCAATTATCATGTAACAAGCACCAAGCTGGACCAGCTTTTATCAGCCGGAATGAGAGGCGATAGCTGCCAGTAGAACATTGTTTTTTTTGGGATATTTCTTTGCTGTTGTGCCGCGTTCAGATGGCAAGGTGTTATGCGGAGCGATTGAAATGGGTTTCGAAATTACCTGGCCTGCGAAATGGTTCGTGTTCCGATTATTAGTCACAATACATGCCACACGGTTCCGTTTAGCGAATTTGCGTGTGTCTGGTTGTTCCCTTTATTTTATTGAGTGATCTATTGCTTGCTCTTGAAGCATTATAAATTGGCCAGCGCGAAAGATAAACACTATTAGCTAGGACGACCCTAAAAATGTATTTTTCTTGCCTTTTATTTACGGAATATTTACTCGTCTGTTTGCTTAAGTTTTGAGGTTCGTGTGCGTGCCTTATTGTTTCTAAGTTTTCCACCTGAAATCCTGCGAAACTCGGTTGGCATAGGGTAGTTTGTATTTTGTTGAATAAAATCAATTCAACAAAATGGTATATCCTGCCAAACAAAATGTTTCCCGATTAGTGTGCCTTTTTTGCGGAGTGGCATACACGTACACGCAAACTTCAAATCGTTAGACAAGCAAAGCACGAGCACCCAAACACAACACGGACAACGCACAGGAAACCCGAATTTTGTGCCTCGAAACACTTTTTTGGGGCGCGAATTTGTGTGCCTCGGTGGTGGTGCGTTGTTCCCGGCCGGGAAGTAGGTGCAGCAGGTGACCCGACAATAAGCAAAATGCTGTTGTGTGCTGCTGTAGTAAATAATTGTTTCTCACCGAGCAGTGAGCGGTGTGATTGTTTCAAGCATAAATAAAAATACGGCATTCACAAATGCGTGGGCAATATTTATGATGGCCGACGTACGGTGTGTATTTTTAAGCTGCATTTAAATTAATAGTTTCCACTGTGGAAACTGTGTGTGTGTGTGGGTGGGGGTTTTGAGAAGTTGCCGAACTGGAAACGAATAAATAATGACAATTTTTTGGAAGAATAATACATCGATCAATCCGTGTTTTGGTTCCAGAATGGTTGCATTTAAAATATAAAAAAATAATAAATAGAAAATCTTGCTCGTACCCTACGTTCATGAAGCATTCTTCAATAATATTATCACTCAATTCTGAACGGATTCATGGCAATTACTGGGTGCCGTAACTAAGTCTGTTTAAAACAAAATGAATGTTTGCATGTTTCCTGCTCTTTCTGATCCTCCAAGATCAATTGTTACTCTATAGTGGATGCTGAACTGCTAAGCTTGGAAGCTAATTCGATCGACGATGTGCTCACCAAGGAATATTTTTCACACGCGTCTTCAACTGATTATTTTGAGAGATTATCACATTGACAACATGATCTTAGTTTTATATAAAAAAGTCCTTCTTGTCCAGGATATTTATCATCTATCAGATGAATGACCTACCATGCTGTTGCTGTCCCGTTTTAGATTTTTTCATCCTTATACGATTTTACGTTATAGTTGTGATTGGCTGCACACATTTTTTCAGCTTCAATTTTTGATCGAAAATATTTAGTTTCACCTCCTCTTCAATAACAGCAAGTCAACCTCGTAAAAACCTGTATCTAGATATTAGAAGATTATGTATAACTCGAAGCAGCTATAATCGGTCATCAAAAAAGCGGCTCACAACTACATTGCTTACGGATGAATTAGAGTTCCTTTACTGTTGTAACTACAACTAGTCCAAATCAACCGATTAAACTGTAACATTTTGTCTGGTATAGGACGACATAATTCAAAAGATAATGCATGGTTGGGTGGATCACTCACTAGAGCTATCTCAAGAGCAGATGTTAAAGTCTAGTCATTTAAATCTAATATTACTGTACACGTTAAATAATGTAATACGTCAAATGGCATCATTTGTAGCGTATGATATTTAATTCTACCTACTGAGGAGATATTCCTAGAAGATCATGTGAGATTTTAAGTGATCTTGGGCGATCTTCATAGTAATTCGGAAAGACATACATATACATTGAAAGTTATTTCTAACTAGCTCTCTCAATAGCATGGGAACAATGAATTGTCAAAGTTTGAAAATTTGTACTGAAAAAGCTATACAAAAATCGGTAGTCGATTGTATCAAGATTCCTTTGTGGACTGAATTGAAAGGACTTACCCCACGAGCCGTATGTCATATGAGATCCGTTTGAAGTATAAATCAACTATAGGCTGAAGCTGAAGTATAAATCAGCTGAAGTAGGTTATAAATTTTTAAAGTAACCTCATCGTATTTTAGAAATTATTTACTTATCACAAGAAATAAAAGAAGAGCATTTTAGTTGTAAAAATGTTTGATTTGGATTTCCTTCTCCTGTAACAGTACCGAGCAGTCTTATCCCGTGTGTGCCTGATAAGACAAAAAAACCAACTTGATACCTCTACGGTAAGGTGTCATGTGTTGGTAGCATGTGTGAAGCTGATGTTATCAAGAACTATGGAGAGAGAGAGAACGCGAGCACCGATTGTCAATTACGTCAGCAGACAGCTTCGATTATAATGTATTAATTGACTACGTTCGATATGTTAGCGCCACAGATGCAGTGTTCTTGGAGTTCTCGGTGAAAATCACTCCCAACGGGCGTACGACGTCGTTGGCGTAACGGGTCCGCATCGTATGGCACGTCAGTCAACTGTCATATTTCTCTTAGTGCACAGTGCTACATCGGTTGAGCTTACAAATACAGCGCAAATAGCGCTCGGTTGTGAATATTCTTTTGCAAAAAATGTTTGTTTATCACGTTGCATCCCGAGTGCTCGAGAATGGTTACAAATCAAATCACTTTAAAAACAAAATCTCACCCAAATTGAACAGATGTTGTGTACGCTAGTCCCGTAATATTCACCTTCTACATATAAGAGGGGTTAAAACAGGGATTGACAAGCTGTCCAAGCTGCGGGTATTGCGGGAGTATGATCCCGATGTAGTACTAATTCCGTTCTGCTCGACCAGCACCCGTCAAGGCTGGAAGTGACATTAAGAGCTGTACAGAATGTGTTCGCCAAAGTATTCTGGCTCGCAAAAGATGGCGTCACGCATTGCTGACAATGTTTTGCAATGTTCTTGCGGGAGTATATTGTGGCCAAAGGCAATAGTGAATATCGCTTACAATCAATTCATATGTCACCTTGTTTGGAAAATGAAGAGAAACGGTTGCAGTTGAAGGGATCCGACCGACCGGGCAAGAAATTTCATAAACACCCCCTTTGCTATAATGTTTTCACGAAACAAATCGGGCCTACTGCGTTGGTGACACCACACAACCGATGGCGAGGGTTGCGAACTGTGTCGCTGCCACTTTGCAGCGCGAAAATTGGTTTTTGGGCTAAATGGCACGCGAACCGTAAGTGAGTGAAGTGTCGGCCGATGATGCTTTTTACAACAGTAACACAACATCGTCATCACTAGCATTGTGTTTGTGCACCGGACAAATGGACACCGGAAAGAAGCTGACCATGCGAAGGGTTTCCGGTGCTCGGGAACTGCGAACCGAGGGTTTCATTCCCGCCCTGTCAGCGTGTGATATGATTTATCGGGCGATAATGGTTTGTTGTTGTAAATTTCGACCGCACGTCTAATTTCAAACGGTTTGACATGCTACAGGGCAGGGCGGCCGGGCGTACGGATTGGGAGGTACCGGGAAAGACATAAATCGTCCTTCACTGGATTGCACTCGCGTGGTAATGGCGCAAGGAAATTGGCAGCACGGAAGTCGGACGTCGTTTGCGGTGGTTCGATACGGAGGTCCAATAATTGCAGTGTAAGTATTATCGGACAGTGAGTGAGTGAATTCATTTTTAAAAAGTCGTAATATTGTGTCCTGAGATGCACGTTGTCGATATCTTAGAATGTGAAAATCACTACATTTATGTTTGTACCTCCAACAATATTGAATAAAATAAAGAAAAAAACGCATTTTTAAGAATAAAAGAAAGAAGATGGCTTGAAACATTCATAGTTTACGAAATGCGGAAAGTTACTGTTTATTAAGCTGGTACTGTATAGAACTCTTATATTTCGAGTACTCGTATACAGCTTTGAGACACCGATTTCGTCCAAAACTGACGGAACACTCTAAACCCGATCCTTATAACTCTTGAGGAAGATACTCTGAAGGATTTCAGACCAAGTAGGCGATTAAGGACAATGACGAAGTCGCAACAAAAATGAGCTCTATGACCAGTATGATGATCTTTCTATTCTGCAGCAAATTATATTCTCCAGGCTCTGGTACTCAGGGCATGTTATAAGCATGGCACCAGAAGAATTCGATTCGGAAAGTCTTTGCTGACTGACTGACTAACGCCGTCATCTGCCAATCCAATCCTGTCCTTTCTGACAGACGCATCAATGCTATTGCTCTTTCTTAGTCTGGGTCTACCACAACTCCTCTATCCATGTGACCCTTAAAGGACTTTACGGGTTGGATCGTCTGGTGTTATAATCATGATATGACCAGTTCTCCGGAGTCGTTTGAGTTTAATTTTACACATGTTCATGAGATCACTAGAGAACTAGTTGAGCTCGCCATTGCCCACATCTCTCTTCTTCTTCTTTGCTGGCCTGCTCCTACGGAGCACGTCTAGTAGACAGGGCCTGGCGTCCAAATCGTTTCCAGGAAACTCGGTCCATGGCTGCATTCCTCCACCCCCGGCTGCATCCGATATCCCTCAGGTCTGACTCCATTTACGTTGTTATCCGAAGTTACGATCGTGCCAAGGTAGCAGAACTCCTCTACTACGTCGAGATCGTCGCCGTCAACCAATACGCTGCTTCCGAGTTGTGCTCTATCACGGTCAGAGCCTCCGGCAAGCAGGTACTTTGTATTCGTCGCATTGATCCTCAATCCAATCCTATCGGCCTCGCGTTTCAGTCGGGTGTACGTTTCGCACACCGTCGCAGATGTTCGCCCAATGATATCGATGTCATCCGCGAAGCCAAGGAATTGGAGAGACTGGGTAAAATCGTGTCCCGGATGTCGAAGCCCGCGCTTCGCATGACACCTTCTAGAGCGATGTTGAACAGTGCCCACATATAATAGTCAATATTCCTTCTGAACATCTTCCTTGCTAACGTGGGTAAGAGAGTTTCAACAATTTTGTACAGAGTCCATACCTCAAAGGCGGGGATATTTGAAAGCCAGAAGATACAAATTCGAGAGAGCAGTTCCAAGGGCTTCTGCAGTAAGACAAGTAAAAGATAATTAATTGCTCTACATTTATCCCAACTAAACATCATCTTTAAAACACACCTAATTTTACAATAAATCCAGAGCAAAAAAAGTATGAGGTCGAGTAGACGACTGTTACCTGGAGCTCGGAGCCATTGGTAATGCGAACTGTGTGGTCAAAATTGGCAGCATTAAAAACTATTTAAAAAAAAATTTACGAAAAGAAAACTTGTATTCAAAATGTGTATTATTACATGGAGTTCCATCGAAAACTTCCGTTTAATAACTTCATAAACAAATTCAATAAAATAATGTTGAATATGTTATGCCATGAAGTATAAGTAAAGTATGTTCATTATGGGCTATCAGGGAAAAAATCAGACTCCATCACATATGGCAACAGATAAGGAGAAGTCCTAAGCCCTGGCTTCTGTCGAAGGGGGATTTTAGTCGATCTCGTTACACTATTTATGCTCATTGTAACCACTTTGGTTTCGTGTTATTCTGAGGGAACTGCTCTTATTCACTATCTTGACTTTAGCTTTTATAACTTTTATACATGTTAATATAATAACGGTTGGTTTTTACTGTTTTATTTATGTTCTTTTATTAGTTTCTTTTATTAATCTCATGAGTATTGTAACTATTTTTCTCTTAGTTTGTCCTTATAGTTTCTTTTTCATTTTTCATTATAAATTGTAAAAGAAGGATTCTTTTAGTGTTTTTTTTTGTATTTCTGTAGGTTGTTGTAGTTTTTTGCTGAATTTTTCATCTAGTTTACCAGTATTTTACAGTTTTATTATTTTATTTAACCTCCATTTGATGTCAAAATACCGTTGTAATTTAAAAAATAATTTTTCCTGTATTAATTATTATATTTTTCTGTTGTAATCACTTTTCACGGTCTGACGGTTCACTTGCAGTGCAAAAACACCTCAATATGTCTGGCAGTCCCACAAAATAATAGTTTGATGATGATTGTTTTCATTATACATGAGTAGACAGCAGGCACAAGGCACCAGGTAGAACGAACCATTATTGATTCACACAAACGGTGCACAGTTTACCATTCCGTTGATAAATGTTTTATGTTGTTGCTTATAATATAACACCGAGTTTTTTCACACGATTTATCTTACGATTTATGCTGTATGCGCTCGGAAAAATGGCATGGAAAAAAAGGTATGGAATGGCAAATTCCACAGCTCAACACAGTGGGATGATGAATTCTGAAGCATTGTAGGAGTAAATAATAAAAAAAAGCGAAAACACCCAGAAAAACATTATCCCAACCGTTCGACGTCGTTTTCCATCTTGAGTGCACGTGTGTTGTGTGTGTGTGGGGGGTGTTGAGTTGGGCGTATTTCCGGAGTTTTCTCCCGCAAATATAAGCGCATGTAGCGCATGGTAACAAAAGGTTTTCCATACCGCCCGGAGGGTGCAAAACCGAAGAGAGCGAGCGAGAGAGGAATCGTGTGTGTGTGTGTCTATCGACGACCGGAAAACCAGGAAAAGGCAATGCCAAAGAAGTTCCTCCTTTTTGCCGATGCGAACAGCCCTATTGTGTGTGTGTGTCGCCCCTTGTGTCGCACGGACTGGTTTGAGTGGTGGAGATTTTTAATGAATGATTTTTGGATTAATTTATATAAATAAAATTAAAATTAGCTCAATTTCCTCGTTTGGCACCCGAGCTTTTTGTTGTTTGGCGCGTACGAACAAAAGGGCTGGCGTGCGAATGTGTGTGGCGGTGGCGCAGAAAAAACGGAAGGGGTTTTCCCGTTCTTTCTTCCCTGTTTTTTGTGTTCTCGCCTGTCGTCGTCGTCGTCGTCATGATGAGCGATGTTGTTGTTGTTGTTGTTGAGGAGAAGGACCCTGGAGCAAATTTGTCATGGTATGTGCCTGTTTTGCCCATTTATCATCCGCGTGGTGTTGCAGATAAATCGGCCACCTTTCGCACCCTTCCCGGTGGGCGATGATGGTGTGCGGTGTGCGGCGTGATTTTTATTACAACTTATGGTGAAGCTACGTCGCTTACAAACGCGGGTCGCTTTTGGTCACCGGAAGTTGATGGCGCTTGTGAAATGGCACTTGTAATTATGCCATCTTTGTGTACTACCGTGTGAGTGAGCGCGCGAGTGGATCATTCACTCTTTTCCTTCTGCATTTACATACCGATCGTGGTGCAAGTGTTTCGGGGTCAGACACACACTCTACGAGACAGTGTAGATGGCCCACAGCGCTGCTCGGTTCGGAACGGAAGTAAGGGTATGGCAGCGGCCGATGTGCTGATTTCGGCTGACAATGCGCTCTTGCGCTCTCGTACGCTCTCGTTAGATGTTCTTCGACATTGTCGTCAGCTTGCGGGACTCCGGTTGTCCCTTGGGGCGCAAAAGTCTGACTAATGGGTGTTGCTGTTGCCGCGAATCGGTTGAATCTGTACAGAGCGCGGAAAGAAAAAAAAAAAGCGCGTTGAGGCAAAATACTTCAATGGTACAGCAATATGGAACAAAAAAGAACTGAAGAACACATCCAAGGGAGGGTTTTCAATTAAAATATTTTCTAAATTGGATTGATGGCGATTCAGAGATAAACACATTTTACACTTCATTAATGCCGTTTGTATTATGGCCTTTTGTTTTGTTCCGTTGTTCCGTCTGTCGTCGTCGTAGTCGTCTCGCAGGGCCAACCCGAACATACGACAACTCTGAGATGGTGAGTCCTTTTTTTTGTTTTGTTCTGTTGCGTTCACTGGAGTTTTGTTGTTGTTCGGGTGGATTTTACTTCCGTACGTAAATAGAGATGGATGGTTGGGAAGCGAAAGGGTTTTAGAAGGAGCATTTTATTCATTTATCCCGGGATGACTCTTAGCACCATTTACGAGCACGGGATTTACTGCACCTGGATTATATGTGAACCCAAACGGCAGCATGTCAATTTAATAAGAAAGCCTAAATTTTTGAGCCTAACTAGTATAAACCAATTAATTTTTGTTTCATCTATGCTCCATAATTGTATGATACTTTGTAAATAATGTATTTCTTTAGTGAAAATATCTAAAAGCACACATAGTTTCAAAGGCACTTGTTACTTTGACCTAAAATGGACCTAAACGATCTAGATTTAACGACCTTTTAAGTCCGGTGGCATTCTCATAACATAATGAAATCATTAAAACTTGATAGATCTAAGCTTGTCATCGCACCGGCTAGGAGAAAAATGATGCTTCGCTTTCTTCTCGAACGTATTTAAAAGGAATGTCCCATAGGCTAACTCACGTCCTAAGCTTATGAATGTGCTATGCAGCTCCTGTATCGTTGACCGCGACAGGTGTTTCTGGTGTTGTTGTTTTCTATTCTTTTCTTTTCTTTCCTAAGCCTGCTCCTACGGAGCACGTCTTGTAGACAGGGCCTGGCGTCCAATTAGTTTCCAGGAAACTCGGTCCATGGCTGCATTCCTCCACCCCCGGCTGCATCCGATATCCCTCAGGTCTGACTCCACTTGATCCAGCCAACGAGCTCGCTGTGCTCCTCTGCGCCTCGTGTCGAACGGGTCGCTGACGAGCACCTTCCTGGCAGGGCATGAGTCCGGCATCCTCATCACATGCCCCAACCAACGTATCCTTCCGGCTTTGACGACCGTCAGGATGTCTGCATCGTCACACAGCTCATCTAGCTCGTGGTTCATTCTCCTTCTCCACACGCCCTGCTCGCACACACCGCCAAAGATAGTCCGTAGCACCCGCCGTTCGAAAATGGCGAGTGCATTGGCGTCCTCTGCCAGCATAGTCCAGGACTTGTGCCGCAAGAGGACTACCGGCCATATCAGAGTGCGATATATGGCGCATTTCGTGCGTTGTTGGAGTCTTCTGGATCTCAGGAGTTTGTGGAGTCCGTAGTTGGCACAATTCCCCTGAACAATGCGCCTTCGGATTTCGCTGCTTACGTTGTTGTCCGAAGTTACGATCGTGCCAAGGTAGCAAAACTCCTCTACTACCTCGAGATCGTCGCCGTCAGCTAATACTCTGCTTCCGATTCGTGCTCTATCACGGTCAGAGCCTCCGGGTTGTTTTCTATTAAGCGTTTCAAAAATAAGAAGATGAATTTAAGTAACATAAAAAGTTCTCAGAAGTGTTGCTTGATACTAATAGATGAGATAAATATTGGTGTCAGAATGAATGAATACGAATGAAAAGGGACATAAAAACTTGCTTCAGATGATGGCTTTTTTTTTTTAAATCATTGTTAATTTTACAAATATAGGTATGTACAATATGTTTTAAACTTCATCTTAGGATGTTTATCAAAATTTAAAATTATTATTTTCAATTAATTCCCAGCAAAAGATTCCATCGGACATTTATTTTTAACTATTCTTCTTCTTCTTTCTTGGCCTGCTCCTACGGAGCACGTCTTGTAGACAGGGCCTGGCGTCCAATTAGTTTCCAGGAAACTCGGTCCATGGCTGCATTTCTCCACCCCCGGCTGCATCCGATATCCCTCAGGTCTGACTCCACTTGATCCAGCCAACGAGCTCGCTGGGCTCCTCTACGCCTCGTGCCGCATGATGTTCCATAGCTCGGTACGATCTATGGTATCGTAGGCTGCCTTGAAGTCGATGAACAGGTGGTGCGTGGGGATCTGGTGCTCCCGGCACTTCTGGAGGATCTGCCGTAGAGTGAAGTTTTGGTCGGTAGTGGATTTCCCTCCAACAAATCCAGCTTGGTAGCTCCCGACGAAATCTGTAGCAAGGGGCGCAAGTCTGCAGAAGAGTATTCGGGACAGGATCTTGTAGGCAGCATTCAGGACTGTGATGGCTCGGAAGTTAGCACAGTCCAGTCTGTCGCCCTTTTTGTACACTGGGTGAATAACACCCAGTTTCCAGTCGTCCGGTAGTTCTTCCTGGTTCATCTTTAATAATATGTTATAAACATAGGCTCATTAGTTTTGAAACATCTCTTTTTTTTTGTACGAGTACGTAATTTTCGTTGCAATGCCTCAAAACCAGAAATCTGGAGGACAAATTTTTAACATTTTATCATTATCTTTGCTCAGATTGATCAAAGTTCATTTTTTTTTAAATTTTATGTTATCGTTCAGAATATTATCTGTAACTGATTCGAAAATTAAAAAAAAAACTGATACGTCGTAGATGAGAAAGTTTGCAAGCATTGGTGGTGTTCGAAACAACGCATTTTAGAAACCTTTCTTTCATGAATTCTTGCTGTATGGAGGAGAACCTAGTCTCCTTGTAAGTTATTGATTACTGCCATAATGTTTCACAAGTCTGTTGCACTTGTAATAACTTGTTGAAGACAAGCCTCTAAAAGAAATAAATCCCTGAAACACTACAGAATAAACCTGTGTTATGTATGATACGCAATTTAGTATTTTTCACAATAGTCTCTTTTCATTCACTAGTTGCATTAAATAGACAGAATTTACTTTTGAGCTAGAATTTTGCTTTTACGTTCCGGTTTGAAATAGCGCATACGCCTGATGCACTAGGGAAAAATGCTTGTATAATTTGTATCACCTGGTATTCTTCTGCCTTCTTGTCCACTTATGCATTCAAATTAACTTTAATTAAACGCCCTGCAACTGAAGCCCCGAACAAGATAGACATCACTGTGCAAGCCTCTCATCCATGCGAACGACAGAACGGGAGCAGTAAATGTAGCGTCACATTAAATGATACATTCTACCACCGCACTATCTACCGACACAAATCTTGGAAAATTAAAAAGATTTCGCTGAAACAAAAAAATCTCCCTGAAGCGGCAATCAAGATAAGGGTTGGCGCTACACAGCTTTCCACGCTCGAGATGTTTGTCACCGGCCATTTCGCACGGTGTCCGCTGGAAAACGAAAGTTTTGTGCGAGGGGCTAGGGTGATAGTTCTGGGAGAAAATTAAAATAGCTGTGTGTAGTGTTAGGCCGAGGTCAAGATTAGGACCTTCTGCATAATTAAGCTTAAGAATATGCAAACGGAATGGCGCCTGTGTTGAAAAGTGGTGAGCTTGATGATGCCCGGAGCTGCCATTTCAAATGGAAATGATTTTCTTTTTCGTGCTTTTGTTGGACTCTGGGACGGAGAAA
>KZ061692.1:306986-369190 GCA_002091835.1 Anopheles maculatus | reverse complement strand
TTCATTGGCAGCATGTTTACGGTCCCCTGCTGTCACCGGTTGGTTCGTCCTGCTTGGGAAGTGAAATTTGATTGCATTTATATTTCCAACACGAGCCGCTTGTAGACAGCGTCAAACCATCGAACGTGTAGCGTGTGTTACTATTTGAGCACCAATCGTAATATGTAATAGAATTTTCAAAACCCTTTACGACTATTGCCAACCGATCGTTGCCACCGAATGCTTTCTCTCGTGTTTGCCTCTATTGGCTGTCGTTATCATTGCTGTCGTTGTCACCGGCTGGCAACCCCAAATATCGAAACACATCGAAACACCGAGGCGCGCACAATATTACAAGCAGGTTGTTGTTTCCAATTCGTGTGTGTGCACCTTGCGAACGACACTATAAAATTAATATACGCCGATTTTTGTCGTCTGCCAAGATGGTTGAGGCCGGTTTGGCATTCGTTTCGTGTTTTGTTGTTTTTTGTTTTCTTCTGGCCGTTCCTTTATTTTCTTAACACTTTGATCCACTTTTTGTCAGCTGCAAAGTCGAGTGTACGTGTGCTTGGGATAAAGCAAAAACCTGCTCACTAGAAAGGAGATCCCGGACGATGGGTCACGGGGTGAGGTCAGGGAGAGAGAATGGTAGTAAAAAGATCGATTAGGGAAACACGGCGAAGCAAAGAGTTGTGCACCGCGTTTCGCTAAAGGATATACTTTTGTAAAATTTTCAATTTACACCCCCAGCCAAACGTCGCGGCACGGTGGCAACACATTCGCCGTCATTTCGCGCAGTCTAAACAGGACACCGGCATGGATAGATCTGGTGTGCGTCCGGGTCGGTGTGGTGTATCGGGTGACGGGAGGTGTTAGTGCTTGTATCGTTTTCTTGTTTTACGCTGGAAACAAGTGTCTTTTATAACTGTGAATTTCCTCGCGACATTGCACCATCCCAGGCGAATGTTGCCTCGCTGTTCGGTGGTGATGGGCGACTGCATGTGCCAGCGGAAACAGAAAGGGTTGAAATGTACAACGAAATCGAATTAAATTTTATAAATATTACCCCTCAACCTGCCTTGCACGACTACCCGGGTCCTCCATCCGGCGCAACGGTACGAGTCAATTTGGTACGGTGGCGTTGAGCCGTTTCGCACGCGAACCTTGTGCGTCACCTTGTCGCGCGCTAAACTGCGACTGTGACTGTGCGAAGGGTTCCGAAGCGACTTCCGCTCGACGTAGGAAGCATCACCTAGACGGCGCTAAGTAAGTCGATTTTGGTCGGCCGCGGAGAGTCGACGACCGTGTTGCAAAGGGTGTGTGTGTGTCGTCTCTAGGCGTGTCGTGTTCGCTGTGCTGTTGCTGTAAACAAGCGAGTCTTTCGATTCGCTAATTTGTTATGTGGGGTGTCAGTTGGTATTATTGTGATTTTAATTTAAATTTAACCATATGCTGCAGCTACTCAAATGGTGCTTAAAACTTTTCCCAGCGCCCAGCCAGTGTGGAAATCACGGTCGCGGCTTGGGCTGGCAAGTGGGCTCGGTGAGTCGACGTCGAGCAAGTGTAGCACCACTTAACACACGCGGGTAAAAGGATTCTTTAGCGCCGAAGGTTGATAGCTTACAGTAGAAAGATGTTGCTCAGTTTGTTACCGGCAGATAACAACGGTGGCAATTGTACCGCGCTACCATTTTACCTTTCGGGAGGCAATTTCTGGCAGAGACCTTTTAGACGTGGGTCACCGAATGGCGGGGAAGGCTGAACGGGGAAAAGAAATCTTAATGATTTAGTTAATTATTAATTTAATATTGTGGAAAGATCTGTTGATACAACTTAAAATGTATCAGTCTTTGATAGTTGAATTCATGATAGTAACATAAAAGCAAAATTTAAATTGAAAAGAAACTTACATTCAGAAAGCATTTTTCAACATATTCTCACCCCTTCTGACCTGTAGGTTGTTTGCAGTCTTTCTGGGCCTTGGCGCTACTAGTTGCTAACCTGTTTTGGCAGCAGAATGTTTGAATTTCCTTCTCCGATAGAGGTTTATCGAGTCTTATGCCCCGTCAAAGCGACATTGGGTTAGCAAATATCAACACAAAACTTCTAGTGAAAACTTTCTAGTGAAACAAGGTGTAGTTTCGATGCTTTCTAACCTATGATGGTAATGTTGACGACACTGTTCGCGAAGGAATTCCCTAAACGTTCCTAGACGATGAATTGATGACTTTGTTGGAAGAGATGGCGTCCAAATACAAGATGAGCTAGCTGCGATATTATTGCGTGTTCCGTCAAACAATATTCTCACGGTTACATTGGTCATGAATGATCCAGAAGGATGGAAAAAATACTCGCGAAGAACTGAGGCCATAAGCTATCGAACTCGCATCTCAATCGAAAGCGATTCTTATACCTTGTCGTCACTGGATATGAGAAGAGGATTCTTTTCATCAATCCGTGGTAAAAAGATCATTTGGATCGCTACGTTCTATAGCACAAAGCATTTGCTATGTATCTGGTGGGATCAGACCGGTATGGTTTATTATGAACTACTGAAACCAGGGGAAAATCACAGGAGAACGATCTCGAATGCAGTTGATAAGGTTGCATCAAGCATTACAGAAAAAATATGCGAAACAACACTTCAAAGCTTAGCCACACATTGGCCAATCGGTAAAACAGACCTGGAGATTTTAAAATAGGATGTTCTACCACATCCAACCGTGTTAATCGGATGTTGCCACATTGGTCTGTCTAATGAGGAAATCCAGAACTGCTTAAAAACATCCGTGCATGGGATCTTTAGCTTGAGTACAAGACCAGGTGCCTGCTTCTCAGGCACTCTGCTCCAATTCTTGACAACTGTGTACAACATGCCAGACAAGCCTTCATCGCTGCTCTCTTTTTAATGACACCATCGATTGCCCAGTGCTATTAGAGAGCCCTGGATAACCTTTGACTCTCACAAACCCTTAATCTGCATGTGTCGCATCTATGCAGCTGGTAAGCCGTTTGAACCTGGTTTGTCTGTGGTAGACTAACGAGATTAGTTAATTATAATAGATCATCCGTAAGTGTAATAGAATCCGTTACTTGCTGAACAGATGGCAGAAACCAATAAGAATTAATGGACTATACTTCAATGAACCCATTTTCTTTAAACAAATATTTCAAAACTGAAATAAATTTGTCAAAAAACGGCCGTAATTTATTTGCGGACCTAATACTTTTCTCAATTATCATCTTGTTCAGGATATTCTTTGCACCGTTTAGTCGAATGCTTTGACATCTGGATCATAGTTTTACAATAAATTGAATCCCAAGACAATGAAGCCTCTGTTTGATCATCAGTTTTCTATTGAAATTATACTAATAACACTTTTTGTTTGTTTTATAGATGATATAAATTAAAAACTGATGCACTTTGTTCGATCGCTAGGATACAGTGCCATCGAATATTCTCGATTCGATCTCATTCTCAAAAAAAATGATTGTTGTAAAAGCATGTTCAAACTGCAAATGTAAATTATAGTAAACTGGCTGGCAACTACACATGTACCAATCAAACCGTCATCAATTAATACTGATTTTGTGCAATATACTGTCGACTGTCTACTACACAACGACCCGGCACACACGTCATGAACGGCCGTTTTTTTTTTGTGCATGCTTCCCTGACAGCGCACCTACTACACCTTTGACATCTTGTGCACGTCACTATTGAACCGTGTTTACCGGGGTAATACAATTCCACTGTACAATTGTTATTTTAAGCAGGCGGTTGAAGTCAATTCGCGTCAATGCTCCGTGGCACAACAGTAACAGGCGAGTTGGGCTGAGTTCGGGAGGGGATGGGAAGTGTTGGCTGGAATGTCTAATTTCTCGATAGTTAAGTCGCTACACGTGTCCGCGTGGATGGTGCCGAGCGAACGTACATATGTACACATTGGCAACGGGAGCTTCGGGAGGGTGCGATAAAAAGCAGATCATGACACTAATGAATACGTCGTGCCGAAATCAAATCAAGAGGTCAATCGTCTTTATTTGAGAACGGCCGAGGGTTCGGTAATCTTTTTCGGCGTTGGTAGCGAACGCCATTGCTATCACAAGAGCAAGGTGGATTATGATGCAATGTGATGTGTGTGTGTGTGTGTGGGGTAAGACTTTCCCGGGCGCATTCGGAATGTCTCAAAAATGCCAAACCGATAGCGACCAACCGAGGTGATAGATGGGTTCAGTTTTTCTTATCGTAGTTGTGCTCTCTCCCTTTGCGTCCTTCTCAGTTCCATTCGCGTCTGACAGTGTACAGTCGCTTGACGTGTCACCGGTTCATCTAATGCCGCGTTCATAATTCCGTCAAAAAGGATGACACGAAGTTATGCGAAATTGGGCACCGAAATTAAAACGGACGAACGGTGTGGGCCGAAACCGAAAGCATGTTTATAAATACGTCAATTCGTCGTACAGTCACGTGGCGCTGACAGTCGTGTCATCTTGGGGTGTGCTAGGCAGTGGGATTAGGGGTTACGAGTGTTAAGAATCGGCGAGAGGGAATCTTTGCCCGGTTCACCTATCGGATGATGCAAACGTGGTGAGGCTAGTGCTGTTGATTTCGGTAGTTGCATCTGGTTGCCGGTAAAGTTGACACGTTTTATGCCTTGTCATCGAGTCCCGGACATGTGCTCTAGCAGGCAATTGATTTCTGTGGTATGTGGTACATGCGATAGACGATGGGAAGACTCGTCGACAGAAGCAGTTGTGTAATTATTTGTCAAACAGCTAATTGACCCAAAATTACTTTTTTTTTTCGAACGAAACTTAGATAGAATGCGTTTTTCAACCGGCAATTAGATCGAGAATAATGATTTATCTCTTATTATAAAATGTACTTCCGAAGATCGCTTTCGATTATCGTAAATCATAAAATCGATACGCGACGACGGCCGGCTCTTAATCGCCACACCAATTGAACTAATTAAACTGGACGCTTCTTCCATGCGTTGCGTGGGCTTCGATAGAGCTGTAGATGAAACAATAGATCACCAGAAAAACCGACCCACGGGTACCGGCGTAACATCGGTTTTTCCTGCGCGCGATAATTTTACGCGACCTTTCGCGGTTTGGTTGCGCGCATTTTATGCACATTTCGCGGGTTTGATATAGCGCCTCATCGAACGCTCTGTATCGTCCGGCAGGATAATCGCGTACGCTGATGCGTGTGTGTGTGTGTGTGTGTTTGTACGGGTCGACGGCTTTGGCTAAATTGAATGGCAAAATTTAATTATCTTCTATCGCGATGATTGGGCGCCCACCCATCGCGGAAAGTGCACGAACTGCAGATGGGTTAGCACACAAGCATAAATAATGTTAACAGCTCTAAGTGCTTATGAAAATATGTTTTTCTCCACACGGGGCTACGGGACGTTTTCAAAGAGTGTTGGAGATGCCCTGTGGTATCGCGCAAATGATAAATGTGTGGTATGTGTTCCGTTGTTGGCTCACCCCGATCTCTCTGTTAATTAAGAATTCGGCCGTGTTTCCTCTCGGTGTTTGATTTAACGACCGTCGATTTTGCCTTCCGATCGTTGCTATTGGTGGCAAATCGTAATTGGAAGGCAATTTAGGCAATCGGTTTGGGGGATGTTTTTTTACAATGCTTTTTAGACAATGATAACAGTTTAGCGATATTATTTGGAATGACATAAGGGTTGAGATTTGGGTCTTATGGTATAGAAGCACAACTGAGAAGTACGTTCTTTATTTATAGCAAAGTAGAAAATGATTAATATGTGTGTTTTTTGCACCTATACAGTGATGAGGCATCATACTCAGTTATAGATAAGTAAATAAGCATCATAGTGATTCAAAGTTCCACAAAGTTCCTGTGAAAAAAGGCTTCCATAACTTTATATGAGATGAGAACTTTATAAGTAGATTATAATAAAAATGCACTGTTTGTAATACGCTGTTGAAATTGCGAACCCATGCAAATTGCCTCCATGAATGGAAGACTGAATATCCTGATACGGGTAAAATGAAGTCAAGGAAAGTCACTAATGGCAAATTTTCAGCCAATAACGGCACATGAATCTCGAGCTTGTAGAGCTAAACATAAAGAAGACATTAATTATATTGGTCTATGACGACTTAAGCTTCAAAATCTGAAAAGTTTGACATCAAATATTCCATTTTGACAGTTAGTTCGCTAAGTGCGTGTTCTAAACTTTCATATACTTTTGAGAGAAAAATTGAGCTAGTTGGCTAGTTCTATCCAGTCAGTTTGTATGGAGAGCTGCTTTATGGAAGCAGCATTTTAGCCGCAAAACGTCAAAACACATCTATCAATAATGGCTTCGCTTGTCATAGATCTTTATATTGAATAACACGATTTTTCGTTGTAATAATTACATATACTTGATTGTTTAGTAAATCAAAGGATCACAGAAAGTTCAATAGGAATTTGTAGGCCTTAACATTATTTCAAGAGAAGCGAAGATTAGACGTTAGTAATAAAATAAATTATTCAATTTAAATTTATTTAATTTTGTAATACTTTGAGTTAACAATATTGAAAATGCGATAAAATTAGTTAGAACTGTTTTGAAAGTGATACTCTTTTGCGTTATGTTTTAAGCGTTATGTTACAAATACAGTTCTCCAGGTCTCTACCACCCTCTAGTTGACTATTTTTTTATTTTTTATTATTCCAATATGACGGCTGAAAGCCGTATTTTCAATTTTTTTGTTAATTTTTGTTTTTCTATTTTTGTAATTTTTTTCTATTTTTTTGTTAATAATAATTGTTCACAATGCTCACAATACTTTACAATACTCATAACTGGTTTCATTAGGGTTTTAGGATTTTTTTCCTCAAATTTAGTAAAAGAAATGTTTAAACTTTAAGAATAATTGCCTGATTTGATACACGATTTAAATTTTTCTTTCGAAAATGCGGCTCGCAGTCGTCATAATGAAATTTAAATAAATAAATAAGTAGTATTTTTCATTAAAAATATAATTACATTTATCATACTTTAACCATTTTCTGTTTATTAATTCTTGTATTTGAGCGGGGTGCCTAAGCACAAGAATTCAAAAAATAAATGAACGTCGATAACACGAGTCCAAGCGATTTTTCAACCCGCCAGCACTGTAATGACGTCATCGTTTGTGACGTTTAGTACCGATTCCGATCAAAAGATGGCGCTACCGGTTCGATAAAGCGTCTTAAAAAAGGGGAGGAGCCTAAATTCGCTGAACGATAGATAAAACCGAAGAAGAAAAGACGGTGAAGAGACGGTGGCATGTAAAAACGCTTCATGTACAAAACGCTTAAACGCTCGTCAGTGAATGTTTTGTTTTGTTTTTTTTTGCTGGTGCTTTTCTTACCATTTTGCATCACAAACTCCCCTTCCCCATGTGATGAAAGCAGTAGTGAGTTACATACATTCGATTGGTACATTAGTTTGCAATAATTATTGTTACCTTCAAATGCACCCAAAACAGCAGCAGAAACAACTTTATTAGGTTGTATCTTATCGGTAATCAAAATTTGTATAACGTGAAACATATTTCACAGAACGGGTGAAATTATAGATCGGTGGCCCAACAAGCAAAAGCACACAAACTGTGCAAACAAGTAAGCGAACAGAATATATACGACTTAATCGTAATATCGCGTTCCGCGCGCTTGGTGTGGCAAAATGTGAACGCGTTCAGCGTCCGGAGAGTGGGTGATGTAGATGCGCCAACCTTTCGGTTGGCCCTAGTGACCGTCCTAGTTTTTTTTTGTATCGTTGCCATTGTCGTCGTACACTTTGCATAGAAATGCGTGAGCTTTCGGGTTTGTGAAGATTATGAGCTCCTCCACGAGACGCTTCGGGTGCTAAGCGAGAAAATGTGAGCAAAGAAATTGAGATACGAATCACTGGCCAGTGGCACACTAATGGCATGTTCTTAATCAAATGAATTGTACATTCTAGTTGGAAATTAAAATAAGATTGCTCCACGCACCGTACGCAGGCTTACGAAGCGTATAATAATAGGCGCTTTGCCGCGCTGTTTGTTCACTGTTCAAGCCGAGGTTCAAACGAATGCAACACTGGGGTTTTCGGGAGTTTATGTAGCTGTTCTGGAGAAGCCTGTGGGTTTTTGTATTCAAGCTCAGTAACAAACGATGTACGAAAGCAACAAAACGCACACAAAAAATTCTCTCAAAAAAAGGGCGAGCAACTATCTTACACTATACGGCCTAAACTGCTAGTTTCGGCAAACATATAAATTAGCTTAATGAAGCAAATGAATATTTTGTTACATTTATAGAATGAGATAGGGGAAGGGTTTTGGGGAGAGAAGCAAAGAACGCACGCAACCACACAGGCTGGAGAGCATTAGCATAATGCTTTATGTGATTTTAGCACGTTTTCGTTTCTATAATTGAACATGCGGAATAATGGCACGGGTTTTGCACCCGTACTGTACACAGTTCAAAAAGCTGATGGTGAAGCGTTCCAATTCGATTCGATGTAAAGTGGAGTTTTTCGCTCTCGCTTTTATCGGCAAACTACTACTGCTCAACTTGATTCCGAACGGTCCGGTTTGGAGGTTAAGCAGATTTAATTACAATTTACTCTCATTTCATGTTAATAAGGTGTTGTTCGTGTTGTTTTTTGGTTAGCAAAACTGATGACGAAAGACCGTTTATTGTGCCGTAATCGTAAGCCCCAACATGGACATTCGAAAATTTACGGTACGATGAGCATGATAGTTACAAACGGTGCCGGCTTGGGGCAAAAATGTTTTAAAGCCACCATCCCGACGATAACGATAGGCATTCGGAAGCTGAAGAAATGAGTTTTTACATCTCTATTCTAAATATCTAAATACTCAATCCCCCGATTGTTGCGTTCTCTTTCGTGCTGCAGTTTTTTTTCCCGTTCGCCGCTAGACGATGCTTTACCAAATTGCGGACGATGGTTGTATATAGGAAAGCCAAAGCAACACAAAGCCCAACCACGAAATATTGAGATAAAGCTGCTATCTGTCCGAACAACACAGCAACAGCAAAAAATCGTAAAACTAAAATGTTTTCACCGTTAATATCATCGCACCAAAGGTGATCCAGGACTGCTCATCACACAAAACCCCGCTTGTGACGAACTTGTGATGTGAGTGGAAAAACGTTCACCCGTTGCACACCCATCAGACTGCTAAATTTATTGTTATTAGTAATTTGCCGTAGCTTGGTAGGGAAGGAAAACAGAAGGTAGGTCGGTGGGTTAATATAAAATAGAGAGAGAGAGAGAGCAAAAAAGGCTACTACCACCGTGGCAATCGTTATTAGCTTCTGTGCCGGTGGCCGCAACAGTCTTGATGGTTCGATGGTTAGGATTTTTAATGGGGGATTTTTTTGTTGGTTTTGTTTGTTGAAACGTCTAATAATTTGTCGGAATCGTTCGCTCGATCATAAACCATCCAGCCAGTCCATCAGCTAGCCGCAGTCATCTAGGCATGCAGATGAGCTGGGAGCATGGCTGGCTGAATTGAGTTCGTCACAAACCGCAGTCTATCCCGCAACTTAGCTACCGATCAGTTGATTAATGATCGAAAAACCTCCACCAAACACCACCTCTGTGATACCTCTCTGTGATGTGAAAGCTTCGCTGACCATCGATTGAAATCGATTCATAGGCCACTTGCGCGGTGATGGAATGGAATGGGATGGATGAAGAGTTTTATGCTGCTGTGTTGTGTGTCCGAGTGCTTTGAGCGTCGACCGCCGTATTAAGATGGCAGGTAGGTGAAGGCTAAAGTGGCTTATCTAACGGTTGTTAAAGTGTGTTTTGCGGCTAAATTATGACGTTTTGGCACTTCATAAACTACCAGTCCAATGTTGTCGAGCGATTCAATACAATGCGTGTGCTGTTCGCTTAATATCTTAATGTTCGGTACTGAGGAGCAATGCAAGAGTTGTAGCTTGAATGCCAGTGAACAAACATTAACAACATAATTATCGCGTTTGTGCTAATGTAAATAGAAGCTAATAAATAGTAACGCTTCTACAGGAATAAACGAGTTACCCAGTTCATTACATAAAAACAAGCAAAATAACATTGGCTTTCATTAAATGGATACACACTTTAAATAGTTTCACTGGTTAACATAAACACTAAACAAAGATTTTAAGTAAAAGTAGTATTTGAAGTCATCCACATTGATGCGATAAGAGCAGAACAGTTTCTGAGTTTTGATCAGATTGTACAGTCTATTATTCATTTCTTGTACTTGCAACTTAAGATAGCAACAATGCAATAGCTTTCGGTTGGAAGAGGCTGCCGAGCTACCGCAAAATTTAACGTCAAATAGGTATCAGTCCCTCGTGCTATCATTTGATATGTGTTGGCAATGGAAACGAGTGGATGACGAGAGACATACCCTGGCCTCATTGGTTAGTTATGTGGTACAAGTAGTATACCGACAAAACACTATCTGAATTCTTTACCTGCTGGTAAACTGGAATCTGCTAGCCTTAAAATTATGTTTCCCAGTAGTTAAATTATCTAGTCGTCTGCTTAATCGGCTCAATGTTGAGCGAGTCGTACTGCCATGGACAAGTAGCCAATCTGTTTTCAAGAATCCCGGTATAGACCTGAATTTCTAGCTGAACTGTAGCAACCGATCTTCGACAGATTCGATGCCGCTTGATCCTGCCAATGGGCTTGATGTATATCTGTAAGCCTCGACCGGTGTGAATCATGAGGACTTCCCTTATGGTTCATTAGTCCGGGCCCTAAGGTAAATAGCACCGTTAAACAGATCAGGTAGCTTGTGGTTCATTCAATTTCGTTAAACGTGCTGCGCGCACAAACTGCCAAAGCATGTCCTTATAACCCATCGCTAGAAAATGGCGAGTAAATTGCTGCCCTCAGTCAGTACAACTGGCATAGTGAATAGGCAGAGGATTATTTGACCTTTAATTTTAATACATACACTTCAGATATTGCTAAAAAAGGATTGATGGAAACAGAGAATAATTGTGACGCATTGTATTAGCTTTGTTGTACAAAAAACCTTAAGATGAACCTAAACAGCCTTAAGATGAACAGGTTTAATATAGAATGACTTATTGATAAAAAAGTACATAATGTGCATAATATGCCTTGGTAAATTTTGAAACGTTTTTCGCCTTAATTGAGGGTATCTTAATGTCCAGTGGAATAGTCGGGTTAGCCGGAGAGATAGTCCTTACTACGGAAGAATAGTTTGAATCGGATTTGATACACGTACTAACCGTGAGACATACCGATGTTGCAACTACACTTGTCTATCTACTAAATTTTATTACGCACCCTTGCGAATCAAATAATCCTTTCTCTTCTTCGGAACTACAAGCCCGAGATCTGACTTATTTTACCGGTAGCTGAATAGTCAGTCTTGCGCACAAGAAGATCGTCCGGATTGGATTCGATGCTATAAAAATTGTAAATATGTGGCATTTAATAGATCATAGTAAATCGTATGCTATGAAATAAAGGATGCAAATTTTTAAGGCTCAGTTATTAGAATAGATAACAATTATCTTATAGAAAACTACTACAGTTGAATTGGAATAATCATTGTACACCAAAATCATATATTTTAGGACAGGTTGTCTAACGTTTATTTAGTAAAGTTTTTAAGAGTTCTAGCAAATGTGCTACAGGACAAGCAGGGTATCAGTAAGTTTCGTACGCAATACGCATTAATATTAAGAAAAACCTGTGCAGACCTATGCATAAGAAATAATAAGTATACCAAAGACATTCGGAAAACCTAGTAGGAAGTGTAATTCTGTCAAAACTGAATCCAATTGAGTCTGCACTCAATGACGATAAATCAAAAATACAGAAGAATTTACATAGAAATACTAAGTGACGATAAATAAGGTGCTCGTCAGCGACCCGTTCGGCACGAGACGCAGAGGAGCACGGCGAGCTCGCTGGCTGGATCAAGTGGAGTCAAACCTGAGGGATATCGGATGAGGGATATCGGGGGTGGAGGAATGCAGCCATGGACCGAGTTTTCTGGAAACGAATTGCACGCCAGGCCCTGTCTACTAGACGTGCTCCGTAGGAGCAGGCCAGCAAAGATGAAGAGACTAAGTCATAGAGTCAAGTCAAAAATACTTAGTCGAAGTTATGGCGTAGTTCTAAGCCAGAGGCGAAAATTTACTAAAAGTAAAACGTTTAAATAGTTATACTTTATTATTGTAAAATATACTATTGGCTGTGCTCAATTAAATATTACGTGGACATATCTGCAAAAAATGTTTCTACTATACGATGACCGTTACCGTGAGAATATTTCTATTACAATAGCAATTGCAATTCCAAGATGTTGCTAGTTGATGCTTTGTTGTTTCAGTTAATATCATATTTATTTTCAAAAAGTCTTTCTACAGTTATGGGAAATAGACACATATGATTTATGCTGTAATTTTATATTCAGTTCAATAAGCTTTTTTAATACCATCGTGTTATATGAGTACACCCTGTACATCCTCTATTTTGATATGGTATTCGTGAGGTTGTTGGTCCAACAGATCCTTTATATTCAGACCATAGAAACCAATATACCTGTCAAAAAGTTAATTAGTGGATGTAATAAGTAATGCAACAAACATTAAAAACTCATGACCGCTTATACTAATATGCTGAGTGCGATTCACAACACAAACTCACCGTTAAAAGATGATTTAGCTCCCCCCAAAAAGGCTGTCTGTTCCTACGGTTCTGTCATTTCACCCGATCAAGATTGGCCGATTGCACAGCACAGCGACAAAAAGTACGCGCGACTACCAACGCCAATTTCCGTCAATGTGACGAATGAGACCACCGAGCCGGCAGGCGAGCGTTGGCACTGTGCACGGATTTCATTGCCGGGATTGTCGTAAACTTAAAAGCATAATTAAAAAAAAAAGCGCAATCACAAATTGAGTTTCGGTAGATTAAAGCCGCATCCAGCCGACCGTTTGGGTTGAATGATTCGTTTTTGGGAACCGGCCCGTACCACCCAAAAACCCCAGCAGCACGAGATGATTTTAATGGTTGCGGCGAGTGTATGATGATTCCCGTGAGGAGTTTTGTGTGAAATTTCTAGTTCGACATGTTGTCGACAGCAGGTTACATTGGCTGGCGGGGTGACCAAGTTTCAGGTGCGGAACAATTGAAACACACGAAAACGCACGAGCGGTGTGTAGCTGATGAAAATTTTATTACGCTAGCTCATTTGCCTGAGGTCCCACCAGCGGTGCTGGCCGAGCGGTGGGAGTTCTGGATTGTGGATTTCTCCCTGGACACGGGAGCAATTAAAAAGAGATTGTTTTTCTTTTTCTCTGGACAGAACAGAGCTGCGGCTTTTTTTTCAGGAATCGACAGGCTTCTTCGGCAGGGTAGACAATTTACAGACCCCGGACCTTTGGGAGATGCTCGATGCTCGGTGTATGTCGGCTTCACAGTGACCCTTTCGGGGAGTCAGAGTCGTAAAAGCTGGGTGATGTTTCTATACGCTGAGAGCCATCAAAGTGGTCGGCGCAAGACACGGGTGGCTTCATACGTTCGGTCGGCAGACGGTAAAAGCATTCCACCGGCACAGTTGTCCGCGTCAATTCTTCAATTCGAACAACCTGCGGATTGCTGACCACCGGCGATACTGACCGCGCGGAACTGCGGTGGGCAGCCGAAGGATGATGAGAATGCGCAAGGAGACGGCGAACATGGTCCGGCTCCTTCAAAGAAAGACATACGACATAACACGCGGGCTTAATGTGTTGGATGTTTGCCATTTTCAGTCAGGCAGTCAGACGGATGGATGGGCGTTTTGGTTGTAAAGGTGGTAAACCTTCCAACGGGTGAGCTGGCCGAGAGAAGGGGGACCACATCGGGACGCACGTAGAATCGCTCTCCTTCATTGTCAGTCATCAAATGCATTATCACCATCGTGAAAAAGTACCATCTTCATCATCGCCTTCGTGGGAGCAAACGAGATTAAGTGTGTGTGTGGTACGAAAAACACTCCCCTTAATGGTGGAAAACGTTTTTGTTTTTGCACCGAAAAGCTGCACAAAAACGCCAAAATGTTGCTGTCATGGTGTGTATGAGATTGTTCTGGGGTTTTTTGTTTGTTTGTTAGTAGGTGGAAAAAAGATACGGGACGCGGCGGATTGTGATAAAATTAAAGATACACGTACATTTAGATACTGGCCACTTTCGGACGTTCCGTCATTCAACGCATGTAGTTGCAAGCAATTTGGCTGATGAAGATAGTGATAAAGGTGGTGAACGGAATGAAATATGGCGATATCAGGTGGAAAGCTTATTAAATACAGTTTTGGTTTAAAATGGGTGGTTTAACGAGAGATTAAAAAAAAGAGTACATTGGAGTATAAGTTTTGCCGATTGAGATGGACAACATTTGTTTGCATTATTCGATTGCAAAAATTGACATTATTGAATAACAAAATTCAAAGTTTCAATATTGATTTCACAGATTGTGCTTTTTATAAAAAAAAAATCAAGCATATCCCTAAAAAATTGCCATAGAAAATTGTCAACATTTAGCTGGATTATCTCCGATATACTGCTCGTGATGATAAGTAGGCATGGCATACACGATAATCTAGTCACATGGCTTAACTCATATTCACATCAAAGAGCATTTCGAATTAAACTTAGTAAGTGCTTGCCCAATATGTTCATTAGTTCGTCAGATATTAACGACCTTGTGTTTGCGTTTTAAATCAAGTTCTACCTATGTATACAGACTAAGACTGGACACTCCAGCTTAACTTGGATAAGTTTTGCAAAAGGTTCTCTGTGAACTCGCTCTTCTTGTGCGTTGATAAGTGTTGCGTGGTTAGGTGGACTCCTTAAAAGGACCTTGCAAAAGTAACTACACGTTTGTAGCCAACGATCTTTCACGTCCGTTAGCAGATCTATTATTAGGCACTATTCTAGACTCCTCACTCCCTTTTCATTAGCAGTTCTCTGAAGTCAGCATTCAGAAGCTTAGGACGAAATATACATCAATTTCTAATATATGAGACTTCGACGACGTGGTGTGGGCATAGGTGTAGTCTTATCGTTTCTAGGATTTCATCTTAAGTTTTAGTTTTAAATATTGCATATATATTTAAATAAGTCTTTGCGCGTTACATCAGATTAGTTTGTATTCAAACATTGCAACTTTGTCTTTGATATATTTGATAGAATTTCGCGTTGAATTGTTGTCTAGTAACTAGCATTTAGTGTTCGACGAATCTTGGCGTAAATCATGCTAATCCTGACCCTGAAGAGACTACATAACAGCCATGACTTGTTACAGGAAATTGAGCAGTCATTTTTATCCTTTTTTGACTCAGGTCTAGGACTCAGGATTCTCGTTTTATTGGAATTTTAGTAACTTTGAAGTCATCTTAATTTTTACGCAGAATACATGTCTACGAGATGTATTTGCAACTTGTTCTTCTTTGGCATTACATTCTGGAGAGGGTTTGGCCTAGTAATTGTTGTTAATAGTCACTGTGAATTCCGACGCTGCCATCGACACTCCTTAATTATGTATCAGGCACTACAACCGCTTCTAGCTCAGCATCTGCTTCACCTCTGATACCTCTTAGGTTCTATTGCCAAATCCTTCGCAACTTGGACCTACCGTGCCTTTTCTGTCCATGCAGACTGTGGGAGGTATTAGTCTTGTTTGCAGTCAGAAGAGTTTAGGTGAAAATCAACTAATCAGCTTCTATATGGCTATGCAGATCATCTCTTACGCGGCTGTGACGGATAATCAAGGCTATGGTGAATATCTTTGTTTTTTTTAGATGAAAAAATGGACATACCTCAGATAATAGACTTTTCCAAAATCTAACCAGGACATCTCTGTCACGCATATTAACAAGACGTTCCGGATCAACACTCAACATGCATCATAGACCAAATAAGGAGTCACTTAGATTAAAACCTTATTTATCAATTGGAATCACCATTCCTTGGTCCTTTTTATTAGAATGAGCATTACGATGTTTGAGAAAAATCTTAGCACATCTTTAAGACAAAGGTTATGTGTAGCTACTGACTGACTGAGAACTAGTCAACGTATCTTAACAGTTTGGGAAACCTTGCCCCAAACATTCGAAATTCACACTCACACGTTAGTTTCCCAAACTTCTCAGCTATTTGATAATGAAAGGTGATACTGCTCCAACTTTCGCAGTCATATTCTAATTAACAGCTAGGGCCTGCCTCGAACCCTTTCTGATTAGCCTGAAATCGAACTCGATCATTCGATCGTCGAGGTGCTTTTGAGCGGTTTCCAAACATTCAAAAAACCCCGCTTTATGTTCGTCGGTTATTTAGACATCTCGTTTCTAGGAAGTCACCTGCTTTCAATCGTTCCGTTTGATCTCGTGCCAATCTTACGGAGGGGATGCGAGTGTCCACCCTTCTGTGGCCCTCGCGGGAAGGGTCTACTCCACTTTCTTTTAACACATTTTGCGCCAGTGGTGGCCAGTCTTGTGACAAGTGCCGCCAGCTTTCATCTTATCCCGCCATCGGGCGGTTACGATTGACCCAATCGTCTCTCTGGGACTGGCCAAGGGTTCCTCCACGTAATAGCCAACAGCGGTCGCCCCGGTGGACAGTGAAAAGTGTAGTAGGAGCGTTAAATTTATACACGCGTACGTGATGAAGCTGCCGCCGGATTGGCCGGAATGGTGCATTTTAGAGATTTAGATTTTTAATTACATGTGTTTATATTTTTCCTACCAACCGACCGACGAGCTGGTGAACAAAGGTGAAAAGAGAGAGAGAGAGAGAGAGGGAGACAGCGGCTAGGGTCTTTGCACCTTTGGGCACTTCAAAGCAACCGGGGTTGGGCGGTAAACGACACTGCTTATAAAATTTTAATTTTAATTAATCGCTACCACGCTGCCGCCGACAGTTCGTTGGCTGGCGGTCCTGTGGGATCTAGGCATAACATTCGTGTTAAGCTATTCACATTAATGTAGGTGTGCTGTGTTGGGTGCTGTGCAGTGAGGTTGAGCTGTGTTTGCCGGGGTAGTTGATGCCGCCCGCGCGACACTGATCGGTGGAGTGCATTTTGCCCAGGTTCCAACGGGTGGGATCGTCTAGTTTCGGGTGACTTTACCGTGGGCCGTTTGTTAATGGGGCGTGTGTGTGCTTGAGAAAGCATCGTTGTCACCTGTATATCTACGAAGTAAAGAGCTTCCAGGTTGGGATTGACATTTGCCACACACGGTTTATCTCAACATGTACCATTAAAGTACAGTACTGGGCAAAATAGATGCAGAACAGTTGGCAAATAAATTAGTAGTATTTTTTAAGTATAATCCTAGTTTCAGGCTCATGATTGCTGTAGGATTACTATACTAGAGAGCCTCAAATTTATAGTGCACAATTTCGAAACAAGAAAAAGTCTCTTGCGTTCATTCTAAGTGAACCATCTCTACCATTTTATTATTGCCTTTGGTTCTATACTTTTAGCCACATGTAATAAAAACATTTGTTCACTAGTGTACTCCACACCATGCACCGCTTTTATACCTTATTTCACCCTTTCGTTATGTTCCTCGAAAGCAATACCCAGCTCCCCGACACCATGTTCCGGGGTTCGTTTGTAGTTTTCCGCCGTTCTACAGGGTCCCGAGGGCGGCTAGGGCGCTCGGCCGAACAGCGAGCTAACCTGTCGTCCCGTTCAACACGGAAGGCTTATATGATTTATTGTACACCGCCGTAACTTCTTTATCTTGGCCCGGTCTTTAGCGAGGGCGAAACTCATCCAATTAGAAATAGAGCAAAACACGCCACGTACAGGTGCTTGAGTGTTTTATGTTTCACCGTCCGAATCTGTCATCGTCGGTTTGCTCATTTTTCGGTAAGGCCTTATACAAAATTTGTGCCTTTCCGTCTATTAGTTCCGCTACCGAAGCGACCGGTTGAGACTGGGACTGGGGCGCGACCCTCTACGCTAACCCGGAACGTCGGTGGATGGGATAATGGAAAATGGGAGGTAGCTGCCTAGCACTGGCCAGAACAATGCTGCCACAAGCTCAGGTGAACCGGGCGAACACCGGGAAGGCATTCTTAAAGATTCTGGTAGCGATAAGCGAGCCAGATACAATTCGTCACCGAAATTTAATTCATGACAAATGTTCTTTGCTAGTTCATCCAAGATGGAGGAAATAGTTGAGCGTGTATCTCACGATACGGATGACCACTGGGTGCTGGTGAGCTGTCTGTATAAAAATGTAAATGTGCTGATAAGAACGGAGGCAGTGGACGGCGCGAAAATTCTAGCTCGATTGTTAGAGGATGCTTTAAATGTAATTTCTCTTCTTTCTTATTGGCTCATGAATAATGCGAAAAAAAATATGAATCTTAAGAAAGCGATGTTGTTGTTGGTGTTGTGTGTTTGAACAGATTATATCTTTTTAGTTTTTAATTAATTAATTCACTGTTGTTATTACTATTTTTTTCGTTGCAAACTTTGTTCCACAAATCTTAGAGTTCGCTTGATGTACTCGAAGAGGCGATCGTCAAATATTATTAGATATCCAGAATATCCAGAATAAGCTCTTAATACTTATTCATAACTCCAATTACTTATTTGTTTATAAATACTCAAAAATAATTTAATTTAGCCTAAGATAATGAAACAAGATTGTTCAAGTTAATAATATTTTTGCGAAGTTTATTATTAAATTATCAGTTTAACATAGTTGGGCATGCAAATGTTAATTGATTTTAAGAATCCAGCTACACGGAAGCTGAATATAGATCAAATGATAAAAATAATTAAACAACAACATAATCTTCCCTTAGTGAAAACGATCGCCAGACCTCCTCTTCAAGGTAACTGTCAGGTAATGCTGCCCTTTCCAAATGTAAACCGTTTATCACCGTTCAAAGATGTCAGCAATTTTCGGGTAATTGTAAACAATTGCTCTGTGGGTCACCGATCAACCGATGCGCACATGATCATCACCACATGCTCAACAACCGAACCCGTTACTGACATAATCGGTGCGCTGAGCGGATCATCTTCTTGCTGCGTCCGTTGGCCGTCAGCTTCCGTTCAGCTTGCGTTGAAAATTAACGCTTCCCCGGGCCGCCTGGCTTAATCTAATCTACCGGCAGGAAAGAAACAGGTGGAAGCGTCCGTTTTGGACCGTAACCATCGGACCATGTGCCGGATGTGTAGGTACGTAGGATTACCAGCCGACTGCAAAAAGGGCCGTGTTGAAGCGTGGCGAAGTGGTGGACCATCGCAACGCCGTCGGTTAATTGCCGATAATCCTGTGCCTGCGAGTGATCTTATCAATCGTCGTCCTTGAGAGAGAGAAAGAGTGAGTGAGCCAGCACAGCAACAAGCCGTTTCCGGTCCACACATCAGCATGCCGTACACGTTTGTACCATTGCAGATGCAATTTTTGGGGTGCTGACGAAATTATCACACACAAAAAAAAAGCAACCCCAAAGCATATGTCTCTGCCAGTGCTCTCTAATGCTCGATTGTAATGTGGGCCGCGTGCAAAAGGACGCATGCTGGAACACATGTGCATGTGACAAGACATTGGTGCGACATCGTACGGAGAGCCCAAAGGGAAGGTATTGTTAATTATGTAAATTACGGCGGCCGGTGAAACACGCCGGTGCAGAATTGCTGGTGCTGGCGTGTTGGTGGTACGAAGAAAGCAAAGGTCGGAATCGGAGGGTTTTTTTTCTTCTCTGAAGTGGCATTTAAAATTCAGCCGACTAAAAGTTTTATCACATATTCATTAGCTACTGGTTTGGGGACGACTCTGTGTGTGCTTTTTTCTGTTGCTTCAGTCGGCTGAGAAGATTCTGCCGTCGATTGTTTGTGTGTGTGTATTTTATGTTTCCTCGTTCACAGTTTGCTCATGTTCGCTGCATCGGGGCGGGAGTGTTTGTGGGTTTCTCTCTCTTTCTCTCTCTGTCTGTATTCATGTCTTCCTTTTTCTAGTGCTAATTCTATTTCGAATTTGGGGAACCGGCATTCACCGATCGCCTTAGTGATCGCTTAGTGATAATTTGATCTTTTGCCATACTGTGGCGGCTAGTTTACAGTGGAACGGTTCGAGTTTGTCGGCGTTCGCTTCTGTCACTGTCACAGCGATCAACGATCATCGATCGGAACGATGGGCGCAAAATCATATGGCATGTCCCGGTACGTATGGGAAGATTGTGGATCCGTTCAAAAGGTGATGGCGGAAATTTTGTGGCGGCTGGAAGTGGCGAACTGCGGACGAACAACAAAATGAATTTAAATGGCACATCGGCCGGGTACAGTAGGAGCGAACGGTATCGGAGGCTCTAACAGTTTTCTACATTTAATATTCTCAACATCGGTCCTCTGCATTCGACAGGCAGCAGCAATCGTCGTTATGTTGTGCTTCTTCCTGCGGTTGGAATGGATGGCGTTTCGCTCTGTCCACGGTCCGCATTGCATTACATCCATAGGTAGCAGCATTTCACCCACTCTCGGTGTATATCTCGTTTCTTTAATCACGGGAAGCCAGCGTCGGTGAAGATCGTTCGCGCTGGATCCTCTCCACCGCCCGATCGCTACAAAGATGAAGGTGTCGTTTCGGAGAATGGGGAGGCCGTCTCTCTCGCTCTGACCAGCCGGATAAAGCCTGGAGGCGATGGAGCTCCAACAAGGAGCTAAGCTGTGCTGCCGAGCGCGGTTTGCGCTAATGCGACGCGATGCGACATCAAAAGATGTATCCGACACACCAATCCGATGCAAATGACATGAAAACAGCTTTTAAAACGTTCGCTTTATTTATTTATTAAATGTTTTTCCTTTGTTTCTTGCTCCACCTGCTTCACCCGTGCCTCCTCCCAGCACCATTTCCGTCGTTCGGTTGTTCGGTTTCCGCGCGACTTGAAATATACATAAAATTCTTAATTATGTCTTATCGCAGGGAATTCCGATAAGTTCCCGTGGGTTACAAGGGGATAAATATTGGGGATAGGCGCAATCTTTTTGCCGCGGTTTGTTTTATTGTGATTCCTCACCTTGCACACCTACCTACCTACCTGCCCGGTGGCGTGCGTTTTGTGGCAGAACAAAAGTAAAACAAGATTTGTCGTTTGAAATTCGATCGAGGAATTTGTCAACTGAAGCCGCCTTATTACGGGGGGACGATTTGGGCCTGCCGGCCACTATCGATGAGCGAACCGAGGTTAGGGTAGTAAAGGTTGAATTTATTTTCCCCGACTCCCACCTAAAATAATGGTATTAGTTTGTTTATCGGAGTCTCGTTATTCGAATGTTTGTTTTCCTGTGGTGTTTGGTGTTTCGATACGAGGCGTACACGTCGGAACTGCTTATCAGTCGTGGTTTCTTGGGTTCGAACGGTGGATGTTTGTAGTAGTAGTAGCAGTGTTTTGTCTCTCGTTGTTAGGAAGATTATTTTACCGGTTATACACAGTGTGATGGATGTAATGTGCGATACACTTGAATACAAAAAGGATGGAGCTTGATGGAGCGTGAAGGCATTTGAAGAGAAATATTTTTAAGTTCAAGAATGTGCTTTACTGAACTATGAAACATAATTCTAATTCATTAAATGGCGGAGAGTTGAAAGAATGGAGATAAAATCGTGTTATACTTATCATTCCATTTAACACATATACAAGGATTCTAATATATCATAGACTCACGCTTATATACGTGGTATTTTCTTTCAACGATACGGTATCGTAAGATGGCGGATGTGGATTTAGGGCAGAAGGTTGTTTTAGACAGAATGACGGAACAAAAATCCTTGGGATCGCTTCCTATCCTATGTAAGATATTTCTTTACATTATAGCCAGACCCTTTTGTCGGAATAAGAAAAAAAAATGCTTTTAATCCACATTACATCACTGAAATATGAAAATCTACAGCATCTTCAATTATTTCCTTAGTAAAGTTATTTGTTTCTTATTGTTCTGAACTTTGAGTAATTTATTTCTGAAGCATTAAATTGTTCGAGAAAATTACGAATCATCCCTTACAGAGGCTCGTATTAGAGCCTCAGAGATTGAGGATTCAAATATGATGGTCCTATAGACAAGGCGGCCCTGTGGTGTATACGATAGCGGCGCCGGTCTTCACACGGCAGGACCGGGGTTCGAATCTCGGCGAACCGCCTCCTCGTAAGCAGGACTGACTATCCAGTTACGGGTAAAAAACCAAGTCATAGAAAGCTAGAAATAGCAACCCAAGACCTCACGAGGTTGTAGTGCCAAGAAAGAAGAAGATAGACAAGGTGACACTCTAAGGTGACATAAGAATGAAGAAAGCATGATTTCTCGACTATATGACAGAAGGAGGTTTGAGATTTTCAGTAAAGCCACCTTCTGTCAAACAGTCGAGCAACCATGCATAACTTAAAGTGGTGTACTCATCTTGAAGCGTTTGTCCGCGGACATACTATTTTGACAGTTGGTTCACTAAGCGCTTCACAAACTTGCATTTTTTGTAGAATTAATGGGCTTAAAAAATTAAGGATTTATAGCATACGATTATATAAGAGTGTAACATGCATATCTAGGCAATGTAAACTGTTTTATAGTTATTATTTCTGACCTCTTAGTGACCTTGCCAAACAATTTCTTGTTGTTTCTGAGCATCTTTTTGAATCTAATTTTTGGATTTCTCTGTCAGTTTAAATGTAAAGCTATCATAATTTTTGCCGCAAAACGTCTAAAAACATATATAAATCAAGCATAGCTCTGAACAGAATTCAATTTATCCAACAAATTGGGAACACTACTTTATTTTTCTGTTAAACGCATTCCTATGAATACACTTAGTAATATGTTATGTTTAAACAAGGTTTACACCTAACAACTGATAAGTCAATCGGTGGTCAATCCTACTAGAAAAGACACGCAAAACAATCTATGATAGGCGACGCTCTGACTTTTTTCGGTAACTCCAATCATCTAAATACACGCTCTAAAGGACACTTTTGATCTCAAAAATTCAAGTAAACAAACTAGGATTTTCATTACCTTGTCTGATTACAGTTTGTAGTGAGCGTTGAAAGTCTAGGATATTCTTCAAGATTGCGGTTCACAGTGAAAGGTATTCCAAACACATGTACCTTATCACTCTTAAACAGCTAATTTGCTCGAATTGCGTCGGTAAAACATCTCAAACACATAGTTTGAGGGATATGCGGCTACGGTCGATGCATGTAACGTCAAATGGAGTAGAGAAAACTATTTGAAGCAATAGATACAAAGGCCACACAATGCAGAGAAGCGTAAATGGGGAACGAGTACAGTGTCAAACTTTCGCTATGATAAACATGCTCATTTGTCTAAATAGCTTAAGTTCAAGATCACGCTCAAATAGCAAACGCTTCCCTACCGAAGACTTATCAGCGTTGGATACATTGAGCAGAATGCTGCTGCCAGCTGCGGTTCCTATCGCTTCATCAAGCAGTACCGCCAAGCAGTTCCAAAAATAATCCCCATTCTAGGTATTCGGTACCGGAGAAGCTCCAACAGACAGAGGCTCCAACAAAAGGCTTGTCAGGGTTGTGGCTGTGGGAGCCGTTGGGTTGACGATAGCAGCAGGGCTTGCGGATGGGCTGAGCTGCCTAAAAATAATCGAACAAGGAGAGCAAAACCGGCAAATCACTTGCTAAACATCTTTTCGCTAACCCTGGGGGCGAACATTTAACAACTCGTTTAAATCTCTGTCACATATCTTCCACGGTACGTTCAATCACTTGACACCACACCGGCGGCGCAATGTGTATTGTAGAGCTTTCTTTCCAATCCCACCCTGACGCCCCAAAACCGCTCGCCTGACGCCCGGTCCCTACCGTGCTACGGTTTTCATCTGATCTTTACTATCTCTGCGTACCGTAACCGGCTCGCGAAAGGCATTTCGGGCGGCGGATTCTGGTAGCCGCCGGTCGTCGGTGTGGCCGTGTCAGCTCATTCTTGCCGTCTCGCCAACAATTTGAAGCCCGCGTGAACTCCGCCCGTCCCGCGAACGTGCGTGAACAATAGAGAAGAACAAGCCAGACGTCACATATTGCCGTGGTCGCAGATCGTAGCAATATCGTAGCAATCACACCGTTGCCTTGCAACGACGACGTTGTAGCCGTCGACGGCAACGACAACGACGACGACGACGATGCGTTCATGTGATCGCCTAGTGCGAGGTTGGCAAAGGTTACGGGTTTAGCTTTGGGAAGTTTGTGTGTGTGTGTGTGTGTGTGGAGGTTTTTTTTTTGGCTTGAGCTGTCCCTGTTGCTGCCGTGCTGCGTTCGTGTCGCTGGCAACGTATCAGTTTTATTGCAATGTCTTTACCAGAGTCGAGCATGTACGGACAAATGTAGTTCATGTTCGAATTAGAGAAGATATTTTATCACGGCGGGCCTTGTGCGAACTACGCAGCGACACTGCAATGAGATGCACTCGGGAGGTTTTTTTTCGGGGAAATTGTAGAAAAATTCGTGAGAAAATTATGCAACTGATGAAAATTGACGGCGTACCTTCACTAACAAGGATTTATTTGACAATTTGTGAAATAATAGTTTTAACCTGACGAGGAAAACTTTTCTGTTTCACCATTTAATGAAAACCCATTTATAGCACGTGTGGGAAGCAGAATCTGAATCATGATCCCCCATCATTGACGGCTGGTGTTCGGAAAAACAGTACGTTACGGTACGTTACCAAAATAAAACAACATCCGCCTTTCGAGCATAGTCGCGCAAAGAGGAAATAAATTCAACGATCGATGGAGGCAAAAAAAAACGACGAACGACGTACGACGGGGTACTTCAGATTTCATAACATGCCGTACGCCGCTGGCTGTTTTATTAGTACAGAATATCGCAACATGATGAAAATGTGTACTTTGAATGTAACGAATACGGTGTACACCGGAACAAAAAAGCGTGGCATTGGAATGGATGAGACGGCTGAAAGCTATTGATGTTTGGAGAGTATTTGGCACGAAGTTTTTCCTTTCCAGCGGGACCGTACCCGGAAGTAGCACCCGAAGCGGAAGAACGCTGTTATGAAGTCTTCTCATATTTGGTGAGGTTTTTTTCTTCTCCCCTTTATGTATATTTTAGTTACACCGACGACGTGTGATGATTAGACAGCAGCAGTTGTTGGTTCGTCAGCGTGTACACCGGTTGACTGAACGTGGTGGCTGGCTGTGTTGAGATGAGTTAAGTATCCCCCGAGGCGCTAACATGAGCTCGAGCATCGTCTGAGGTATGGTTGTTTCGAAAGCATTAATTATAAAAGGAATTATTTGATTTTCGGTGTAGTAAAAGCGTACATGTTTTTCAGGATGCACAGAAGAATATTGATTTCTCTTTGCGGTTTTTTGTAGAAATCAATGGGATGCAGAGATGCTTCATATACAACCGAAGCTAGTACAAAATAAAATAAGCAAGAAATAATAATGTAGGAAAATTTGAGAACAGTTTTATGTGCTAGTTGATAAGTGTTCAAGCAAATGAAGAAAGGAGAAGAACCACAATTGATATTATAAATGAAGTTCTTCATATGTAGTCAGTAAATGTATATCAATCTCCAGCAGAAAAATTCTACTATTCCATCAAAATACCAATAATTTAACTACTGGTTTAAAATGAAATGCATTTTCCAGCTTTAAAGTTGAGTAAGAAGTAATACGACCAGACCGTTCTAAATGAATTAAAAAAGGTGAGTAAATGAAACTTTGCGTGAGATATTGAGTTTCCAAGAAGTTCCGTCAAATACTCCACGTTGCTCGCGCATTAATCGAGTCGATTCTCAATTTTCGCTTTCAGAAGTTTGAGCGTAATTTTGGAACTGTTTGAACTCGATATCATTAATATTATTAGGCGATATTTTTGGCAGATCGTGGGAACAGATGCTGTGAAGAATTCTTTCGGCAGGACTATTTTTGTGAGCAGATTTCTTATGTATATCTTGCTGTAAATAATATGTTGTTAGATGATATACTTCTTGGTGATAATTTAGAAAGACACCCCGTGTATATAAAATCAAATCAGATGGCAAAGTTAGAAAGTAGCCCCTGGAAAACGTTCTGAATAGTTCCCAGTAGTCGATATTCTTAACATTCCTTTGCGGATCGAATTGCAAGGACTGGAGGACTATATCTGTTACACGATAGCGCAGAGAGAACTTGTCTTGGCATTGCTGAGTTCATGATTCAAATTATCCGTAGTTGAATAGTCAGTTATGTGTACTCGGGGCAGTCTGGATGGGATTTTCTATTGGTCGCTACGTTATTATGGTTCTACAATTTATACAAAGTGTGCTGAGATGCATGGGATAAATAGAAATAATTTAAACAATCAAATTGAAAACAATTGTTTTCAAAAATTAAAGCACAGTTTTATCAGTATTTTTTTGTCTACGCCAGATAAATTTTAAAACGACTAAGCCAATACTACTAAGCTACTATATTCATCGAACCAGTAGTAAAAATATCAATAAGGTAGAATATTTAGGCTGCGATTATTATTACAAAATTATTTATTACTACAAAATTCTGCTAGCACTCTTATTTTGTAAATGATTTTTGCTTATCTGCTTATGTATTTTGGACTTAACTATAGCTAGGTATAACATAATTTAAATAAATAAAAACCAACAATAACTATTCGTCATTGATTGCTTTTCAACTTGAAAATTCTTAAATTTTGGGTAATTTAAACATATTTAGCTATTAGTTTGATAAAAAAAATCTATTTCAATTAGAGTCTGGATCTCTTAGACGATGGAATTTGGAATCATCCATTTTTCTATTGCAAGAACCAGTATTGTGTAAATAGTCTAGTAACTTATTTCACTTCAATGTTAAAGTTAAAATTTTTTATGCTAAAATTGACATTATCATTCAGAACTTCCAGAGAATGTCTAGAAAATGTTGGGATTATTTGAGATGTTTTTCCTTTGCTATTCACGTTATATCTATGCTTAACCTTGCTTGTATATCTGAGGCGACGATACCAGACATCGAAGTAATGCCGCATAGTTAATAAGATTGCGGACCTATACATTCTTGCAGCTATTTTATGATAAAATATAAAACAGGTTAAAAAAAGATCCAATAAATAACCAGATTTTCACTTAATCTGATTTTTCTATCGTTCAAAAACTAGAAACCAAGCTAAATAGCATGAAAAGAATGGTTGAATTGAGTTAACTAAAATTTTACTAAAATGTAAAACCAATGTAATTTTTTTGTTACATGTTGATTACATGTGATTAGGAGCATGAAAGTATTCCATCTCAAAAAAATCTTACGAATATCTCCTTACACGAATATTGTTGACGAAAAAGAAAAGAACACGTGAAGAAAATATATCAAACGGACATTGCCGGACAGCAGCAGTAACAACAAAGAAAACAGAAACAAACCTTACAAAGAAACACAAACAAACAAAAGCAAAAAGCCAGCCTCTAAAAACTACACGCCAGAGAAAATCCATGTTTTCGCTTCATAAATACATAAAAACACAATTAAACTAGAAATATATTGTACGGCCTTTTTATCAATTTAGAACGAACGGCGGCCGAAAGCGACCGAGAGCGCCACAGATAAGACGGCACGGTCCGTTTTTAGTCGAGCAGTGGTTCGGTTTTTATTCATTTTTACAATTTAATTGGATGCTTCGGAGCGGAATAATTTAACAATATATTGCTGCCGCAGCGAAAGCACACGAACGGGGTGCGGTTAGTTCCTTTTCGGTATAATTTTTGTGTGCCTATTGTGTGTGTGTGTGTGTACGCGTTTGTTTTTTCTTTTAGTTTTTGTTGGTTCCCTTGCAGACCGGAATCTTCTCTCGCGCTTACTGGACGCGTCTTGCCTTGGTGGGTGCGTTTTCCCTGCCGATTGGTTTGTTGTGTGTGCTTCGACTTCACGGTAAAGGAGGCAAACCCGGAGGTAAAATGTTTTACCATCCACGATACGGCGACAAGCATAAAAAAGGGGGAAAAACTCAGTAACCCCACCATGTTTCGAGTGGTCATTCTCACATAAAGTTTTTGTGTTTTACGTTTTCCTTTGCCCCGTGTGCTGACCACCGAAAATGGACGCAATGTAGCGAAAGAATTGCCGACTCCGACAACACCGAAGGTCGTTTCGTATGAGAAATGGTCCGCGGGCAAAACATACAGTGGGAATGTGTTCTGGTTTCGGAGAACACTAAGGGAGAGCGAAATGTCAAAACAGCTTAAAACGGAATATATGCACAGTCTATGCTATTAGCACAGCGCTGGAAGTATGTATTAGACAATATTTTAATCTAATTGAGCATGGAAGAAATAAGAAATTATATTAAAATTTGGAAGATTTCTTATAAAAGTTTTATGGAGGTTTAGTCCATTGTTAACACGCATGCCTATTGTTTCTTATCGTTTCGTTTCATATTCTTGGGTCACTTGTTCGCATCGAAACGAAGCGAAGGAACAGGAAATAATGGAAGACAGGCTCGCAACATAGCGTAGATGTTTGTACGTATGTATGTTCGTATATGTATATATACACGTTTATTTATTCCGGTAACATTATTCCATTTAGATAAGACAGCAAACGGTGGGCCGACCGGACAGAATCGCTGAGTCTTCCTTTTGCGCCAACACCGAACGTTCGTCCGTGTGTCACTAGTGGCAGCTGCCCGAAAGCGAACGCTCTGACCATTTCCAGTGATTGGGCCAACCGGAACGCAGAACAGAGGTGGCAGAGTGGAAAGTGCTGCCCGAGTCTCAGCCTCCCCCCCCACCCGACAGACCGGACGGAAGTCAAATGCTAGGAATTAAACATGCATTGGTAGAGGTTTTAGATAATTATTGAAATATGTCTCAGAACTTATCGTCCGCTTGTTAGTATGAAACAAAATCCAAAATGGATTTCACGTTCGCAACGCTGGCGCTCGTACACATCGGTGGAAAATTTATCTAAATAGTTACCAGCTATAAAGTGAAGAAAAATGAGCTTTAAACTATAAGGCAAACCGATTAGGCTGTTCGCTGTGCAGCCGAGCGCCATAAGCGATGTGAACGTGCCAAATGTGCACGTCTTACTGTATTTTTTTTTTTACACCGTACACTCGGCTCCAACCTTTAAGCAGGCTGATTATTGGCACCTTGTTTTCGTTGCTGTGGCGCAAAGAATATATGATTAAATTAATATCGTGTGTATTTTTCTCTGGGCGCCTCGGACTTCATCATTTCGCCAAGCCGCCAAGCTTATCGAACATTAAAACCGGCCGGCGGACGGTGCACCCATAGCGTCATACAAATCTTTGCCGATTGTTCGACAAACGATCGAGTTTCGATAAGACGCACCATAAATGCTCGAAGTGCTCGGATTGCATGTTGTGGTAGTTTTTGGTGTAAGACTATGAAGCGGCCCACCATATAAACGAGACGTGGCGCTGCATCGTTGCGTACAAAACGGGGCGAATTAAACACGAAATAAAGCAATGAAAGTTTTATTGCGGAACGGTCGGCAACAGCGGGCCGTTCGGCAGATAAAATCCGTTGCATTTAGCGGCAGGTTGTGGCAGGCGACGGTCTCCAGTTGTTGTTTCCGTGTAGTTTGTGCTTAAAAGTTGTAGTTTTGTGTGTGTTTTTTGAGTTTGTTTTTTTTTTTGTAAAGGTGGTTGCGCATAAAATTATACTGGAAGTATTGTTTAATGGGCCGTGTGTGTAAACGCTAACTGGAATTTTATTCTTAATTCAAAGGGGGAAGATTAATCTTACATAAAAGTGCATATAATGTATATAAAGATACAAGGATACAGTTTTGTATCAAATGTGGACAATGTAAGAATGTTAATTATGTGTTTCTTCCTGAACCTAATGAAAGATATAGTTTGCAACTATCAGAGAAGATTTCGAAACGGAATAACAATCACTACAAAGATCTTCGCCGTTCCCTAAATCTTGGAGGATATACAACACTGTTATCGGATCTTTATTTATGTAAGAACTCCATATTACAGTATAAATCATAGCTGACCAGGCATATTCTGTGAAGGTAGATGGAAGACAATATCAGGACCTTATGTTATCAACCAAAGGATCTGTTCTAGACAGATGGACTTAGATGTCTTTCGTTCAGCTATGCGCTAGAGAAGGCCATCCGATGCTCGGGGGTGGCATTCTTTTATAAATCAATCCATATCATGGCATACGCTTGATGACATGAGCCTTAAATCTTTACATCTTTACATAGGTAAAGAGGAAAATCCACCAGCGGTCATTGCAAAAAATACTGATTTACGTAGGATTTGCACTTTTGAAGTCTATACTTGACTTATACAGACGCTTCGTGTAACTTCCTACTAGATGTCTGTGCTTTGAACTGCATCACTTGCTGCCCGGTATGTTGGGACATTAGATTTCATTTTTTTTCTTTAGAGAAACTATGATAAAACACAGGATTTATTACACTAAACACAAAAACCATCCAAAAAAATCACAAACACTCAAGAATTAACCAAATTAAAGTCTTCATGATGCAAATTTGTTTTTGACAGAAAAACCATGCATCCGAGAGACTAAACTAGTGATTATGATTTGTTTGGCCCGGACTTTATAAAAAATTACCTTCGCTCTTAATGAGGACAACTATTCAACTACGTGGATAGTGAACAGCAGGTTGTTAAGCCAGGATCAAGTCGTATTTCAGTTAAGCTAAGGTCGAGTCTTCTTCTCTGGCTCTATAACCTCAGAAGATCTTGGCCTGCTATTTCTAGCACTCTATGACTTGGATTTTACCCGTAGCTGAATAGTCAGTTCTGCGTACGGGGAGGCGATCCGCCGGGCTCGGAACCCTGGTCCCATCGTGTGAAGACGTATACACCACCAGGCTGCGAGAGGACAGAATACTATCATGTTCTAAATGTGCTAGGAATATTACAAGTAACTGTTCTCACATGCGCCTTAGAGATATGGACTCTGCCTCGTTCGAGAGGAAGTTGCTCAGGAGAATTTCTATCCCCAAAGAAATGATATTGAATGACAATATCGCCAACTCACAACACACACACACTTCGCTGCTACAATCGCCAACTCACTTCAATGCAGCGAATTAGACTCGTCTGGTTCCGGTGGACTATTCATGCCATAAAAATGACACCAAACGACTCAGCTCGTAAAGTCTGTTTAGGCCGTTGAGTTATGCTGGCTGAAGTTAGAAAAAAAGGATATTGAGTTGACAGACGACGGCGCTAGATTGTGCACTGTATCGAGGATTTCTCCGGCAGGCCTAATAAGCAAGCAAGTAAACTAAACAAAAACCCATCGCAACAATGGGACACTTTGTCGAATATTTTGACTGTGATCAGACGAAAAATAAAATCCATGTTCAAATGCATTGTATTTTAAGGCACTTTATGCATGCATGCACAGGCTTATCGCTCGTCTGCGGTGGCGACACTTTTTTATGCTGTTGTTGTTGCACCAACATCCCAACACATCTCACCATCGGTCGCAATCGGCCGATGAAGAAACGTGTACAGTTTGGCATCAGATATTTAGCGAAAAAAGACCAACCAACCGAGTGGAGAATCGGATGTTTGAGTGCTGGAACCAGCAACAAAAAAACAAAAACAAAACAAAGAAGGTGTGCAAACGAATTGCAACGAGCGTGCTTGCTCAAGAGACAGCATAATAAAATGATTAAAGATGGCTCCCGGGGAAGGGACCCAATGACAAAAGGAAAATAACGAAAATTATTGCCATTGTTTTTCGATCACTTTTCGTGCCGCGCATTTTCGCGTCCGGTCGCCGGTGCCGCTTCAACATTGGCCGGATGGCCGTACAATCGTTTGCAATCGCAAGACAACTGGCGCCGTCACCTAATTATTATTTCGAAAACTAACAAGATGGCGCTCACATATCGATATTTTCTTTTTGCCCACCCGTTTCGGAAGGTTCGGTTGGAAGCTGGTGTAAGCGAGGTGGCCCACGTTACCACTGCCAAAGCCGAACGAGTAATCGAACGCAAGTGGAGTTTAAGCGAAGGGAATGAACATTCCGACCCCAAAACAGCAGTACACACATTCGGTGGCGGTCCCGCACATTGCACTATTGTATTATGTTTTGTAAGCATTTTTGCTGTCGTCGTTGTTTGGCAAGCGCTTCCACAGTCCACAGCCAGACTCGGATGTTGTTGAAAAGATTGTTTCTTCTCGCGACTCGCGAGTCGGTGCGCAGCGAGACATCCAACAATTCCGAGGTGCAATTTGGTATCGCCTTTTTGTCTTTCGCTACCGGTGCAGCAGAAAAAAAACGGTGTATGTTGCTTCATCACTTTCAGGACCCGGTTGACCGAGCGCCGTACCACACCGGTCGCACCACCTTGCCCGGGATGGGCTTTTGTTTGGTTATTTCAATTTCATGTCGCAAAAGTTTTCCGATGCTTCTGATTTTTTGCCGTGTTCTACGCGCGTATCGTTTGCCACCGCCGCTTATCTCCCCGGCCCGGCTACTTTTTTGGGGCCTTTGTTTGGACGCATGTCTGGTGCTTTCTTGTGGTGTCGGTTAGCCAGGATGTTTCGTCCGAACAGATCGCCATTTTTCAGTGACAAGATGGTTGTTGCTGGCTGTTCGAACGGGCCGTTGTCGGTCTGGTAGGGTGCGCTTGTTCGGTTGGGTTCGTTATTTGTCCCGCTCGGTTTGATATACCGCCGGGGACGAGAATGCGAATAATTTTACCAAAGACTATATTACGCGTGATGCTGGTTTAGGTTTAAGCGGGTGGAATTTTAAAATATTGTTTCTTGTTTTTTGCTGATCGTTGCTTGTTGCTTGTTACTCGGTATCCTCGATGTCTTTGAGCAGTGTGGTGGGAACCAAACCACCGAACAAGCAGGATAAATGTATGTAATGAAAATTTATCGATCAACCAATGCCCTATCGGATCGTCTTTCACGGGTACCGCACTGTGAAGCTCCATCGGGTACGCATCATCGTCATCGCCAGAAAACAGAATTGTTTATTTACTTGCTGATGATTAATTAGATTGCAATGCAACTCAAAATAGCCCACGCTTTCGAAACACCTTTTCGCTCGGTTACACTTTTGTAAAACATAATTAACCTCAATTGTACATGAAAAAGAATCTACCGACCGGCAGATTCATTGGTAGTCTCCAACGCCGATCCCTACAAATCAAAGTGTGCACCCCTGCGCACGATAGTGATCTGCCACCGATCATTTGCAGCATCAGAGTTGCGTGCAAAGTGCGTCACCTACCGGGTGCAGTGGGGGTTCCCCAACCCAACCAACCCTCTTCCAGACAGGCCTCTTCTCGGTGGCCGTACGCTTGATATCGTGATCAAACAAGTTACGCCCTGGCACGCAACGGTAAGTAGCAAGCCATCGGTCTTGTAGTGCGTCGGCTTTGAAGTGTTCGCGTTATAAGCGATGGCGCTGATTTGCGCCTCACCAGTACGATGTGTGTAATTAAGCATTGCCGCCCTGACAACTCAATGCATCAACGGTGGTGACGCGGGTGACGCGCGCGCCCGCGACAGATTAATTAATGTTGTGCTGGAAGCCACGCATAGCTAATTAGTTATGATGGATGGGACGGTGCGTAGTAGTAGTGGCTTTCGGACAGGGATGTGATCTATGCTCACTTTGATCGTCATCTTGATCCTGTTCGTAACTAGGTAAAGGTAGCTCGCAGCAAGTCCCTGATGATGTAGTGTATTATGATTCGCAACAGGAACTCTCAGCTAAACAAGATGCTTGAGTTGAAGTTGAAAGTCACCAGATCTCTAACATCCGGAAGCAAAAAGGTTAAAGCAAACCGGATAAGTAGTGAGTCGCGAGATTAATTTGCTACCGGATTAGCTACACCGTCAGTTTTCGGCCACTTGTTGAGCGACGCAGCTAATTCGCAACGATGCGGCTTCTTCGGGTATTGCTTTCTTCTCGCCCAAGTGGTTTCGATCCATGCGGATCTTCTCGTATTTCATAGACTCACTCATGCCCGGCACTTCAACAGTGACATGCCTGAGCTACGAAACCAGGAACACAACACACCGTGTGAAGTGCGTTCGTTCACACTTTGTGAATGCGATTGTTGCTTGTTTCTGGCCGTAGAGTCCCGCGACAGGGTCAAAGATCAGGGTTCTGGTATTTTTCTTGCCAGAAAGTGAGCTCTCTCTTTTTCGCTGGTGGTGGTATCAACTATAATTAGTGTCTCAATAAGTTACCGAAATTGATTCAACGAAAGATTTGCCGCTAGCTGTCTGGCTTTCGCTGTGTTCCGTGTAGTGTAGATGTATCGTTTTTGGTTGAGAACTTGTAACCAGGTCGTTGCAACTAAGTGACTATGTTGGTTTGTTTACAGTGTTACTGCTAAATCAGTTCAAAAAATTTCCGAACAAAACCGTTCCCACTTTACCGTTTTGACAGTTTCAAGTGGTTTCGGAGCTGGGAATGGTGTATTAGCTGAATGTATCCCAGGCGGCGGCACAGTACGGCATGTGCTCTGTTTGTCATAACCGGAGTAATTTGTTTAAAGTGACTCCGACACTTGCGACACAGCTCCGGCGACAGCGTGGATAACACGATCGCTTGGGTGCAACATGATTTGGACCATTTGTTTGCTAATGAATATAAGTAAGTGTAGCGATGGTGCGTGAGATGATAGGATCAGCAGTGCATGGCGGCAGTGTTCATGGGCTCATTTTTCACAGTCATGATCCACTCCCCTATGACACGATCCTACTATGTTGGTTTGTTTACAGTGTTACTGCTAAATCAGTTCAAAAAATTTCCGAACATAACCGTTCCCACTTTACCGTTTTGACAGTTTCAAGTGGTTTCGGAGCTGGGAATGGTGTATTAGCTGAATGTATCCCAGGCGGCGGCACAGTACGGCATGTGCTCTGTTTGTCATAACCGGAGTAATTTGTTTAAAGTGACTCCGACACTCGCGACACAGCTCCGGCGACAGCGTGGATAACACGATCGCTTGGGTGCAACATGATTTGGACCATTTGTTTGCTAATGAATATAAGTAAGTGTAGCGATGGTGCGTGAGATGATAGGATCAGCAGTGCATGGCGGCAGTGTTCATGGGCTCATTTTTCACAGTCATGATCCACTCCCCTATGACACGATCCTAACAAATGATGTCAAGATCATGAGCGAGAATTGAGATTGCATCTGGTACGGTGGCATATGTGTGGGGCGCTGCAGTAATGGTACAATTTTCAACCAGACACCCAGTGGTAGGACAAGAACGTTCTTAACGATCGCCGTTGTTGTGTATTTGTGTGTTTTTGCTCTCGTGCGAGTTAATCTGCAGGTAGGAAGGAATGTAAATGCGCTAACGCACACACGATTTGTCATTGCAAACATCATAAACATAAGTACGTTTACCAACCGGACGAGGCGTAAATCACTTACTGTGTCGTAAAAGTTAACCAGCGCCATAAAGTGCGTGTCTTCTTTGCGACCTTTCGGTTGTTGCGCTCTGTGATACCAGTTTCTTCTCTAAGGGTTAGTTTGTGTATAAGAAGGTTGAGTACATGAGGTTTCTTCTTTGATTTGTAATGATATTTAGCAAAAAATCGATGTAATTATGTCTGCAGTACATTCTTTTACGTTTAGCATTTAATTTTAACGAGAAGTATTATAGAATTTCCTCCAGTCTTCAAAACAATGATCTTTCACGTTTAAATCAGACGTCGGATGAGTCACAGTCACCGTGATGCGTTGTATGCACGCTCAGTGGCGGTATTTCTATCGAAGTTGTTGGCTGCCAACAGCCCCACAGTCAGCATTCTTGTCCAGCTAAAAGTGTTAGCAAACAAATGTTCGTCCACAGGCATTTGAAGTTGGCTGAGCCGATGGTGAGTTGATGGGTTTTGTTTGTCACTAATGTTTTGGAGTGAAACGGTAGAGTAATTAACATGGAAACAGGCTTCAGCTGGATGGGCGATTGCCTGAGCGTTTGCAGTCTGCTCGATCGTTGTCTGGTAAACTGCGGAACGAAGTGGAATCGTTACACGATTCGTTAAATGCCCAAAAGCACGAAAAGATGTTTGACTAACAAATGCATGCGATTCGAAGAAAAAAATGACAGAATATTTGTTAGTTGTGTGCATTTTGCATTCATTAGATGAAATGAATACTGCTGAAATAAAAGTAAAATGATAGCAATTTAATGAACTTGATTATCGGTTGGATATTTATGAAATCTTGTTTCCTCTTCTTCATGTAAATGAATAGATCCCTTTAGATAACATTTGTTTTTGTGTTGGAAGAAGGGGGTACGCGACACAATGCGAGAAATACTTTTATTATTATTTTTTTTACTTCAATTAGAACGGCCTGGCCGTATTGCTGAGAAATACTTTTACAAACGTTATAAAATGTTTATTGAGCTAATTCACACGCGTTAAAACATTACATAGTACAATACATAGATAAAACAATACTCGCAAGCACACGCACCGTACGCCCTGTCCCGGCAGCAGCTGATCGTGAAGTGCCCATACGAAGCACGATCCTCCAGACGCCCGAACACGAAGGATACCGAGTGCTACGTCGATACCTGTCACTTAGCGACAGGATCGAGTAACGGCGTTACGGTCCGGGCTCCTGCTTGGCCGAGTATCCACTCACAACATTTGTAAACAAATAAAAAGGGTATTTTAAAGAATCTTCCTGCGATGACTTTGTATTGTAGTGATCCACTCAAGGAACAATTTTTCTTAATGTACTTTTTAACTGTTTTTCCAGTTTACTATAAAATAATTGTTCCGTGCGATAGAATATGTTTCGGTAATGGTATAGATTTGTAAGCCGAGTCTTATTAGGTGCATTTGTAATCATTTAAGTACCTTCTAAGTATTCCTTAGTTTATGTGGAACTATCTTCGTTTGTGTTTTATCTTAATTTACATCTATCTTTCAAGTTGTGTTTGATGTTGAGGCAGAGCTGGGTGACAATAAAAGTAGTGTCATCTGCGAAATGACATATCTGGCTGGTAGCGGGTTTCCCAATATATTGCATTAAGGGCACTACTGTCGAACCAACAATTGTCTTTTGTTTGTTTCTTATATGTGCGGCAAAAATATTGCAGCGTCATTAGTTAATTTGGAGCAGCTGTATGTAAGAAAACAGTTGAAGAAGTATTATATTCCAGCCAAACGACTAGTCTTATTACAAGGCAACTGAGCATTAAAGTAGGGAATAATGGTGCACCTTCTGATGTTCGAGACAACTATGTTGAGTTCACCAATATCTTTTAATTTCCAAAGAATGAAATGATGATTTTAATAGATTTTGGCCACACTGCAGTATTACAAGATGACAACTGTCAATTGAAGTTTCATGACTCAACTACTGTATACTAGCTCACTAATCAATCTGTTTTAAAACGCTTCTTGTGATGCATAAACTTACGAGCAATGCAAGGTTTTAATATCTTAAGGATTTATCATTGCTTGAATTTTTGACTGTCATCTGTCTAAATAGTTACAATATCCTGAATATCCTTGATGGGTCCCTTGGTCTATGATGACTTCAGCTTGAAAATTTTTAGATTTTAACTCTGTTTCTATTTCGTCTATTATTTAAATTTGTTATGTTTTTCTTTTTAAACTGAAGTAGTCCTATTTTAATCAACGAAATCACTAAATGTTTCTCTCCAAGTGAGCGTAATAAAAACTAAAAAGGATAAATTCAACCATTACCATATTTATCATATTCTGTCAACACATAATACCACCGAGCTTTCCGGGCTTTCGGTTGTCTAAAAGCTGGTGGTGGCCCTATCAATGCCCAATGCTAGTCCTCTAATAGACGGCACAAGCGCGTTAATTACGCTCAACAATTGGTTCGAACAATTCCGATGGCGGCAGTACATATACAGTGTGTGTAAGTTGTGTTTGTTGACGCATACACGTTGAGCGGAATCGGCCGTAACGTGCATTGCTGCAGTGCTGACCACACGCCCGCCCGCCCCCCAAAAGAAACATGTGTCGAAGTAAAGGGAAGCGGTGGTAAACCAGCCAACCAGTTGGCAGCCAGTTGACCTATAACATCTAATTCCTTGCCGTAATTCCCAGCAACAGCAGGAGCGTGCTGTTTAACATGAAGCCCGGGCTCATTATCAGCATCATCGCGCGGACCGTAGTGGAAATGAACTGCATTGTGGGCGTGTGCTGTATGCGGCGGGAGAGCGGGATGGCGGTCACAAGCAGCAAACGGAGGCTCAATGTCTGACCACCAGATGACAGTTTTCAAACGGTATATCCAGTACCATAAAATTGTGGCGGTTTTTGGGAAACGGAGCCGGGTGTGAACGGATTGTTGCCGTTGGAACATCGTCAGGCAGGCGATGGGCGTGTGTTTGTGTGCATGGTGAGAATTAAGGTTTAGGTTTAGCTTCGGTATGGCCTAATACCGCTTGTCGCATCCCGATATGTGATCGAGAGCACACATCCCAACACCTAATTAACGCGACAGTCGGAAAAGCGGGCTGGTCTGGTGCTGTGTGCCGGTACCGGCAGGATGGTCGCAGGAAGGGAGATACAGACATAAATAAAACAAAAAAAAAAACAGATCAGATAATAGATTTTGTGAACGAAATGAGTGTTGCAGTTTGATCATCATCGAAACGGGGTCTGAGGATTTGTGACTCTCGTTGAGGACCGGGTGCCGAATGTCGCTTCCAACGCACACTGCACACACGAGTAGTGTGTTTGTGTTTGACTGCTTATTGGTAAAGTTTTCCGATCGTTGATCTGTTCTTGAGTAGATATGTCTTTGGACGGAAGTGTCTGCGGGTGTGATCGATGAGGCACAATGGTTAAAATTGATTTCTTATCTTGTCAACACTTTTGAAGTGAAAATTGATTGTCTGCGTACAGTTAAGGGCAATATAATAAGACCCCTTAGCTTATATTACAGATAGTGTACAAATCGATTGGTTTTTCTTGAAAGACTTATTTAAAGATCTTTGAAAAATAAAGCTAACATTGTATGAACCAACACTTTGATTTTGAATCACTTTGTTCGTTTAATGGAACTGGAATGAAATCATTCTTCCTCTTAACTTAATGATCCGTTAGGCAAACAGTCGTACGGTGCTGACAGAAGAGTTTAATCGTTTGATCGAGGACACGATTCAATGTAACTAGTTGGTGTATCGACTGTGTACATAAATTCTTCTCCTGTCTAATCCGTTGCTTTTATTAGACATATTCTAGTTGAGCTCCATCTTGTGACATCTGTGAGATATTGGTGTTATCCGTGCTGTATGAGTGATCCTATAATTGAAATAAACATTTGTGCTTGTTTACTGCTCTCCTAACTACAGGAGTGTTTGTGATCGCTGCATCCTGTCCATCCTGCGCTGCAATAAGGTATTTCATGTTGCTTGTATTAGAATCATCGAAGGTGTTTTGACGGAACTTTTATGCCCGGATTCTCAAACCCTTTGGATGTGCCGCAAGTGAGTATACCTGAGATGCAACGGCACTGCTGGTCATCATATGTACAACGCTGGCCAATTTAAAGTTGTGTCTTCCTCATGAGCTTGCCTATTATTTCGTGCTCTGAATGCTGTAAGGATATGGTGACTCTGTTTGATAGAGGCAACAGACACATACAATCAGTGAACCATGGTACAACACTAAAGCTGGCAACAACTTCTAACTTGCTTCCAGGGAGGTCAAATTTTGATTGTACCATTGCGTATCGTTCTGACGGCATCCAAGCAGTATATTTGTGAGATGGACGGAAAATAACTGGACATCGATGATGTCGTCATCATCAAGCTGCTGCCACATGACCGCTGACTTTTATTTCTTGCAAAGTTGGCATATCGCTTGCACTTATGCAGAAGCCACTTTCTTCGTCCACTTGGCACAAACGCATCGTCTACAGTGAATTCAACGATCACTACATTTGCTAATCTGCCAGTTTTTGAAATCAGGTCAAAATCTTATGTGAGTTAAATATTTTAAGTACTACACTTGTAAATTCCAACCAAAATTTAAATTGGAAGCTAATACATATAATTACTAACGTTCTTTCCCCCTAGCAATTTTTTTTACTTATTTATCGTTTGATTTGTCCATCAATTAAACAAATTATCCCACGGAACAATCGCATCGGTTGACCATTTTGTTCCGAGCAACACCTAAAAATAATTGCTAAACCTACAAACAAACAAAGTTAAGAATGGCCACAGCAAAGACTATAGCATCAAATGCAAATTTTTACCCAATTAAACGGATAGTCGTGATTCTCGAAACAATCGTTTGCGGAGTGGGGACCAATTGTAAGGGCGTATGCTGGTGTCCTGATCGCAATGCTGCAAAAAGGCTCTGTTAAACAAGAATCGAAAGACTAGAAAACAGATATTCTCACTGGGTGTTTTGCTGCTACTGCTGCTGTTTCGTGAAGGAAGTGGTTGACTGATATGCAAATGTACGGCGAGAAGCGAAGCGAATCTTGCCAGTCCATCCTATCCACCCAGAACGGTCACATGAAAGTGTAACGGCAGCCAAGAATCGAAGGAGAAGGAGGACACACGGTCGGAAGCCTCGTCTTTTGGTGCTATTGGTTTGATTGCGTTTTGAAAGTTGGACAGCAGAAAAATATCGCCAGTAAGTGAGTTGACACCCCCGGTGCCATTTCCTTCGGCAAGGCGCCTTTCGGCAAGCGGGGCCAGCTTTCGGGAACATCAATTCTGAAGAAAATGACAACTGGCTGTAGGGAACCGACCGACCGTCGACGGGTCGGGGTTTGAAGCGGGAAAGCAAGGAACCCATCACTGGTGAGCTGGAAATTGGAAATCACTTTCGGGGACAACGGGATGCTGTGCCGAGCTCTTGGCGCGCGCTCTCCGTTTCCATTTCGGTCGTGAATGGCCAGTGCTCGGTCGTTTCGTTGTGATGTTCGTCTTTGCTTTGCCGTTCGCCTTCCATGGGGTTTTTGTTTTTTGTTACGCTGGTGCGATCGGCCGCCGCCTTTGCCAGGGCGCTTGTTTTCGCCGTGTGACAGGCGGTCGTTTGTGAGTTTTATATGAAATCCTCCTCTTTGATGTTGCAGTGTTTTTGTCGTTCGATTTCAAGCCAGCGAAACGATCCTCCTTAAAATTACTACAAAATGAAATTCGTTCCGAAATAAAAGCGCCATCCCCGGCCATGTCATTTCGTTTGATTTGATCTTGGAGATGGAGAAGCATGAAACGAAACGAGCAAAACAGCAACAAAAAAGGAGCCACGGAGCAAGAAAAATATAAAGCAAGACAGACAAGTCATTGCGAGTGGCGAGTGTGAGCCTGGGGAATGGCGCTCGCGAAGCAGAAAGGTTTTGCGAATGTAACGAATTCACGATGCCCTACAAGGCAACCAGAGCAACGGTGTGTGTGTGTGTGTTAAAAAAAGCAAGAAGCATAAGCTAAGGAAAATGAGGTTTCCATTTCGATTTCGAGATCCTAATGGGCATTTGGCATATTTGGAGGCGCAATGAAGGGAAGTCAAAGCATGGACGCACAACACAAACAACCAACTACTGGGAGCAAAACCATAAGATACGGACTTGGTACGGACCGAGCCCACAAATGGGAAACGGGCATACGAACGTGCGCAGTGGCGGGCAGCCGGGATTCGTTTTGTTTTTTCCATTGTAAATTGGTATCAAATAAATTTAATCAAAGCGTACAATGAAGAGTCAATTTTTCTTCGTAACAACTCATCGCCGATGTTAAGTAGCTTAAGGATGTTGAGCACTTCGGTGATCGAAGAAATGCATTTGCTGTAATGAGACACAGCGAGTGATACGTTGGGTGGAGTGAGAAAACGGCCAGTATGATGAGATAGAAGGGAGTTCAATTGGATCTGGAGCTAGAATTTCAGATGTGTTTAGTCGATGGGATATGTTTAAAATTCAAAAAATACATAGAATAGATTCGATTTGATACTCAGTCCTGCTGTGTGAAGACCGACGCCACTGCAGCTTTGACCACCGGAACGCCCCAAATTTGTTTCTTTACTATAGTTTATTACATCAGCCTTTTGCTAGGTAATATTTTTCATAAAAACATTCGTGGTTTTAGATATAAAACAGAGAAGATAGGTCAGTTTAATAATTATTTAAATAAATAAATAAACTATTATTCAGCTTCACACCACTCACCGAGCCGTATTCAAACTAATGGAGGTAATATTCTGTGACGATGTTGATTATTTTTTTGTGTAATACAACTTTAAGTTTGTTAAAAATTAAAAAAATAATCTTATCAATGATATAAGTAGCGATGGGAGCAACAGCGTATCAGAGTCATCGTTCCATCTCAATTCCCATCCATCGTGCCTCATCTTTTCATGTCCATGAACTTACGGAATCAGTTGTCGAGTGTCATTCTTCTGACATGACCAGCTTACCAGTGCCCTGCGAGTCTAATTGGCTGCACAATGGTGAGATTAACGTACGATTCGTTGGTCATGTTTAACTTACTTAATAATTTATCAACTTGCCTAAGCTTTCATAAGGACAATATTACTAGAGATGAGTTCAATAAAATACAATTGCAGCCCAATCGTTCCCGTGTCATGATCAAATTTTATAAAACTATTGACAATACAACATAATTTAAGCTTTGCTTCGAAATCTTTTTCAAATCAGAATATCGATGCTTTGTGTTAGAAAAAGCTCCAAACTCAACTGATGTTTCGAAACAATCGACCTGGCACCGCAGTCGTTATTTTGGTTTCGACCCCGCAGTGAATATTTCTAAGCCAGATCCAACAATTTTAAAAGTTTGTTTTTACAGACATTGACTCGGGAGTTGTCTTTCCCATTACTAGTGTTTACGTTTTTTATGTTTACATTTTTTGTGGTGACAGCTTCCCAGTTTGTTTTGTTCTAGTGTTGTCCTTTTTTCACTGGGTGAAGCGTTAGCGTTTAAGTTTAAATGTATGCATGTGTAAAACAAGAACCCAAGCAGAATACACGCACGCCGAACGGTCACCCTGAACCGCGAATTAGCTTTTCCTTCACTAAACACTTAAAAATATCACAACGTAGGGCCGATCACGAACAACTAGTATCCGGAATACAGGTTTTAATCAAAGTTGTTGTTGCAATACGGTGATGACATTATCGTCATTGGTTTGAGGCTATGCGTAGCGTGAACAAGTTTTAATAAAGCTTTGACGTACACATGGGTGATCGTACCTAGAAAGTCGCGAAACATTTCACCTCGCTGGGGTCAAAAGTTAGCAACCGGACAAACTACTGCCTGAGGAAATCCAAAACAAAACTTTTAGCAACTTTCGAGAGAAAATTCTTAGAAGGATTTTTAGCTGCGTATTTGGCTTAAGTAATTTTATACCCCGTAGGTTTGGAAGAACAATGAAGGAGCAGCTACTGCACAACCCAAAACGTATAATCTTTTGAGGCCGATCACATGGACAGAAGAGGCCTGAGATTGCGTGTTGTCGTTGATGCGTCCTCCGTAACGGCCTGGATACTGGATTGGCAGACGATGGCGCTAGACCGTGTGCGGTATCGAGGATTGTGAGAGTAAACCAGTGAAAACACTTCAAAACTCTGATCGACAAGACTAATCGAATGTTGGGCATTATAAAAGGAATTGGTAAAGAATTCAACGACCCAATGTACCTGAAACCAATCTATGCCTTGCGTGTTCGCTCAACTATAGAATTGATGTCCGTAACTTGGAGACTCCATTCAGCGGACTAACAGACTGGAGTCAATCCAGCGTAGGTTAGCTAGAATAAGTGCTTATGAATGTACCTTGATTTTGTTCTACTAGACATTTAAGCTATCTTGAACGCTGTTCACTGTTGAGTTTATAACCACTTTATCATAGACGACACGAAGCTTAAGCAACACTCGAAGACATAAGCAAGATTTTTTCACATGAAATTGACTTAGCATATATTTTAGATATGGTAAGTCTGATGGGTAAGTAAGTAAGCACTTAAACGGACGCTTAGTGTAAGAGAGTTTATTCTAGCAATGCGCCACTGTCAACGATGTTCTAACAATTCAATGAATATAGCGACCTACACGATATTAATTTTAGTAGTGCTATTTTCATGAAAAATGTTTCATTGAGGCAGATCAATAGAACAGGCTCAGATAAGTGAAGATTGAGTCAAAATATCAAATCGTTTCCTCGTCCTGGGCACTGGCTATTCAACATAGTTAAATTAAGTAAAGGATACAAGATTTGGGATTATGAGAACACCCGAAGTAATAGTGAAGAAAAACAAAAAAATCAGGCATTCAGGCATTAAACATGTCAATTTTATTATATTGAAGAATAAATCCAAAACAAAGAAAAACTGAGAAAGTAAATTTTATCAATAATTTTTCACCAACATTCAACAAAACAGTATTGCAGTACGAGAATGACAAGCAACGCACAATCGTAATAATCTCATTCATGTTACAATTATTCCATTACCAATCAAGGCACGTAGTACAACAACAGCAACGACGAGCAACGCGAATAACGATTAGTCACAACGCTGCCGATTCCAATTAGTGACAGCAGTTCGATCTACCATCAACTTCAGCACCAAAAGTCAACTATCACCCGTCACCGAAACCAGGGGGAAACAAGCTTAAGTATCGTGCTCACGGTAGTCCATACGCTAGCACGGAAGCTGGAATTAAAATCCTTACGCTTGTTGAGCATTGTCGAGGGTGGTTTGTTCGATAGGCGCTGAGAGGCGAGGTGTGCGGTGTGTGGTGTTTAACAGAGGCATCATTGCGTAAGAAAGATAAGATTATTGCCGGTTAGAGGTTGACGGGGTTTGTGTGCTGGCGGGAAACAGGCAGGCAGGCAGAAAAGATGCCGCCATTAATAGCAAATTCAATAATACGAATTTCTGCACTCTGTTATTCACTCTGGCCGTCGGTTTCGCACTCACGTACACTCACGCTGGTGTGCCAGTTTATTAAATGCGCAGCGCCCCGAAAGCCGATAACCATCCGGTGTCAAAATCCTAAACACCTCCTGACCCCGTTACGGACGCCGTGGAAATGGATGCGTCCTGAACGGAGTCAGATACGGTGGTTGTGTCGTGTTAGAAATCAAGTGTGTGTGAGCGGGAGAGAGAGAGAGAGAGAGAGATTCCATCCTTTACGTCATGCGGTAGTGCGCCCAGGATAAACAACCCTTGGCGGAAGCCACTGACAGCAGGGAGAGTAAATTTGTCTGTACCACCGTTTTTATTTTGTCAAAGCACTGCCTGGTACAATCTAACGCGAAAAACAGGATGCTTGTTGAGCATTGTCGAGGGTGGTTTGTTCGATAGGCGCTGAGAGGCGAGGTGTGCGGTGTGTGGTGTTTAACAGAGGCATCATTGCGTAAGAAAGATAAGATTATTGCCGGTTAGAGGTTGACGGGGTTTGTGTGCTGGCGGGAAACAGACAGGCAGGCAGAAAAGATGCCGCCATTAATAGCAAATTCAATAATACGAATTTCTGCACTCTGTTATTCACTGTGCCCGTGGGTTTCGCACTCACGTACACTCACGCTGGTGTGTCAGTTTATTAAATGCGCAGCGCCCCGAAAGTCGATAACCATCCGGTGTCAAAATCCTGAACACCTCCTGACCCCGTTACGGACGCCGTGGATATGGATGCGTCCTGAACGGAGTCAGATACGGTGGTTGTGTCGTGTTAGAAATCAAGTGTGTGTGAGCGGGAGAGAGAGAGAGAGAGAGAGATTCCATCCTTTACGTCATGCGGTAGTGCGCCCAGGATAAACAACCCTTGGCGGAAGCCACTGACAGCAGGGAGAGTAAATTTGTCTGTACCACCGTTTTTATTTTGTCAAAGCACTGCCTGGTACAATCTAACGCGAAAAACAGGATGACACGCGGAAGTGATGGCCCGGCCCCTGCATTGAATTGGCCGGAACAGAATTGAATTGAATTGAATTGTTTGTTGCGGAAGCGACACCATGCGAGACACAACGAGGCGAACTGAGCGATGGCAGCTAATAAATAGGGAAGATTTTCTATCGCGAGCAACTTAAGTGTAAGTAATCTGTTATTCTGGCAGATAACGCCAAACAAAACTCCCGCTGCGTCTGAAGCTCTACCCCCTCACAATTTTCTCTCGTGATGCCTGGGGCCTGATGTCAGGAAGATCCCTGTGGGACGCACGGGAGACCTGGCGGAGTACTTGAAAGTTGGGTATCGGAGGCGTCGTGTGCGCGCGATGGAGGACGCGAAATAAGTAAATTCGTATGTATGAAAAGTTGTCTACGCTCGATAGCATTGTTCCTGGGGGATGTTTTTCCATTCCAACCCCTAAATTAATAAACACCCCCTCTCCTCGATCGTTGCCGCTACCCCCGTTCCGGTTCCAGGTTACGCAGGGATGAGTGTTCATTATGGCAATCGAAGCAATAACACAGTGTCTGTTGCTATACGGAAGGAGTTGAGGAGATCGAAGGCGGCATAAAGCGACCGGCACTGCAAGGAAAGCTCGGGCTCAGGGAACGTTAACGGGCAGTGTAAGTAGCTGGGATGTGTACCTTTTTTGTTCGGTGGTGAGATAAAATTTGCATATTTCATAATGTTAAATTAGACTTTTTACGCTTCAGTTGTCGTTGTAGCGCCGTGAGCCGAGAGAACAGTGAGGACGCCTAGCTTCGTGGTGATGTGATACTGGAGCTGGGCGGTGATGATGGAAGAAAAACGTCGGAATTGGAAATCTTCCGAGTGGGAAGCAAGTTTGGTAGCCTAATTTGAATGTGCCGTCGTTAAAAATGTAAAATGGCGCACTAAGGCAAGTTTGTGGCTATGTAATTGGTTACATTTGATGTGGTGTGTGTGCGCGCGCGCACACATTTTCCGTGCTTGCTCATGAATGGGTTCGCTGGGCTGGGAAATTAGTTCGGCGGTGGTTTCGTTTTCGATGAGATTTTAATTATTTTTAGATAGGTCGCGGGTTATGCGTGTTGAAAGTGTAATAGTGGAGGAAGTAGGATGGTGATGATGAAGGTGGTGTGGTGCAAGGGACGAGAGTGGTGTACATGATTTAATTCTGTATATTTTTTTTACAGCACTCGCTACTAAATGACTACTGATAAGTTAGTTACAGTAGATAACGGTAGTGAAACATTTCTTTTGGAAAAAGGTTTAAAGGAGGTCTTAAAGTAACTTTGAAGTAGTCATCATTATAGAATGAAAACCGCAGACTAAGAATTGAAGACTCAAAGAATAACGTTTATAAATTCGCCACGAGTGTCGGAATTAATTTAGTATTTTTCTTATTCCTTGGCACTACAACCTGGTGAGGTCTTGGCCTGCTTTTTCTAGCTTTTTATGACTTGGTTTTACCCGTAGTCAGTGATGCGTACGAAGAGGCGGTCCGGACGGGATTTGAACCCCGGTCCTGCCTTGTAGAAACCGGCGCCGCTATCGTATAGACTACTGGGACGCCTCAGTCTTTTAGTATGTTCGGTCATAAATCTTTGGACTTTTTTAATACGCTTGTTCTGGCGATCAGTTTAAAGACATTTTTCAGCAGACAAGAACTTCAGGATATCGCAGACTAGACTGATAAAAATGGTTGTATTCATAAAGGATCATCAAATTCATTCTTCAGTAGAATATTTTTTTCTCCACGTATACGTACTCCAAGATCTAAGATCTAACAAGTCTAATAAAAGTTCGATATATCACAGTCCTTATCTCTACCAATCACTGTGACAGTCTTATCTAGGGAAGTGCTCACTGTGCGATGAATGTTCAAATCTTCAGTATGTATTAAGGTAGAATAGAGGATCAAGATTATTTCCTTATGGAAAAGGTCCAGATGTGTCTTTCGACTTAATAAGAACGAAGTCAAAGTAAATAAAAGTGAGTCTGATTTTGGAAGAATTGCAGAAATTGATTTTAAAGAATTGGAGGTCCAGCCTGTCGAGTTTGGTTACAAAATATTCAGAGAGGCACTATTGAAGGCCACCTTTAGGTCAGTAGAAATGTAGTTTTTTCCATCTTTTTGTCTGTATATCATGACAAGCGCTTGATTAATCCAATCCTTGAAGTTATTATTATTGAGAACCTGAACATACTGGAATTCTATTAGAGAAGGAAGTGTTCTACTGACGAAGAATAGTCCTGCTGTGTTTAGGATTGTTTTTTATAATAAATGCATTATTTTAATATGTTCCCCTAAATCAAATAACAAAAAATAGGTAAAACCATAAAAAATCGGTGTATATTTTTAAATTGTGACGTTCAATTCGTGGCGCGAGGCAATCACATTGATAGTTTTAGTGTCATATTTGATTTCTGATCTGTTCCCTTGTTATAAGTAGCAAGTGCTTACTAACTAGTTACGAGAAAAAAGTTTAGTTATTGCGAGAAATTGTAGGCTAAGACCTCCTGTGTCAGTATATGACCAACATGAGCTGGTAGAACTAAAATCCGAGAACAAGCCGAGAGTTCCTCGAATTCTTGATTTTGTACTTCTGTTTGTTGTCTCAGGTGCTCACCGTGCTCTCCAATAAGATAACATAGTCACCTAAATTAAACATTTTCTAAATATTTTTATTAGTAAATTTCACCCGCTAGCATAATTAGAATAAATTTATTTGTGAACTTGTTCAACCCGTATCCCTTCACCGCTAGATACCTTGCACCGAATCGTTGAAATAGGCTTAGTGTCCGAAAACTTTCAACTAATCTAAAAACCACCCCTATCGTTTGTTATTGTGAACAATTTTCTCATTACAATGTGAAAACATTTGTCATCGCCTTCTCGAAACGTCCGGCAGGCGTTCGGTGAAATGCTGCGGTATGGAGCGAAACGTGCACTACCACTTATGTGTGTGTCAACGCGGCCCATAAAACAGTCGTGATCATCATCATCATCATCGTCCGCATCATCCCGATCATCTACGGGGTGTTAACATTTTCGGGCTGTGGATGCGTTTGACGCTGCGCCCGAGCTACAGCACGCGTCTGTTATTTATTATTTAAATTATGTTTGTACACCGCCACGGTTCAGTGAGACGCAATCCTCGCAGCAAGGGACACACACACACACAAATGTACGGAAGCGATACAGGGCCAATCAGGCACTGCACCACGCAGAAACGGTTGACGCACAGTGGTCACGTGTCAATTAGATTTAGTTGTGCAATTGAAGCCTCTTTAGCGGGCAAACGCATCGGGCCCAATTTCTTGCGCACGAAGCAGGGCAGGCTAAGAAGCAGTGCGTCGGATTTAGATTTCCCGTGAAGAAATCGGAACGAATCAACCGCTGGCAGCAAATCGGATCCGTTCGGTTAACGATCGGGGCAGTCCACCGTTCCTGCAGGTCCTTTCGTAAATATTTGCTCTGAAGAATTTATCATCCACGGAAACGGATAGGGACATTTCATGGGAAGCGGCCTGTTCGACTGTCACAAATCGACAACGTTGCTGTATTGTGTGTGTGTCTGTGTTTTTTTCGGTTTGTTTGTTATTGCTCTTTTTGCGAAGCCAACCGGAAGGGGGTTGATTTTCGGGCGCAACGGAAGAAGCGCGTGTGTGTGTGCCCATTATGGTTGGTGCACATTATTAATGACATCTCGTGTCTTGACACTTGGAACGTGTGCGTTAGCCGTCTAGGCGGAATCTATGCCGGTGTTATTAGCCTCTTCTGTTATTTAAACATGCCACAACCGGATAATTTTTCCTGCGAAACCTCCCACCGAGTTTCCGCGCAGCCAATCCTTGGAAGTGTACAGGCCTTTTTCCGGTTTCACGCTTACTGTACCGAGGGGCTACCCTATGTGCTTACCCCCGGGTGCCAAACCAAAGGGACGTGAATGCATACGCTACTGCTGCTGCTGCTGCTGCTGCTGCTTGCCTGCCATGAATGGGTCTTTTGATGTTTACGGTTGTTTTTCGGTTTCCGGCACTGTTGTCCACTGGCTACACGGTGCAAATGGGGATGGGACGGAAAAGTCGGCTCGCACTTCTAGAGACAAAAATTGTTCCGGTGGCATCGCTAACACAAAGTGAGATAATGTGAGCTGCTTTTCGCGGCACGGCGAAGCCAAACAAAAGACAAAAGACATCGGCCTAAAGGAGAGACGTCGTGTGCAGTGTGTGTGTGTGTGTGTGTGTATGCTGAAAGTGACGCTGTGGCACCCAGGGCAGCCCTGGTGTGTAAATTTATATTTCATTCCTTTTTACTTTTTTAAATATCTGTTTGTAATGACTTTTACACTCGCGCAGCATAAAAATGATTTCATTATGCAGTCGGTGCCGGCGCAATTTGGGCATTTGTCAAAGTCCGGTCTGTTTTGGGTGGGGGGAGGGAGCGATGAGAATAATTACGATTACGCATTTATTCCCGTAATGGGGAAGAAGAATTAATCGTTTTGAACGTAAATGAATGAATCACATACAACACACTGGGAAGTGACGTTGGTGTGAGTGTATTTTTTATCATTAATTATCGTTACATGAATGATGGTTTGACTGTGGCATCAAACAGATATGGAGGCTAGTCAAAGTCAAAGTCTACGAATGTTTTGTGACGCTGGCAGATATATTTCTGGCGATTGTTGATGTTGTGTATGGTGTGTCCTTTACTTGAACTATTAAAGCTAACTCCAAAATGTTGTTTAACAAAAGTAAACTACAGGATGTTTCTGTTTGAAAATAAACTATGTTTGTCACATTTGAAGTTGTACGTGCAAGAGTACTGGTTGTCGTATGGTTATACTACAATCTGAGACCCTTGATACATCTATCGCGACCTGTCCTGAAGTTGTCGAGTTCTGAAGCTAGAATTGTATGGAATATTTAGAGACCCAGCCGCGTTCGGAATGGAGATGCTCAGAAATATGTTTGGCTTATTTAGACGCCGTGAACTAATATAATCTGACTGCGTTCGGAGAATTAGGATATTCCAATACAGCACATGACAGTGGTGACCCTTGAGTACTGTCAGTCCGGTCCGCAAAGGTATGTTGAAATAATCACTTATACAGTGTGTCTTTCCAATTTCCCATGAAGAATCATTTATCATCGAACGAGTGAAAATGCTTTAAAAAATTGGAAACTAAATGCTGTGAGAGCAACATCTCAGAATAATTAGCAAGATTTTACGCTCACAATATTAGTCCTGCTGGGAAGGTTCTACGCCCACAAGAATAGTCTAGTCGACAATACAGCATCAAGCCGTCATTCTGAGACATGAACTCTATCCAAATCTCAAAAGTATCAGACGATGCCCAGCAGGATTTTTGGCCGCGAATGTGCAGAAGGACATTAGAGGAGCCATTATAATGACAGGCCTATGAGGGCACACAATATAATGGAGTGATAGTGTTGATGCGTCTTTAAAAACGGCCAGGATATGTAATTGCCAAATCCTAGACAGTGATCGGTATCGAGGATTGATGTAGCCATCAAAACGGTTGTAGCGCCTGATAAGTAATTAAGTCTTGTAGTCTATAACGTCTGCAACGAAACATGATCCAATTGAGGCATTTAAGAATATGAATTGTTCAATACGCCGTATGTGTACTGATTGGGGTTTGGATACCTTGGTGGCAGACAAATTGGCCGATTTTTGGGCAAAAAATCTTCGAATTTAGGAAAATACTAATTCAAAATAGATTCACAATTGCACACGTTTACTTCTTATCAAGAATCTGCAATTATGCTGAGTTATAATTTTGCTTAGAGGATCATGCTTTGTCCCTTGTGTATGCCAATTAGCCGTCAACAACTGATGCATTAAATGTTAACATTGCTTAATCTGCCAACGAGATACTACTCAATTTATATGCCAAAGACATGGAAAATTTGAACTCTGAGATGGCATCCGACCGACATCACTGGTTTAGAATTTCTTCATGGGCACAAGATTGAGATGGAGCGTTGATGGTGTTGATGTGTTTACCACAAAGACTGAGATATTAGATTGGCTAGTCTTCATTTTACATGGTTTGAATGGCTTCTTCTGTATTTGATTCTACAATCTTCAGAAGCTTTGGTATACCATTTATGAATTTCTTAACTTGAAGCTACACGTTGCAGGTTAGTCTTCACAAAATTGACTATGTTTTGATACATATTGGTAGTTCGGTGGTTTCTAAAGACTTTTTTTTACTTTTTCATCTGAGTCAAGATAGTAAACACAATGAGCAGTTTGATACGCTTATAAAAATATTAGAAAAAATGTAAAACTATTGAATAATTAAAATCGCATTTGGATGTTGTTTAAAAGTCCCCTAACAGAAAATACGCATAATTTAACATATTTTCTTAGCTGAAATCACCTTCCAATTGGAAAATAATTAAGAAAGTTTCTTTTTGAATCCGTAAACTGCTTCTTAATCAGAGGCAATGCTTAATGTGATACAGTATGCAAATGGATGCTTTTAATGGATGAAGTAATATGCAAACAAGTGAACGCATGGATTTGCTTTAAATTTGAATGCATTTTTGTTACTGCTTAATGTTTTAAAATTCGAGTAGAAAGAGGTTAAATTATTTGTTTCCCCATTTTAAATCTCAACATACTCCATATGTTCAGGATGGTGCCCTTCACCCAAAAAAGAAAGCAAGAAAGACTTGCAGCAACATAATCATTTATCATGCGTCTGTCTAGTACAAGAAATTGTAACAGCTTCGAACATGCCAAAGACAAGAAAATATTACAATTGGACGGTTTTGCGCATCATGCAAATCGTTCAACTTTGACTCGAGCAGCATTCGCGGCCGATCTCCCGGCAGATCTTGTACCGGGACAAACGTATATATCTTGTTAGACAAGCGGAGGTCAAAAACGAGGTAGCCCCCATCGAGTGCGATGTACAAGAACACGAAGCGGATCCCGCGGATTCCGGCCTCCGGTGACTCCGGTTCGTCCGGATTTGCCGGTGGCATTTGCCGATAGTGGAGCGAGCCCAGACTGCGCGAGGTAGTGTTACAAACAATTTATAGTCAGAATTTATTGCAGATAAAATTTCACGCTGGGCAGAGCAAATGCATCCGGCTGCAATTTTTCTCCCCTTCGCTCGCTACTACCAAATTTGCATCGTTCCTGCACCGGTCTTACTGGTCGCTTTTCACAACCACCGGGCTCACGCTGCATTTTCATTTCCCACATCTTATCAATCCATTTGTTTCTTATTGTACTGTTTTGCACGGCCGAGCACTTTAGAGCTCTGCCGTCGCCGTTATTGCGCTGGAATAATGTTTTGTTCTGAGTTTTGCTTCCTTTCTACAACGAGGAACTCTCGTGGTGTGACTTGTCTTTCGCGCACGATTTCAACACCGTCGCCCACGTCCATCCTGAGCAACGGGTCCCACACTCAAGCCGTGTATTTCGGTACTTGTTTTGTTAGGTTTTATTACTGATGTAGCTCCTTTAGCTTTCCTTGGAGGTGGGTAGCTTTCTCTTTTGTTGTCGCTGTTACGGATCGTCCGATTGGACATGCTCTCTTTATTTTAAAATTTATGTAAAAAAGAAAGACAAAAATTTACACACCGAACAGAGCGAAAATCGAGTAAAATTAAGTACAACCGCGTAGGGCCAGTGTTACAACCGCGATCGCGTCTGCTGGGAAGGTTCTACGCCCACAAGAATAGTCTAGTCGACAATACAGCATCAAGCCGTCATTCTGAGACATGAACTCTATCCAAATCTCAAAAGTATCAGACGATGCCCAGCAGGATTTTTGGCCGCGAATGTGCAGAAGGACATTAGAGGAGCCATTATAATGACAGGCCTATGAGGGCACACAATATAATGGAGTGATAGTGTTGATGCGTCTTTAAAAACGGCCAGGATATGTAATTGCCAAATCCTAGACAGTGATCGGTATCGAGGATTGATGTAGCCATCAAAACGGTTGTAGCGCCTGATAAGTAATTAAGTCTTGTAGTCTATAACGTCTGCAACGAAACATGATCCAATTGAGGCATTTAAGAATATGAATTGTTCAATACGCCGTATGTGTACTGATTGGGGTTTGGATACCTTGGTGGCAGACAAATTGGCCGATTTTTGGGCAAAAAATCTTCGAATTTAGGAAAATACTAATTCAAAATAGATTCACAATTGCACACGTTTACTTCTTATCAAGAATCTGCAATTATGCTGAGTTATAATTTTGCTTAGAGGATCATGCTTTGTCCCTTGTGTATGCCAATTAGCCGTCAACAACTGATGCATTAAATGTTAACATTGCTTAATCTGCCAACGAGATACTACTCAATTTATATGCCAAAGACATGGAAAATTTGAACTCTGAGATGGCATCCGACCGACATCACTGGTTTAGAATTTCTTCATGGGCACAAGATTGAGATGGAGCGTTGATGGTGTTGATGTGTTTACCACAAAGACTGAGATATTAGATTGGCTAGTCTTCATTTCACATGGTTTGAATGGCTTCTTCTGTATTTGATTCTACAATCTTCAGAAGCTTTGGTATACCATTTATGAATTTCTTAACTTGAAGCTACACGTTGCAGGTTAGTCTTCACAAAATTGACTATGTTTTGATACATATTGGTAGTTCGGTGGTTTCTAAAGACTTTTTTTTACTTTTTCATCTGAGTCAAGATAGTAAACACAATGAGCAGTTTGATACGCTTATAAAAATATTAGAAACAATGTAAAACTATTGAATAATTAAAATCGCATTTGGATGTTGTTTAAAAGTCCCCTAACAGAAAATACGCATAATTTAACATATTTTCTTAGCTGAAATCACCTTTCAATTGGAAAATAATTAAGAAAGTTTCTTTTTGAATCTGTAAACTGCTTCTTAATCAGAGGCAATGCTTAATGTGATACAGTATGCAAATGGATGCTTTTAATGGATGAAGTAATATGCAAACAAGTGAACGCATGGATTTGCTTTAAATTTGAATGCATTTTTGTTACTGCTTAATGTTTTAAAATTCGAGTAGAAAGAGGTTAAATTATTTGTTTCCCCATTTTAAATCTCAACATACTCCATATGTTCAGGATGGTGCCCTTCACCCAAAAAAGAAAGCAAGAAAGACTTGCAGCAACATAATCATTTATCATGCGTCTGTCTAGTACAAGAAATTGTAACAGCTTCGAACATGCCAAAGACAAGAAAATATTACAATTGGACGGTTTTGCGCATCATGCAAATCGTTCAACTTTGACTCGAGCAGCATTCGCGGCCGATCTCCCGGCAGATCTTGTACCGGGACAAACGTATATATCTTGTTAGACAAGCGGAGGTCAAAAACGAGGTAGCCCCCATCGAGTGCGATGTACAAGAACACGAAGCGGATCCCGCGGATTCCGGCCTCCGGTGACTCCGGTTCGTCCGGATTTGCCGGTGGCATTTGCCGATAGTGGAGCGAGCCCAGACTGCGCGAGGTAGTGTTACAAACAATTTATAGTCAGAATTTATTGCAGATAAAATTTCACGCTGGGCAGAGCAAATGCATCCGGCTGCAATTTTTCTCCCCTTCGCTCGCTACTACCAAATTTGCATCGTTCCTGCACCGGTCTTACTGGTCGCTTTTCACAACCACCGGGCTCACGCTGCATTTTCATTTCCCACATCTTATCAATCCATTTGTTTCTTATTGTACTGTTTTGCACGGCCGAGCACTTTAGAGCTCTGCCGTCGCCGTTATTGCGCTGGAATAATGTTTTGTTCTGAGTTTTGCTTCCTTTCTACAACGAGGAACTCTCGTGGTGTGACTTGTCTTTCGCGCACGATTTCAACACCGTCGCCCACGTCCATCCTGAGCAACGGGTCCCACACTCAAGCCGTGTATTTCGGTACTTGTTTTGTTAGGTTTTATTACTGATGTAGCTCCTTTAGCTTTCCTTGGAGGTGGGTAGCTTTCTCTTTTGTTGTCGCTGTTACGGATCGTCCGATTGGACATGCTCTCTTTATTTTAAAATTTATGTAAAAAAGAAAGACAAAAATTTACACACCGAACAGAGCGAAAATCGAGTAAAATTAAGTACAACCGCGTAGGGCCAGTGTTACAACCGCGATCGCGTCCGGTGCGGTGCGAGACAAAAGTTCTGAAACAGTGGAAGAAAAACCGCACACAAAAAAAAGTAACAAAAATAAGCAACAACAGCTGAATAAAACGGAGGCTGGAAGCAAAATTGCAATATTGTGGTTATGAATGGGCAATGTTTCCTTTAGTGATGCCTGCGTATGGCGTAGCTATGAGATGAGAAGAAAACAAGAAAACGGAAAACAAACAAACAAAACCAAATCCACACAGGTTGCAGCGTGCGCGTGTGTGTACACCGAAGCCAACAAAAAATAAACATAAAAGATGGAAAAAAGGCGAGCATAATTTACTTGGCGGTGTTAAAAGTGAAACAATATTATAAAATTAAAAAAAAAAACAACAAACAAACCAAACAAAGCTGACCTTCCGTTTGTTTTTGCACTCGGGTGCGCTTCTTGTAAGCCAACTCCCGGGGTAGGCAAGGATTGGATAAAAATCGAAATACATGATCATTTCACGTCGCATCCAATACCACCATGCATCCACCAAGGTTTGTTGGCCGGACCGGTCGAGGTTCCCGCATGGTTTGCGTAGAGATTTAGTGACCAACTGTTTCCCCATTTTAAATCTCAACATACTCCATATGTTCAGGATGGTGCCCTTCACCCAAAAAAGAAAGCAAGAAAGACTTGCAGCAACATAATCATTTATCATGCGTCTGTCTAGTACAAGAAATTGTAACAGCTTCGAACATGCCAAAGACAAGAAAATATTACAATTGGACGGTTTTGCGCATCATGCAAATCGTTCAACTTTGACTCGAGCAGCATTCGCGGCCGATCTCCCGGCAGATCTTGTACCGGGACAAACGTATATATCTTGTTAGACAAGCGGAGGTCAAAAACGAGGTAGCCCCCATCGAGTGCGATGTACAAGAGCACGAAGCGGATCCCGCGGATTCCGGCCTCCGGTGACTCCGGTTCGTCCGGATTTGCCGGTGGCATTTGCCGATAGTGGGGCGAGCCCAGACTGCGCGAGGTAGTGTTACAAACAATTTATAGTCAGAATTTATTGCAGATAAAATTTCACGCTGGGCAGAGCAAATGCATCCGGCTGCAATTTTTCTCCCCTTCGCTCGCTACTACCAAATTTGCATCGTTCCTGCACCGGTCTTGCTGGTCGCTTTTCACAACCACCGGGCTCACGCTGCATTTTCATTTCCCACATCTTATCAATCCATTTGTTTCTTATTGTACTGTTTTGAACGGCCGAGCACTTTAGAGCTCTGCCGTCGCCGTTGTTGCACTCGAATAATGTTTTGTTCTGAGTTTTGCTTCCTTTCTACAACGAGGAACTCTCGTGGTGTGACTTGTCTTTCGCGCACGATTTCAACACCGTCGCCCACGTCCATCCTGAGCAACGGGTCCCACACTCAAGCCGTGTATTTCGGTACTTGTTTTGTTAGGTTTTATTACTGATGTAGCTCCTTTTGCTTTCCTTGGAGGTGGGTAGCTTTCTCTTTTGTTGTCGCTGTTACGGATCGTCCGATTGGACATGCTCTCTTTATTTTAAAATTTATGTAAAAAAGAAAGACAAAAATTTACACACCGAACAGAGCGAAAATCGAGTAAAATTAAGTACAACCGCGTAGGGCCAGTGTTACAACCGCGATCGCGTCCGGTGCGGTGCGAGACAAAAGTTCTGAAACAGTGGAAGAAAAACCGCACACAAAAAAAAGTAACAAAAATAAGCAACAACAGCTGAATAAAACGGAGGCTGGAAGCAAAATTGCAATATTGTGGTTATGAATGGGCAATGTTTCCTTTAGTGATGCCTGCGTATGGCGTAGCTATGAGATGAGAAGAAAACAAGAAAACGGAAAACAAACAAACAAAACCAAATCCACACAGGTTGCAGCGTGCGCGTGTGTGTACACCGAAGCCAACAAAAAATAAACATAAAAGATGGAAAAAAGGCGAGCATAATTTACTTGGCGGTGTTAAAAGTGAAACAATATTATAAAATTAAAAAAAAAAACAACAAACAAACCAAACAAAGCTGACCTTCCGTTTGTTTTTGCACTCGGGTGCGCTTCTTGTAAGCCAACTCCCGGGGTAGGCAAGGATTGGATAAAAATCGAAATACATGATCATTTCACGTCGCATCCAATACCACCATGCATCCACCAAGGTTTGTTGGCCGGACCGGTCGAGGTTCCCGCATGGTTTGCGTAGAGATTTAGTGACCAACAGGCGCGCTGTTTCCCGGGATGCTCGAGTGTGCTGAGCATCGTATGGTTGTTGTTTTTTTTTGTGTACTCCGTTGTTGCGGTTCGGCAACAATTGCACCGGCCAAGTCGGACGTCGGTGGTCGGTCGGGTTGTGGGTTGTAATATTCGCCCGAGCAGATTTGGCATGTATTAAAATGTACATACACAGTTCCGCGATATGATGCGGCGATGGCGAGTGTGGCGATGGTGTGGCATGAGTATGAGGGAAGACGTGTGTGTGTGTGGATTCGCCGATAAATGTTGTAACCAGTGCTAGTGGTAGAGATGTTCCCGTGTCCTCGAGGGAGCCGCAAGCCGTACTACACCTTTTGTGGTAAAGCTTTTAGCCTTGCTTTGTACGCCCTGTAGCTACTACAGTGTGCATGTTTTCGTGGCAAGCGAAGCGGGCCAGTATGGAGTGGGTGGTAAAATTGGCCGGAGAAAAGCTCGAGAATGAGGCACAGTGTTGTCATCTTTATCTGGTAAAAATACGATCGATCAAAACTGAAAACAGTAGTTATTGAGTAGTTATGCTATACTTGCCGCAGAAAAAATAGCTTCTTGTAGCGAATATAATATGTGAATATTGAAATAACAATAAAAGAGTGGAACCTAACAGACGGGAAACTAACAGCAGTTGTCATACAATTTCACAATAGTACCAACATTTGATGACAATACATAAATGATGATTGATCTTTAGTTTCATAAGATTTCAAAATACTTTAAAATTTGAGACAAATCGCTCTGATAATTTCATGATAACTATTACCTACTTTCTTAATTACAGGTTAGGCGCCGATATTCCTCGATAACACTCGCGGTCTAGAGGAGTCGTCTGCCAATCCAAAATCCTAGCAGTTCTGGTGGACGCATCACCGGCATCGCTCTATCTGAGTTTGGGCCGATCAATCCTTCCCTGTGCATATGAACGGCCTAATGTCTGATTATAAATTTCAAAATAAACTTTATTTTGAATCTAAAGGCAGACATTTTAATTAAAATAAACAAATGAAAGCTCTTGGTGTGGTTGGTAGTCCGGTGCCGTTGTCATGACATGAACAGCCCATCAAAGCTTGGTGGTGTATCTCGCTGAACGATGAGATCACCGTACAGTTAGGAAAGCTCGACGTTCTACTACTCCTTTGTCCTTTCGGGGCCAAAAATCTTTCTAAGTATCTTCCCCTGCTCAGAGATTGCTTCGTCAGTGTTGGATGGAGTGCATGTCTCAGAAGCGTATGCGAGTACTGGGACTAAAAAGGTTACATGCAGTCCCTGCTTCCTCCAAGCTGTAGTATGACCGATTGCCAACACTCTTTAGCGTATCTCAACATTTTTGTTGTTATCGATGCTGACTTTTGGCTCCAGAATGGTGATGATTAGGAAAACTTAAAAGATAGATCTTTGCTCGTCAATCCTGCCAATCTATGTTTGTTAGCAGGGCTACTAGCGGTGCCACGATAATTTTGGTTTTCGCTCAGCTAATCTAAATCCGAGGTTACGTTCAGCTTGCTCTATCTTATGGTAAGCTTTTGCTATATAGGAGTGCGTCAACCCTATGCTGTCTATATTATCAGCGTATCCTAGTGTTGAAGAGATGGTATATGTGATTAACCTTTAATGCTTATTAGTCCGGACAAGTGGGGAATATGGAAGTACTGTATGGTGTCCCTCCTTACGGATTTGAAGGTCTCAGCGTACTGAGGTAGTTTAGAGCAAAGCAACTGCATTTTGCTATTGATTTGCTATGAAAACCTGGTTACATACTCTCATACGAACCGCCAGATCGGTGTAAATATTGTTTGTTGATGAGTCTTTAGTTTAATATGACAATAACTATGTCCGATCAAAGATGTAATAAAAAAAGCACATGCATCATATCTCCGAAATTATTCCAAAAAAGCATCATCTAGCAGTCTCGTTGAATACGTTTACACGGCTTATAGTAAATAGGTAATAAAAATACTTTCCTAATGATTCTGTACTCATGATGTACTGCTGAGTATTAGATAGTGAGCTCGAAAGATTATAAAACGTTACTCTCACTACGCTGCGCTTTGTCCTCACTAAGTAACTTTGCGTACTGTATGAGCTCTTCGTCGTCAGTGTTTTTTGAGAGCTATTTGAAGGCATCAAAACTCAATTGCTAAAGAGTTGTTGAATCCCTTTCTTTAAAAAGATCTACATGATATACTATGAATGCTATCATTGTGATATCTTCTACGACAGTCACCTTGAATCTTAAAGCAAACGAAAATCAACTGATGCCGCTGTTCTATGTTCTGTCTTTTCATTTTGTACTGATTTTAAATTCATTTTCACAAAATTCGATTAAAGCCAATAAAGTAAAATAATAGTTACTAAAGCAACTCTCGATTAAATAACATTATTTCTTATTTTTATTTATACTGTGTCTTCTGTGGTCTTATAGTTGTATTCTAAATAACAAATGTTTAAGACTCTACTCTTATCATATGTTACAAATGTTGTTCACAGGTTATTATATATAATAACAAAACATCAAATCTTGAGATTTCGAAGAAACATTCTTCCTTCTTTTCCATGATACGCTTGCTAAGCCAAAAAAGAAAACGGCCAATTTACAGCAGGTTGGCACGTGCATCTATTTCTGTATTGGTTTTAGGAAAATTTATGAAAATCTTATCAGCAACATCCTCGCCAGCGACAGATGCCAAAGATATTCAACCCTACTTATGTCCCGGTCCGATCCGGTACTTGTCGTAAAAACGCAATGACACCAGCATGCGGAGTAGTTGACCCTTGTTCACGTCTTATTGATTGACTCATCGGACTGCCACACTTATCCGGAGGCGGCCAGTAAAAGGGGGTGCCAATCTGTTCTCGTTTTCTTTGTCTTGTCCCCGGTGTCCGGTACGGTACGATGTCCGGTGTACGGTGCGACATCTTTGTCCTCATAACTTATACATTGTTCATACATTTTCTTAATAGATTCGCATGTCCACTGTCTTACGACGTCCTACATCCTTACCGGTTTGTTCGTCTCCGCACGCTCTACCAGCATATCCCATCCTAATGTGGCTTACGGTTACGTCCACTGCAGCGGGGAAAAGGTCAACTCAGCTACCCGAGCTGACTAAATGGATATTGATAGACTTTTCGGTAAAGTTTTCCGTAAGAAAAATCCGTTCCACCACGAAACCCCGGGGGAAGCCATTTGAGGAAAAGGAACGTTGTCTTGAATAGCAAACGAGAGAGCAACAGTAGCAAACAGCAACAAAAAAAAAGGAAAAGAAACGCAACAAATCTCAAGAAGGAAACCCTTCACTACAGCCTGTATATAAGAACGGGATGGTGCAGCACAACTAACAAACTAATCTTAGCCATTTTGCACAACAGCCAAAAAGGAAGGGCGTGAAAGTTGAAGTCCCCCCCCGAAAAAACCGTCGTAAAACATTTACAAAAGTAAATTATTTCGAGATAAAGAAAATGACATGTTGACATGTTGTCCATGGTAGCTGGACACACTGAAGCTGCCCGACCGGCAGGTACCGAAAAGTTGGGATTTTTCGGAAGTTGCAGGGTCGGGTCTGATCTTATCATTGGTAAGTAGTTTTAAGGAACTAAATAGACTTAAAAAAATGGGCTGGTGTCCGTGTAAGGTATGTGACAAAAATTGACAGCTCGAGAATGGCGTTTGCTTGTCCTGTGTAGTGCTGTACGAACAACTATCGCACGACCAGTGCAGATCAGTATCGATAAATGGGGGTCGGTGGAGAGAGAGAGAGAGACAGCGGGAAGCATTAGAGAGATTCGAAGGCAAATAAGTTTAAGCCGGGCGTGACAGATTTTGTTGGTCATGGAACAACAGAGCGTTTTTGAATATAAATAAAACAGTGCCC
>KZ061692.1:204151-306946 GCA_002091835.1 Anopheles maculatus | reverse complement strand
ATGACAATAACTATGTCCGATCAAAGATGTAATAAAAAGACACATGCATCATCTCTCCGAAATTATTCCAAAAAACATCATCTTGCAGTCTCGCTGAATACATTTACACGCCTTATAGTAAACAAGTAATAAAAATACTTTCCTGATGATTCTGTACTCATGATGTACTGCTGAGTATTAGATAGTGAGCTCGAAAGATTATAAAACGTTACTCTCACTACGCTGCGCTTTGTCCTCACTAAGTAACTTTGCGTACTGTATGAGCTCTTCGTCGTCAGTGTTTTTTGAGAGCTATTTGAAGGCATCAAAACTCAATTGCTAAAGAGTTGTTGAATCCCTTTCTTTAAAAAGATCTACATGATATACTATGAATGCTATCATTGTGATATCTTCTACGACAGTCACCTTGAATCTTAAAGCAAACGAAAATCAACTGATGCCGCTGTTCTATGTTCTGTCTTTTCATTTTGTACTGATTTTAAATTCATTTTCACAAAATTCGATTAAAGCCAATAAAGTAAAATAATAGTTACTAAAGCAACTCTCGATTAAATAACATTATTTCTTATTTTTATTTATACTGTGTCTTCTGTGGTCTTATAGTTGTATTCTAAATAACAAATGTTTAAGACTCTACTCTTATCATATGTTACAAATGTTGTTCACAGGTTTTTATATATATAATAACAAAACATCAAATCTTGAGATTCCGAAAAAAACATTCTTCCGTTTCTCCCATGATACGCTTGCTAAACCAAAAAAGAAAACGGCCAATTTACATCAGGTTGGCACGTGCATCTATTTCTGTATTGGTTTTAGGAAAATTTATGAAAATCTTATCAGCAACATCCTCGCCAGCGACAGATGCCAAAGATATTCAACCCTACTTATGTCCCGGTCCGATCCGGTACTTGTCGTAAAAACGCAATGACACCAGCATGCGGAGTAGTTGACCCTTGTTCACGTCTTATTGATTGACTCATCGGACTGCCACACTTATCCGGAGGCGGCCAGTAAAAGGGGGTGCCAATCTGTTCTCGTTTTCTTTGTCTTGTCCCCGGTGTCCGGTACGGTACGATGTCCGGTGTACGGTGCGACATCTTTGTCCTCATAACTTATACATTGTTCATACATTTTCTTAATAGATTCGCATGTCCACTGTCTTACGACGTCCTACATCCTTACCGGTTTGTTCGTCTCCGCACGCTCTACCAGCATATCCCATCCTAATGTGGCTTACGGTTACGTCCACTGCAGCGGGGAAAAGGTCAACTCAGCTACCCGAGCTGACTAAATGGATATTGATAGACTTTTCGGTAAAGTTTTCCGTAAGAAAAATCCGTTCCACCACGAAACCCCGGGGGAAGCAATTTGAGGAAAAGGAACGTTGCCTTGAATAGCAAACGAGAGAGCAACAGTAGCAAACAGCAACAAAAAAAAAGGAAAAGAAACGCAACAAATCTCAAGAAGGAAACCCTTCACTACAGCCTGTATATAAGAACGGGATGGTGCAGCACAACTAACAAACTAATCTTAGCCATTTTGCACAACAGCCAAAAAGGAAGGGCGTGAAAGTTGAAGTCCCCCCCCGAAAAAACCGTCGTAAAACATTTACAAAAGTAAATTATTTCGAGATAAAGAAAATGACATGTTGACATGTTGTCCATGGTAGCTGGACACACTGAAGCTGCCCGACCGGCAGGTACCGAAAAGTTGGGATTTTTCGGAAGTTGCAGGGTCGGGTCTGATCTTATCATTGGTAAGTAGTTTTAAGGAACTAAATAGACTTAAAAAAATGGGCTGGTGAGCGTGAAAGTTGAAGCCCCCCCGAAAAAACCGTCGTAAAACATTTACAAAAGTAAATTATTTCGAGATAAAGAAAATGACATGTTGACATGTTGTCCATGGTAGCTGGACACACTGAAGCTGCCCGACCGGCAGGTACCGAAAAGTTGGGATTTTTCGGAAGTTGCAGGGTCGGGTCTGATCTTATCATTGGTAAGTAGTTTTAAGGAACTAAATAGACTTAAAAAAATGGGCTGGTGTCCGTGTAAGGTATGTGACAAAAATTGACAGCTCGAGAATGGCGTTTGCTTGTCCTGTGTAGTGCTGTACGAACAACTATCGCACGACCAGTGCAGATCAGTATCGATAAATGGGGGTCGGTGGAGAGAGAGAGAGAGACAGCGGGAAGCATTAGAGAGATTCGAAGGCAAATAAGTTTAAGCCGGGCGTGACAGATTTTGTTGGTCATGGAACAACAGAGCGTTTTTGAATATAAATAAAACAGTGCCCGGCACACCATGGCAACTGTTTGACGAAGTGATGTTTTCCCAGTAAGTTGCTGGAAGCGTGTGGAATGCGGCATTGGCAGCGAATGGATATTTACTGAGGTAAGTGTTTGAATTACCCGTCAAATGGACCATCGGTAGAGTGTGTTTACTGGATCAGTAGTGAGAAGCTTGGGATGGGTTCGTAACTTAAAAATAGTTCACTGTGTAGCCACTGTTTTGGTGTGAATTATAGACTGTATAGTGAGATTTTAATGAGTTTGATGGATCTCTTATTATATTTATACATAGTACAGTATGACATCCTTGAAGTTGTTAGTTAACAGAAAAAGAGATACGAGTGTGAACACTATCCAATTAAGCGATAGGCAACAAACTGCTACTCCATCATATCATAAAACTAATTCCCCGTGCATCTCAATCGCCAAACTTGGAAGTGAGTAATGTGGTCTGACCTTACCTAGACATCAAACGAACGGTGCCCTACGTGCGTGTGTGTGGTAGCTTTCTCGTTTGCTAGTTTGTATTAGCTTATGGAAAGGCCCCCATCTTGAGTCAGATGATGATGGTCGGTTGATCTCGTCCGTTTGTCCGTCGTGTGCATAACGCACCGGGTAACGCTTAAGCGGCACGATTTGAGTTTTTGTTTTAATCCGTCCGGTCCGGTTTGATCGTTTAGGTGGCGTGGGTTCGGAAACACTTGCACCGAATAGCGCATGGTGGCAAATGGCGGTGCCAGCGGCATTTAGCTTTTCATTTGATCTCGTCCAGAAGCGCGCTTTCAGATGACCATGTTGGGCGTACGGTTATTTAAATGTCCGTTAGGTTTACCTCACGCACATTACCACGGTACGGTTGGATAGGGAAAGGAGAGGGGTTTGTGAAGTTATAGCAGGAGGGAGTTTTTTTCTCGAAACCGATGAAGCATAATGTCAGTGAAGCGAGTAGCCAGTAGCGGCCGAGAAAACCGCTGAACGAACAAGACAACAAAAAATCTTCACGCAAACACCAAGAACGAATGGTGGAAAATGAAGAAAGAAAATCAGTCTCTAAATGGAAAAACAAATGGATAATGACAAAATCAATATATTTTCCTTTGTTTCATCGTCGCGGTAGAAATGTCGCTCCGGTGTTGCACGCCCGTCTACCATCATGCGACTTACGGTCGGGTCCAGTTTTACCGAGCAGCAGCATCAGCAGTAGATGGTGGAAAAACTTTTCCAGTGTTCATTTGTGTTATATTTTCTTTCAATGACACATAAAGACAACGATGAAGCTCTTTTTTGTTGTTGTTGTTCGCTTTGGTCTGGTCTGTCCGTTGTTTTTAACCATTGTTTGTCAGTGCTTTTCGGTAAGTTCGCCACCACCATCGGGTGTGTTCCAATCTTTGTCACACTGTGTCGGAACTCCCTAAGAAGTTGTTTTTCCTTGTACGTATGAAACCAGAAACCTCGGCGTTCTCTCCCAGGCTTCAAGCTTTTCCCATTGCACCCCGGGGCGAAAAAGCGAACTCATTTTATGTACAAACTGAACACAAAGAAAACGTGTTATCATTTGATATTGTAGAATTAAGTACTGACAGATTCGCTGAGTGCAGCATGTTGCGATGTGGATGTGTGTGTGTGGTTGGGAGCGCCAGGAAACGAACGAAGCGGGGCGTGAAGCGTATAAACAACACTCACTCGCTCATCTTACGGCTGCAGAATCCATCTGGTGGACGGCGGGGGTTTTGCGATCCGCCCTTATTTTATCCGTGTGGAAGCTGTTTTTCGCTCCCGGCCATGGGGAGCGAACGGGACAAAACGATCCCTTAGAGCCAATGGCCGTGGAAGGGCGATAAAGGCGATCGCCGGAAAAACAATTTCCCGCCAAACGAAGATCCGGACGCGGCGAAGGACGTGGAGTTAAATAAATAAGAGGCAATACTTTCTGCTTCTTGGTATGGGTGTGATTTTTCGCTTTCTTTCTTTTTTTGTTTGTTGTTGCTGCTCCACCAACAACTGGCTTAATCTTCTTTGTGATTATGGGCATGTTGTGTATTAGGTGGGTTTTTTTATTTTCTCTTTCGCCAAACGGAAACGGTGTGGTACTCGGGTTGGATTGTATTTTGTGTAGTTGCAAAATGGAGTTTGTCGTTGTCGTATTTTGTGCGTGGTGGTGGAGGTTTTAGTCGGAATGGGACAGCTTACAAAATATTGTTGTTTATTGGGCAGGAAAAGAGGGGAAAAGTTTGGATAGTCGACAACAACGTTTTACAACAAATGTCCTGTAGTGTGTACGGACATCAGTACAGGGTTTACTAGCTCCATAGAACAAACGTAAGAATGTAGCTAAAACAATGAAGAATTCGAGATAATCCCAACAAAGAAGTCAGGACTTTTTTATGCTTTGTCCGAATCTTTTCGAACTATTTTGTACGAATTTGCATATTTTAGAACCTGTTTGGTAAAAATTCAATGGCAAACACAGTTTTGACAGCGTAAACAAACCTTCGATGGAGTAGGAAGAGTTTGTTGTGAAAAATAATGTCACAGTGACAACATCGCCAAATTCATCACGCGAAAAATGTTTGTGATCGGTCCTACAGCCTCGAGCAAACATTTATGAAGCTGAGGCGGGTGTGCATCTAAAAACTAGTCACGGTTATAGTAGTTAAATCTGCTCTCAAATTTCTTGAACATGCTCGGGTCACGCTTCTATTTGAGCCCGATTAACGGCTCGAGGTGGCGCTCTTTGCTGACTTTGTTCAAGCCTCGCATTGTACTAAAATTTTCTTTGGAAAACTTTTAGGCACACAAATAAATAACGGCATCAATATACGGGTATCTAACCAATTCTTGATCTGTTCGTATGGCGAGAACTGCTAGTCAGCTGGATCCATTGTCATGAATCATAATAGATGCAAATCCGAAAGTGCCAGATCTGGTGATGCGATAGAACATCCGATTTGAGGGTATTGAGGCATTAATAAGTGGCCGTCATGCAGCAGAATGACTTTGTAGTGCCGTCGTTTTTCTCGAAGTTCTCGGATTAAACGCATCAAGTGTGTTCGGTTGTGTTCACCGGTGATTGTTTCTCTCGTTTTCAGAAGTTCATAATAGATGATGTCGAAGCTGGTCCCACCAAATACTCAGCAGAACTTTCGAACTATCGATGAAGTTATGACCGTCCTGATAGGTCCCCGTAAGTTTTGGGTGTATACTTGGCTGTAAATCAGACATTTTTAAGAAATAAGAACTTTTACTTGCAGGAAATAATCACTCACCTGTTAACACAGTTTAATAATGTCATTCGCGAAGCGCCACACACAACTTGGGGCTATATGAGTAATTGTTGTCACTCTTTGTTCACACGAGCGATATTTGACAGTACGCTAGAGCTTGCGTATTTTCAAACTGGATTTATTTTAAGGATATGCGGTGGCCTTGCGGACGCCTCGTATGTACACTACACGGTACGCAAGACGTATAATTTAAGTTGGGGTTCAAAAGCATCCTGTTGTGGTCAAATCTTGCTCAACTGAAAATTGGATTACATGAGCGACATTGCACCGTGACTCAATTGAAAACGTGGGACAAAAATATTTTGTTGATGATTAACACAATTTGCCAACCTTTTCTTTAGAAAAACGGTTATAATTCATTTTCCTGAAACTAAAACTGAGATCAATGGTCCAATCCGCTTCTGAGCTGTCAAGTACGCTACGTAGAATGACAAGTACGTGGGTCCATACCTAAATATTTTTAAATATACGAGCGTATCCTCAAATATCCCTCGTCTGAACTGAGTGTGATGGTGTGCTAAAATAATTGCTTGTTGTGTCGTCAATTAGTTAGATATGACATTTTAAAGTCGAAAAATGTTGTTTATCTCTAATTCTATATTGTTTTATCTATTCTAACGCTAGTTCTGTTGGCTGATTAACCCTGTAAACCAGCCGATTACAATATTTCGAACACTTTAATTTCTTGTTATTGTCTTTAAAATATAATGTCCTACCAGTTCGTAGCTAAGTAATTGTCATTGATTGATAATTACTTATTGCAATACTGAAATGCAAAACAAAAAACAAAACGAGAAAAAAAGAAAATAATTAAAAATACCCACCCTCATTATTGGGCATTATCTTATCACCTTGATTTAATCATTCATTTCATTAAAACATCCCCTAGGACACAGCACTTTGCACAGCCTCTTTTACGACTCCATTACCGCGCGCTGCCCATTGGTGCGGTGCGCTGTGGGTTGGTTTGGTATTGCTGGCCGGTGGCTGGAATACAGCCACCCGAACCCCGAAGTCAACTTCAAGCTGCCGTGTTTACCCGGAATGGTCGGTTTGGTTGTTTTAGCAGCAGGGGCGAACGATGGCCCGAGACGCATTTTCATTTCGAAGTCACACCGTCAGCGATGGCCAAACTTCCTGACGGGTCGAGTGTCATCGTTTGCTTTGCCGTGGGGTGGAAAAACGAAAAGCGAAAACGGACGGTGCCCGGGCGTTCGTGTTTGTATCGATACTTATGGACACACTCCGCCTGATCTAATTTAGATGCTGATAAGGCCGGCACTGCAGCAGAAGCGAAGCGGTCCTCTTTGTGGACAGAGCACGCTACACCCACGCAGGATGCCGGGGTGTCACTTACCACAACAACAACGCCCCGGCCCACTCTTCATCCTTCCATCCCCTCTCGCCCCACACACACACGCACAGGACACACACGCACACATGCGCAGAAATGGTGTCCGGGGAAAAAAGCAGACCAGCGCCAGGATGGACGGAACGAAACGAATGACTAGACAATGTTAAACATGTTTTATTTGTAGTAGTGAGTGTTTGTTCAAGCGACAAAATGAAACTTCTGGTTTGGGGATTAGATCGAAAACGATACTGGGTTACAATTTCATCTTCGCACTGTGCGGCAAAAATGACGGAGCCGGATTTAGCGTGGAAGGAAAATGGTTGAAACGGCAACACTGTGTCTCTGTCACACACGCACACTGCTGGCTGTCGTGTGTCCGTTGGGTGGGAAAACGGGCCGGGTTGGTGAACGAAAATGCTGTTGGAAGTGGCCTTTTTGAAATCCCACTGCTCAGTAAAGGTCCTGGGAATGGGAAACCTTTTTTTCCGGGCCTGCCAAAACAGAACTCAGTCGACCTGATTAACATCTCTAATGGGTCTTGGCGTCTAGTGTGTGTGTGTGTGCGTGTTAATAGGCGGTGGTCGTGTGGCTGAGTTTGTTCAAGTTAAAATTGATTTTTCTCTTCTTATTGTCGTCCTTTCTGCGGGTGGGTAGATCGTTTGTTTTTGACCTGCTGCACTGTTGTTGAGGATAGTATCCTGAGAATAGTAAAGAGACAGACAAAATTGAATATAAAAAGAGAAGAGTACTGTTTTTGTTTAATCTATCTGGTTATATCACTCGAAGTTGTTAAGTTACATCACTGTAACAGCGAAGATCGTTAGAAATCTTTATTTAATTCTTCTTTGAATCATATAAATGAATTAGGCAGATAAATTTTCAAAACTACTCACTCGCTATAACCTTTGCGTGATTTAGTTCTGCTGACAAATGTCTAAATATATCTCCATAGTCTTGCGCCATTTTCTGCTAATCTAATATTTGGTCTTTTTGGTCTGGTTCGATTATCAACGACATCATGCTATTTCAGTGTTGTCCTGTTTTTTGCGATCAATGTGTCATGAAAAGTCAGTATTGGCAGATCAATACCAGTCCATCGAATTATCGGGAGCCTTATTCAGTGCAAAATAATGAGAAATAAATAGTGACACCTGCGAGAATTAAATGCCATCTAAACTTCTTTCTTTCGAACGAGCCTAAGTGGAATTCGTCAATTTCTTTTAAAGTTTCTCAAAGAGCAATTGCGCTAGAGGCTTATGGAAGTGCTTGGACTATGAAGGATACATAAAAGTCAAGCTCATTTGGACTCGAGAGTCGGATTTCTAAAGCCTTTTCTCGGGCCGTAAAGAAAATATATGAATACCATCGTTGATGTTAAGAACATGACACTGTATGCAAGGTGGCGTGCATCCTAGCAGTAAAACTTTCCATGACTTGAGTCGAATCTCATTGATGGCTAGTGCCAAATTCTAACATCTTTGTTGTAGCTAACCTCGTAAGCCCGGACCAGAAATGAGCCTAGACATTGAAGTTGAGAAAACTTAATCAGCAAATCAACGGTGTGAACAGTTAAGCTTAGATGCTTGAGCAGGAGCAGACCATAATCATAGTTAGTCACAAAATTTATAAATTTTAAGTTTGCGAGAGTTCTAATGTGGAACGTCTAATTTACTATCGAGTGTAGTACAGTCTATACCCGAGATACGCGGATAATGGGGACCAGAGAAATCCGCGTATCTCGAGTTTCCGCGTATCTCGAATATTGCTTGACACATAGTTTATAGTTCCTGTTCAGGGATCCAGCATACATGCACATGTAACGAATAAATTTGAAAACAAGGGCCTCTTCATAACGGTGACAGCTCGGTTCTGCTTGATAATATTTCTTTTCATCGAAACACTCTCCAAACACTCCGGGCGGATGGTTTCCCGGCTGATAGCAGCATCAAAATTTTCACTTTCACGCTGGTTGATAATATGCATGTTATCTGCAAAAGATATTGCGATTCATTTTTCGCGCTTTTTATTAAACATTGTTGGTCGCTTGGAAAACATCAGCATTTAAAACGAACGGACACAATACAATGTTGATTTCCTTGAATTACCATCATCATGCATGGGTTTGACTACGGAAGAACTCAATCAGATATCAATAAACTCATCATTCTGTCAAATTTTAAAATCCGCGTATCTCCGAATCCGCGTAAGTTGAGAACCGCGTATGTCGGGTAAAGACTGTACAATTATTTTAATGTAATAAGGCAAAATTCTTGGTAGAATCTAACTTGGGTGTTGCTGGATGATACAGGGTGTTACGTTTTAGTTTTGTTTCTCATTCGATTTCTGTTAGCGACATAGAATTTTAAATGCAAGCAATGAATTTTTGTTCGAGAGTATTTAATATTATCAGCTGTCAGATCTGTCATCAGCAAGCTTACGAATTAGAATGATGTCGATAGAAAATCCGATGCTTTCATTAAAAACTATACGACGCTATCAAGAAATCGAGTGTAGCGTGTCAAAAAATGTGAATAGCCAGTGTAAAACTAAAATGTAAAAACCTGTAATTTGGAAAGACACAGTGTAAAAAAAAAGATCCCATCAGCTACTTGCAGATTCACGTCTAGGGATACAATCAACAATAAAATTTAGGAATCGGTTACTGAAAAACGTACAAGATATTTCTTAGTAGAAGATCGTCCCAACGTTCCTTTGCTAGCTGTATTGAAAGAACTCGAGGGTTGGTTACTTTAGGACATAATAACTCAACATCAATGTTGTTGTCTGCGGTGCCGTATGACACAAGATCGGTGAAGCTTTGAACGACTTCAAAGTTGCTTTTATGCAATTATAATAATATCAAATAAATTTCTAGTACAAACATCTATTCAAAGCTGTACTAGCAAACAAAGCTATTTTAATTGATGTTATACAACTTTCCATGGTTTATTACTCACACAACAAAATCCGTCTATGGCGTCCAACAGATAGATTAATTTTCCCACGATAAAACGATCTGTTCATTACGTTTGAAAAAAAAACACATACACACACAAAGGATCCCAATTTACACGAACCTTTCACCGTTGGCATGCAGCTGGAACAACGTAACGAGCAGCAGTTGTAGTAGTAGTAGCTTCCGAATGTAACCGATTGAGCCCTCATCCCTCATCCCCACAAGCAATGGCCGATCGGCTCATCTCTCAGCGAAAAGATGCAACAAAACCGGGAGGAGGGCATCCCGTTTAGCCTCGAACATCAAAACACCGTCGTTTGGTTGTTTTCGTCCGCTTCTCACCCTTAGCAGGCACCGGATTTTGCAATTACGAAGGTTCAGGGCAAATATTCAACACCCATTTATTTGTACCACCCAAACGGAAATCGTGCCTGCTCCGAAATGGATGGCGTTGCGCCCGGCGTGCATCGCAAAACCCGACCAGAATGCTGGTTGAACTAAAGCTCAATAATATAAAGTTAAGTCTCGACCATTTTATCATTTCGTTCGTTCGTTCTTTTTTCCGATTTCGTTTCCGACAGAGTGCGTGGCAGAAGGAGCTGGCTATCTGCAACGATCCATTTCTTTGGCGCGGTCTAGGCACTGCTTTGGTTGTGCACATAGCACGGGGTCCCATTTTGCTCCCACTGTACAGTTCCACTGTGGATGCACTGTGGCGATGGTAAATTGAACGTAAATGGGTTTTTGGTCCATTTTTATCTGGCGAGCGTACGGAGCAGTTTGCTGAGAGAAGCTGTTGGACATAATCGTAGATAGTAAGATTTGTTGTAGTTTTTCCTATTATAAAATATCTACAGTATATTTATGCAGTAATTGTATCATAAAACGTTATCAAAATACCTCTTATATCAACATTTTACGCGCTCGAAAAATAATGTTTTTAACATTAACATTGTAATGCATTAGTTCTGACCAGTGTGCTACACTTTTTCCACTATTTTAATACACTCCAGTTGAGTCGGTGGTAGTAAAATGCTCGATGGCGGATGAGCACGACGGCTAAAAGCACGATGGCTTAGCCCGGCCCCTCCATCTTGTTTCTGATTCTTCGCCCATCGAGCTACCTCACTGACATTTCAGTCGGAGTGTCTACGAAATGTACACCCGTATACCCGCGGGTCGCCGGATCTCCTATCACTGCTACTGCATCCATTTTGCCACTGGAAAAGACTGCCGAGAATACGGGCAATGGGGGTACGGGCTCCATCTTGTTCCCCTAAGCACGAAGTGTAGTAGCCGTAGCCAAACGCAGAAGCAAAAGTAGCAAAAATGTACATGTGTCTCCTCCATCGTACATAATGTCCGGACAGAACGGCAGAGATAGAGAGGAGCTGGTACCGGAGGAGAAGTTTGTGCTTCGAACGACCACGTTGCACGTTGTACCGAACTCGGCAACACTGCTGCCGAACAAATATACTACCCCGGAGTGCACATAATGTTATAGTGTTGCTGTAGTTTTCATGTTCATCTCAAACTGTGTATGTATGAACAAACATTATAGGTTATATGTGAACGGAATATTTGCTCCCCACACCGTCCAGCGTTCTTCTTCTGCCTTCTACTGCCGGTACACACAAGCAAATGAACTGTACGACCAAGTACGAGAGGGCAAATGTGACTGCAGCGCGCACTCAAGGATGATGGCGCGCCCTAAACTCTTTCCGACCATCTCCAAACAAAGAAGCGATGGTTGCGGGGACTTTGGATCGTCGTTCGGCACCAAAAGAGATCGATGAAGTAGTAGCTGTGGCGGGATACGGTGGTCGCAAATGGTCGCAATCGATGTCAATGTCGATTGGCAGGACAAAACTCCCAAAGTCTTAGCCCGTTTCGTTGAGATGTGAAACAAATAGGAAAGCTTCAACAATTGTATTCTCCTGATGCGCTTCTGCCACCGTTGGGACATTGACTGGCGCTGGTCCCGTTCGTTGTAGTGCGAGCTGTAAACGAGGTAAGGCGCTGTTTGTGTGGCTGCTTCAGGATTGATCTATATGCACGTATAGCTCGCACGGTTTTGGGGGACTTGGTGCTTTAGAGAACGAATCTCGTCACCGTACGTGCAAGTCGTGGCTTCCGGTAGGGTGGTTTTTGTGGTGACGATGTTTGTTCGGAAGCGATGGGAGCATAAGGAGTTGATGAATTTCTGATTGTTAAAAGAGTTGCGTTTTGCATAGTGATGGTGATGGTTTAGATGATGATTTAGCCATCATGTTTCGTTTTTATAGAAGTTTTTTTGTGGATTAATGTAGCATAATATGTCTTAAAATAGATGCTTGTTGTTCTTTTTTTCATAATGATGTCTTTTTTAGAGGATTTCATAAGGACGGTATGTTATTAAACTCTTAGATATCAAAGGTATGTTAAAAATGAAATTGATTTTGATTGTAGTTTTGTGTACCTTAAATGACAATTGATAATGAATTCTATACTTCAACTGATTAAAAGAATTCCATAGCAGTATCTTTTAGATTAGAATTCAGAATCGCTAGAAATAAACCTATTACCCTCTCTAATACTCTCGGCCGCGGATCAATCAAATTGAAAAGACTGCAAGCAAATACATCGATTGTGTTGAAGATGAGTAACTGTGGATCTCCCACCGACGTAGCGCACGATAACAAAACCAACGACTTTCCACCAGGATGTATCAACGTTCGGCCCTGGTTCGTCCCCATCATCGAAACTGCACAATAAACTGTAGCACAATCTTTATTTACTATTGATAGAGAGAGCAAGCGAGCTGTAAGAGCACGAGGATTTGAGGGTCTGGCCTTAGGGAGAATGGGTTTTGCCCTTTCTGCCTAAGAGAACATATCAGGCCCAGCTCACATTCATGACATTCTCGCCATTCGGTCTTCGCGTGGTAGCCTGGGAACTGGCTTGCAATGTTTCTGTCTTCATCCACGATAAAAGCTATGTAAGCTGGGCTTGTTTCAATTTTGTCCCCTACTCCACGCACCACGCAGAGCCACGCAACGCTGAAGCACCACACTCGAACGGGATCGGAATGTAGGCTGGCGTTTCATTAAGTCGACGAAGGCCGGGTTCACTGTGAGCATGTGTAGGCCCCAAGGGGTGCACGCGTGCAGTACGGTTGGTAGGTAGGAACGTTACTTTTTGATATTAATACACTAATCAAGTGCTGATCGTAAACAATCCGTTGACGATTATGCTCGATGCGACAGGAATACATATCTGGATGGAAAAATGGTTATGATTAATATTCAGCCATTTGGGTTGGTGTTTTCTTTATGCATATAATTCTGACAATTAATTTTTAGTACACCATTGAGATAGTTTTGTTACTGTGGGTATATTTTTGCTAGGTAATTTAGTACTATCGCTGTGCTGCATAGTAAACATAATTATGTGTAGGATAAGGACATAAATACATGAATTATGGTTCGACAGATTTCGAAGTTTGCGACTAAAGATGCAGCGAGTGCAAATAGAAAAGCTATCCGTTTACTTGTTATTGAGTAAATTAATGTTTCTATTTTGGATTAATACAGCAGGATTTATTGCATGTATTATTTCAAGTACGCTGTAGAGAGTATTTTTGTGTTATAAAAGTTTTTTTTTACAGATATTGTGGCTTATACTTTTAATATCTCTAGCGCTAGTTCTTATGTTGTTTGTTGTTAACGCATTGAGTTTGATACTGATGGTGATTGATACTTCATGAAACTATGTGGGTGTCATGTTATGTACTGTATATAAAACTAACTAGCCTGTTTGGCCTGGATGTCTTTATTTATCTGTCCTGTTACTGGATACTCAGTCGTTCTTAAAGGCCAACGATCCGAGAGAGCGAATCGAGATCTGTTTCCTGGGACTCCAGCCGAGCGCTAATACATGTTCTATTTGTGATGCATGAGGACTCAAATCGGTAGTTTAGGTGTACTTTTGATTTCTTTGATGTACAATTTTTTTTGTTTTGGCTAGCATATGTCTCTCCTTCACCTGTTTGCTTAAAACCGTACTGTTTAGTTTTGGTTTTGGCTCTCAACTAAAAAAATCAGATCGCTATACCACACACAGTATCCTGTAAAGTGAGACTTTGTAGTTCATTGAAATATTGTACTCTTGACCTGTTTCTCTAAGTAAATCACATTAGTTAGTGTCCTGTGTAATCAGTTTCTCCGCAATTCTACTTCTTTTCTTGAAAGAACTTCGCCTGCTATTTCTAGCTTTCTGTGACTTAGTTGTAACTGGAGCTGGACAGTCGGCCAGTATTAAATAATTGTTAATATTAAGTATAATTTCTTGAGATAATATAATAAGACCATTTTAAATTGAAATGTTGTTTGTTTCTAAATAACAATATTTACCTCGGTTATTGAAATCCTTGTTGATTCTATATCCGAATATTATTTTGGTTTAAAAAAGGCAACACTTCAATACTCTCTTTATGTTATGAAGTATGAATGGAACTGTTTCTAAATTTTGGAACTTATATCCTTGGTATAAGTTTCGATAGCAATTATTTGAAAATCATATATTCGATTGGTTTTATGTTTTTGTCCATAACTGTACGTCTTTACTACATGTTTTTCTTTTTCTTCTTTAATATCGTTTCCGTCTCCGTTACTCTTGTATTACTTGTTTTGAATAGAAATCGGATTAGGTTGTCATATCTATAACTTGAACCAAAATTAAAATTCATGACAACATCAGCAAACACGGGACACCCATACAAAAAGGTGTTAAAAACTCGAACCGTTTCGAATAAAGTAATCCTATTTTATCAATAGCAATGGTGCACACACGCACACACACACCCCAACAAACGGTCTCATCGATTAAACCGTACCAGCAGCTGGCGTGAGCGAAACGGCGTTCGATTCGGAAAACATTTGTAAAATACTTTATCACCCGGAAAAAAGGAACCAGCGGGCCTCCTTCGAGGGGCAACATTTTGTGTAAGCCCCAGATCCTTGCCACCACTACCACCTCCACGCCACCGGGGTGGGTGGGCCACCACCGACCGGTCAGGCCCAAGAGGACGAGGTGAAATAAAAGAATATTCATGGTCACCCATTTAAGATGGCATAAAGGCAACTTTCCGAATTAATACACCATTAATCAATTCCAGCCGGTAGCCGATGCGTTTTTGTTGCTGTTTGTTTGTTCGTTTTGTTTCGGTTGACGTTCGAGTGGAAGTAAGTCCAGGGAAGTACAGCAGCAAAAAAAAAACAATCAAGGAACACATTCAATGGGCATGAATGGCAGAAAAGCATTTTGAAGGAACAACAACAGCAAAAAAACCAGGGAAAGTGCCAAGCGGGGTGTGAACGCATGGCCACCAAAAAAAAAGCAAAACTGGGAAAGAAAGTAAAATAAATAAAATAGATTCCAAAGTGGTCATTTGGAGTACTTTATCAACATTCTTCCCGTAATCACCGGCCACCGATCACGCGGGTGTGCGAGTGTGGCAGGTTTGGGACGGTGTCCGTTCTACGATAACCCAATAAAGCATTGTTAAATATCTCTAAATCAAACACAAAGATTTATTTCCTATTGCTCGGTCACTGGACTACTGGTACCACGGATTCTCCCACGAGTGACGCACACACCGGGAGGCCCGCAGGATTCCTCACTCGAATGACTGGTTTCCTTTCGTTTTCTGCCTCGATTAACTTACGACTTCGACTCCGTTGTCCTTTATTTTAAGCTTCATCCTTAGGCCACACGACCGCTACCGGGTGAACCTTGACTAAGGTGCCAGCTCGCCCGTTAGGTACCGAAACTTCGAACATTCGTACCGTGCGTAACAAAAAAAAAAGGCGCAGAGAAAGATGGGATGAAGAAAGTGCTCCGGAGGAAGTAGAAAAAAAGTGACATTTTTCATGATGGGTCCGCTCCGGGGTGGCGGACAACAGCATGGGACAGGACATTTTCCTGGCACAGGAAATGGTCTTAGTCAGGGATTTCGTTTTCCATCTTCCTACTGCCGTTGTTGAATATATACATTTTTTGTTTTGTTTGTCGATAATAATGGATTTGGATGTTCGTAAAGAGATTTCGCTACTTGCCAAGGAGAGCTTCGGTTGGTGATGACGCTCCGCCGGCGAGGTGACAGTGGGTGAGGAATGAAATATGAAAAGCCCCGTCTCGCACCACGTCCACCGAAGTCACCGGAGCAGGCCAGAATGGTTTGAGCGTCGCCTTTTTCTTATAAATTATGATTGTTTTGCGCTTGTAACATGCGTAACGCACAAATCCTTATTAAATCACATTTCAAGGATATAAATTTTGATGTATTTATTGTGCCATTTTCTTCCGGATCCGAGAAAGATTCCCGGCCCGTCCGTACACCGGTTCTGCCGATTCGACACGGAGACACTTTTCGATCTTTCCGATTCCGGGTGTGGTGCTTCTGGGTGCGCGTTACCTCTAAGCATGAATAACGGATAGGATTAAGTGTGTGCCTGTGTTCGCAACATTTGTTAAAAATTGTTAACATAGATCATATCAAAGGATTATTTCGGTGGACCGGCTGCTGTGACTGCAGCTTTACGATGGTTTTGTTAGGCCTCGAATTCGTTCCACTTCCGTGCTGAGCAGCGGACGGAGCACTGGGTCGGCTACTGTTTCTTATGCTGATCCGGTTGCTTCGTTGTGATGGTAATGGGAAGTACGGAAGGAACGCCAAAGCTGTAAATGGAGTTCTCAGCGTCAGCCTAGAGATGGATATTGGGGCAGTAATGTTATGCTAGAGCACGATTGAAAACTGCGGCAATATTCGTTGAGGGATAATAAAATTTGACATTCAGCAATGACAAGGTTTTTTATTCGTTGTTCTGGATACTTTTGTATGTGTATGAGGCGAAGATGATGTTTTATGGTGATTACTTCATGAGCTTCAATACACGTGTAATAATGTTTATTTATGTTTCGGCGTAGATATTGCTTTGTTTTCGAGAGTATGATTACGCTAAGGAAGTTGTATTATACTTAAAATGGTACTTAGTAAATTTATCTATATTTCAACATTTATAAAATTTTCGTATGGTGCTACACCTCCGAAACATCTGCACGGAGCTGTATTAAATTATTTTCCGTTGTTTGGGTATTTTATTATAGAAAATTAAATAGCATTGCTTAAATTTAGCAACCATGTTTTTTAACGTCTTTTTTAAAATCCAGTGTTCAAATCAAGTTAGTAAATAGTTGTTAAAGATACAATATCAATGATATTGTTACCACTTAAACCTGAATGGCAATTCATATTATTTCGTTTTCTAGACATTCATCTATGTATTAATCGTTAGAATGCGCTTTGAAAAGCTTATCTTTTCTGTATATATTGTCTCTTACTTTTGCACTAAATGAGAACAACACAAACGCAAATTTCCATAACTACACTCAGCGGTGACTTGGAATTGGAATAAAATAACCCAACAAGTTTTGAAGTATGGAGCAACTGTTTGTACAGAACACCGAACAACGTCGTTTACACAGAGAGATCGAGTAGGAAAGCACTTTGTACAGACGAACTCTATTGATTGGATCCTTTATATGTTACAGAGATCTGCTCCTTAGTTGAGAGTTATTAGAACCACAACTAAATATTCAGGCTATAGCCAAGGTGCAAAAGCAGAGACTTATACCATATAGACAACACAAAATTTCGGACATCAAAGAATTGACTCCTACTAAAGTACCGTTATGAGTCCTCATAATGCCTACAGATAGGACAGGAGTGTTCTCATTCGGTTTGGGTCCATGGCACTGGTAACATTAAAAAACTGATATCAAATCCCATTCATATACCGTACAGAACATGAAGGGCTAGAGTGTTTCCTTGAGTTTCAGGCCTCATAAGAATCTTCTGAAGATTGAATAGAACAGAGCCTCCTTAGAATATTCAAAATGAGTTGCTCCACTAACTGCGAACTTAATTGTAGCATTTTCCTTTCAGTAACAATTGTTACAAAAGTGATAATCACTATTTTTGTTCCTATCCTATCATCAATAACACATTCCCTTTCGACATCATAGGTCAACAAAAACTATTTGCATACAACCTGGAGTTTGCGTACAGCTCAGAATTATGTTGTATAGTCTTAACGGGTCAAATTGTCGACGCTTACAGATATACATCCGTTTTAGAGTTTGCTTACACTGCAGAGTTTTGCTTCATAGTCCAATGATCAGGCTAAATTAGCTTGTTTTAAATAAATAATTATCTGAAAACAGTCTCACTAAATTTATTCCAGTCCTTGTCTTAGTTATATCGTCAGAAATATGCACAATAAATTACGAGTATACAGAATGAATGTATGAAAATTTGAAGTTTCGTAAAGCACAGTTCGAATGTATGGGTAACATCCTATTTCCCACCTGGCCAAAGGGCCGAACACCGTACAATACCAACCAAAAAAGCTAGCAAAAGCCAGTGTGCTGAGGTCGATTTGCATAGTTATGATATTTTTCCGCAGCTAAGCGCATCTGCTAAATAATATAAAACATCATCATACCTGGGTACGGTACGGTGGCACTGGGAAAAACCGCGAACCGGGATTTGTTCAATTTGCGTGTTTTGGGCGACACGCTACAACAGCGCGAAGGTCGTCCACGTTGGAATGGCCAATGTGTGTGGACCTTCGCGCACCTGCAGCAGATAAGCCAGCAGAACGGAGGCAGCGATGCAAATATGGGATGAATGCATGATACCACAAGCGGAGCAGCACAAGGTCCAATGACGGGCCTCATTTCGGAGTTTCACACACAGCACGACAACTACAGGCGCGTGATATGCTTTTGCTGTTTATAAACACTAACTCCAAGATATTAATATTTGACACCATTGAGTGGAAAATGATGAAAATTGAGGACAAAATAAAGAGTTTAAAAGCTAAATATTCTCAGTTTAAAATTCGTTAATTTTTATTAGCATTTTAATTATAAAATGATTGTTTCAAACGTGCTATTTGAATGCTATAAAGCTTATCCATAAATTGATTTCTTATTTATATAAAATGCACTTTTGCCACCTGGCCAAAGGGCCGAACACCGTACAATACCAACCAAAAAAGCTAGCAAAAACCAGTGCGCTGAGGTCGATTTGCATAGTTATGATATTTTTCCGCAGCTAAGCGCATCTGCTAAATAATATAAAACATCATCATACCTGGGTACGGTACGGTGGTACTGGGCAAAACCGCGAACCGGGATTTGTTCAATTTGCGTGTTTTGGGCGACACGCTACAACAGCGCGAAGGTCGTCCACGTTGGAATGGCCAATGTGTGTGGACCTTCGCGCACCTGCAGCAGATAAGCCAGCAGAACGGAGGCAGCGATGCAAATATGGGATGAATGCATGATACCACAAGCGGAGCAGCACAAGGTCCAATGACGGGCCTCATTTCGGAGTTTCACACACAGCACGACAACTACAGGCGCGTGATATGCTTTTGCTGTTTATAAACACTAACTCCAAGATATTAATATTTGACACCATTGAGTGGAAAATGATGAAAATTGAGGACAAAATAAAGAGTTTAAAAGCTAAATATTCTCAGTTTAAAATTCGTTAATTTTTATTAGCATTTTAATTATAAAATGATTGTTTCAAACGTGCTATTTGAATGCTATAAAGCTTATCCATAAATTGATTTCTTATTTATATAAAATGCACTTTTGTTTCCACCACTGTACATCACGTATCGCGCCTGCCAATGTTTAGATTTGTGTCGGTTCGTTGCGCTTGAATCAGAACCACGAATTTTGCTCACATCTTGCCACCGGTTCCGGTGCGCGGAGCCCGTTTTGCTCGGTTGCTCACGGAAAAGGATGCGTATGAAAATAAAATAAATATATTTTAGAGAAAATATCTCTGCTCCTCCAACTAACCGTGTGCATGTGTGATTTTGAATGCACCGAAACAAATAACCCGCAGGACGCTGTCGCGCGAAACGTCTGTCGCTATTCCCGGGCGATCCTTGTCGATTGGAGCGTAAGCAATTGCCGGTCCACACTGGCGATATTTGAGTCCAGCCTTTTTTTGTTTGTTTGTTCGGTTGTTGTTGTCGTTTTGCTCCGACCATGAAATTGGCGTAATTGTTTTCTGGCTGGCCAAGTTTTCGGGATGATAGGCGGCGAACAGGGAGCAGGTGAAGGTGAGTGATATTTATTTAATAAATGTACAAATATTCATACAAAACACAGGCGCAAATCGTACGATTGCTATGTGTGCCTCGGATTTGTGTGGCCTGTCCGGTGAGCACTGGCTCTAGTCTCGGTCGGTGGGCCTTTCTGCTGTACTTGCCCGGAACGGTTGCTTTCCCTGGGCTTAATTCAATTTCCCTACGGTACCGTGTGGAAAAAGGCTCTCGATGTCGGGGGCAACAGCTCGAGCGTACCGAGTTAGGGTGCAATGGTGCTTGGCCGTGGAATGATGGTCATATTTTCACAGCTCGTTTTACGTTTCAGCAGATTTGAAAAGGGAGCTACGGTACGGTTCGGGCGCTGTGCGGTTCGACGAATGCAATTGTCGAGCAGCACTATTCCATCCAATGGGAATATCGGGCAAATGTACGTTTTTCCGGTACGAATCGGTACGAGGGTTGTTTGCGCGTAAAGGAGTTATGGGATTTAGAAGCTGTGAATATATATTTATAAATTATGCACAGCAAAGCCGCTTGCATTCTGGTTGCTTGTTGATTATAATAGTCAATTGCCAAATCGATTCGTGCATTCCCGCAAGCGGTGGTGGAATTTGTGTGGCTGTGTGTGTGTGTGTGTGCATTCGTAAGCGTTTCTGGTGTAATAGAAGGGCCAAATTTTATCGTGCACCGTAGTCGTCGTGTGTGGGAGAAAACCCCGGCATGACAATCCGGAGTGCCGAAAGCCGACAAACAATGAATTTTTGATTAGCGGTTTCGCAATAACCCAACAACATGGTGAGCAACAACGCGACCGAGGCTAGTTGTTTGCTGGACGCGAAACTATTGTAGGGCCGATTATGTCCGGTCGACTTTTGCACAACGGTGCTGCTCTATTGCTGCGATGGTCTGCGGTTGCTGTTGTTTTGAATGATGTGCACGATCAGGTGTGGGTACTGATATGGATCTTCATAGCGTTTCGGTGTTGTTTCGAATACTGGATGCGCTGTAAATACATTAGAAGAACATGTTTATAAAATGCATTACTAAAAGCGAGAATAGTTTTGATAGAAATGTATTAGCTACAGTTGAGCTGTTGGGAGATTCTTGAATTTCTAATAAATTGATTTAAATACTCACTACTCACATTTTCTAGCCTTATTTTCGAGTATGTGCATCATAAATACACTTATTTATACCCAAAACAGGATGGTGAAATTAATTGAACTTGATTAAAATTAAAGAACATCGTCGATGTAGTACCCAAAGCCTCTATAAATAAACGAAAAAAAAAAAAAAAATCGTCGATGTAGAAAAACTTTTCAGGAAGAGACTTGGCTATTTCGTTGAAGTTGATGTAAGGTTCAACTAGGTATTCAAACAGTAGAAGAGTGACACCATAGTAAGAGAAGAATCATACAAATGATAAGACATTGAACATCCGCTACAACATCGCCTTTAGCGATAATGGAGAAGCTGTTAAAATGATGAGCCCTACGAGCTGCACGGTGACCTCAACATTGTGCTGCGAACTAGACTCCTCAGGCTCCGGTGGGTTGATCATGTTATGAGAATGTCTCCGGATGATCTAGTCTGTACAGTCCTATTAGACCGTCCTCATGGGCAGAGAGGGCTTGGTAGGCCCATATTGCGATTTTCTTGATGGCGTTGATGCGTCGTGCCAAAACAGCTGGGATATTGGATTGGTAAACGAAAGTGCTAGATGAGCATTATCGAGGATTGTTGCAGCCTGATAAGTCAGTTGGTAAGTAACCGGTACCATTCGATGTAGAACAGATACGCATGTTATGTTATGGTCTATAGCAAAGCAAAGTCGTAGCTGTGTCAACACAAAGGGACTGGTATCAATTCCCATTTCTACCAATACTCAGGTCTGATTCTACAGATACAGCAAAATTAACGAATGAAGCCTGCTATATTAGGCCAAAACATGCGGAGCCTGGTAGTTTCTAGAAGTAGCGACCAAAATAAATTTGAGAAGAACTGATTGATTGAGAACTGAACTGATAGAACTGAACTTAGACAGAAAGACTGGTGTTAACGTCAAAGAGATTCTTAATATGACGTCTAGTATGCAGACAACTTCACTCACCGAACAGCGTCCCTAAAAGACCTTTCTGCGTACGACCTGGAGTGTGCATACACTCCGGAGTTATGTTGTGTAGTTATGTCACAATCAACTTAATTTGGCATTCAATAATACAAAAAAAAGTGCGAAATTGAAAACAGAACGACAAACAAAGAATCATACTCGATTCCTTGATTGGTGCGATGATATCCTCGATTTCCAAAGATCATTTTCAAAATGCCTTAATTTGTTACACAAACCTACTTAAAAGAAATCTTCGCTTGAGGCACGAATCCTAATGTAGACAATTAGGAAGAGTGTTATAGTTTATACTGTGGTTCGGTTTCCACATTGGTGCTCGTTAATATGAAACTATTTTACAATATGTAATAACCACAAAATTGCATAAACCCATCGCCTAATCTCGTATGCATGATGTACGAAACCATTAAGCAAACTCAATCAACATTACCGTCAGGAGCAAATAAACTTTACTCACTGGCATTACATCTAATCTTAAGCTTAGCCCTAAATCATTCGCCCAACCACTGTTGAGTAAATCTTCGGAGCATTTGCTCAACCTCCTATTGCTGTTCCATTTGTTGATGAACCCAACAGCAACTTGAAATCCCAGAAAAACCGACACGGACCCTCCCCTGGTTGCGTTGCACTTCACATCAATGTAATTGAGTTTTATAGCCATCGTTGAAAAGCTACCATCGTCATTAGATTGAGCCGGCACACAGGTTTAACCTCAAATTGTCCAACAGTGTCAGGAGCGGGTGAAAAGATTTCGATTTTAATTTAATTTCTTGAAATCAGTCACAGCAGTTTGTTCGACAAAGCTCCTCCGCCGTCCGAAAGCCGAACGGTCCCACATAAATATGCGCACGGTCCGGCACGGCAAAGGGGACGGTTATAAATCCAGGGTGTGAGGATAACATGCTGTTGTGGGTGCACCCTTCTTCGGGTGGATGGGCAGGATTTACAGGACGACGAGTTTCATCGTGCGGTTGGCTCACCGGCTTCCGGTGCTGCCGCCTTCGAGATCCTGTAGAGATTGAAGTACAAAGTCTCGGTAGCTGAATGGGGGGGTAGCAAAACGGTCTTCCAAGTCCGAGTACGTCTTGAAGAGGGTGGGCGTGGGTGGTTTGTGGGAGGTGTGGTGTCGTCCACTAAAAGACATGTTACTGGCATGTACGGGATGTTTAACATTCACCCCATTTCTTGCCCATAGCTGCCGAACGGTAAGGCAGCTATCCATGTCGATTAATTTAAAGTACTTCGACAAGAAGCAGGAGCAGCATGGCATTTTCTCGGCCATAAACTCGTATCGAAGGGTTATTAGGGGTGGGTAAACGAAGTTGTTGGCAACGGTACATCGTGTTGATTGACAGGTGGACAAAGCCATTTTAAACTAGTTGATTGTTGTGCTAATGAATGTTATAGATCACATTTGTCACTGCTGTTGGGAGATTATAATGAAAAGAATATAAAGTCACACATGTAAAATGATTGTGCAAATAGAATTGTTATTGATCTGTTTAAAGAACTGTTCTTGGGATCTAGAATGAATTAAACTTGAAAACCTGAACATTTAAGGTCAAACAAGCAAGTAATCACAACGATTGGCAACTGACATACGATTTCGACAGTTGGTTCGTTAGGTGCGTCTTAAAATCTTGCATTTTTTCCGAACAAATATGCTACAGAAGATCTTGGCAAAGAAGCATGGAAAATAACCAAAACAAACAAAAATAAGATTTAGATTTTTGCTCCAATAAAATCTTAGTTAGTTTGTATGGAGAGCTTAAAGTTGTTAAATTTACAATCAATTTTAATCGTTGCTAACAACTACTTCCTTCGTTATTCTTATCTAAGTCTTTGTACAAAATATTGTTTATCGTATATAAAAGCGATTCAGCCAAGCTGCATGTTTTGTTGGTGCAATGAAAGATGAGTTTCGTGAGCACGGGACAGCTCACCGCTGATCTTGAGTTGGTTGATTGTTTTAGCCTCGATTGCTCGATCGTGGTCAGACGTGTGGGCCTTTCGAAACGACAACAAGAAACATGAAAAACGTTGTAAAATTTGGTGCTTTCCAGCGGTGCCCACAGCAGGGATAGTCATATAGACGAGCACAACACGTATCCCGCGGCGCGGCTCAATGTTCTGAAGAACGTGTACGGAACGACCACTGTGTGTTAAGACGACTTCGCATGAATCGAACGCGCGCAGCCCATTGATACGCCACAAACGGATTGGCTTGATGCTTCAAACGCGTTATTGGAAGTATTGGAAGCGGTAGATTTCTCCTATACATTGGCCACAAAAATGCTTACCCCCAAAAAGTTGTCAAAATCCATTAAAAAAAGAATTGATTTTATCTGTAAATCATCACTGCGCTTTAAGTGGACGATGAAGAAAAAAAAAGCAGGGAAATCGGGAAAGCGAAACCAAACAAAGACGGAATGAAAACAGCACGTCCAAAGCTAACCATTGAATCAGCAGCAGTGGCCAACCCAGCGGTTCGCGTTGGATTCCCGCTGGTTTGTTAATGTGCTACGGTGGCGTTGATGGTGTAGTATCGGACGCTGTGTGCACCTTCGGACACCTTACGGTAGACGGGAACGAGAGCATTAATTAAGACATAAAATTAAATTTATTGAGCGAATTGTAGCTCTCGCGACAGGACTGTGGCAATGGGGCCGAGGTGTGACGTGTTTCATCTTGGCAGGAAAGCGAGAAGTCCTACGGTCGGCCATCGGTCAGGCTCACAATAGAGGGAACACCCCGTTTCCGGCAGCGAGGAATAATAGTTTGATCAATTGAAGGTGACGGTCGAAAGTCGAAAGTGTGGAAAGTTTTCATGTAAAACATGATTACTCGTACCACCGGATACACGGCTACGGATGCCGCATCCGAGGCTCTACTGGTCTTACGTACAGTGCAACGCAACGCTAGTGAGCAGCATGCTCCTTGGGAGAAGCCACATGGGTTTTCGCCGGTACGGCGGAACACCGACATCCGACCAACTAACCGCCCAACCACCGATCTAACCAACAGGGGCAGCTCTATCATACTCAAGAGTATGGCACTGGATGCGACCCGAAGATGCCGCCCAGCGTCCTGAAGCGGCGAACGTACTCCGAGCCAGATCGGGCGTGGGACGAGAAATGTCGTCTCGGCACCGGCACACAGGAGGATGGGTCTTGTAGTTTGCATTGAGCTACAACTGCCTCAAAACTTGTACACTAATAACCTTTTAAGACTTAACTTGTCCTATGCAAATTAGAACTTTTATGTGTCGTTCGGTTTTGTTATCCTGTGTTCGGTAGGCGTGGCGGTAATCTGTGTCTTGTGAGAAACCAGACCAACACCACCACCGTCACCCGAACGTCTCATTTAGTGAAGCAGCGAAGCGAGTTCCTTCTCCTAAGGACCCTTACCTTTGGGGTTTCGGACGAACGTTTCGTGACTCACTCATACCTTACAGTTTGCAACCCTTTCGCATAGGATCAGACTAGGAATCGGGACTGGAACCCATGGCTGAGATAAAAATGCAGCATCGCATGGTAGCATGGATATTAAGATCCCTTAGGAAATTAATTTATTTAGTGGTCATGTCATTAGCATTGGCCTAAGAAGAAAGAATACCATTCGCCATTGGAAGACAGTTTCCACGTCGTTTCTCGAGAAAGTTTCTCAAAAGGCACAAAGTACACGAGGGAAGGTTTGGTACCGCAGCCGGAAGCACTGACAGCCCTCGGAGGCAGCCGCAACACAGCAGAACATGTGTTAAGCTATTTGGCGAACATTGTTTGAGCATGTTCATGGGATTGGTTTTGGAAGACATCGAGTCTTGGGTGTGTTAGCCGTGTCTTGGGAGGTCATCTTGCGGTGCGGACATGATTTGTGATTTTGATCTTGATAGAAAGCTTAAGCATAAGGGTAATAGAATTTCATATAGCGTCGCTGGACCTTCTCAGGGAAGAAATGTGGATGGATTGTTGGTGTAATAATGGGAGCGGGACTTAAAATGTTTTGTTATTTTTTAAGGAAATATTCACAGCCAAGATAGCAGTAAGTTTTTCTATCTTTTATTTAGTTCAACCCTCAGAAGTTGTAAAAACAGTTAAAATATAAGATTATACATAATTTATGTGTAATATAATTAGATTATATTTAGTTTATACCGTTCCATTACTTCTCATGCCGTCCACGATGATTACCGATGCCGTTACGATGATTCCCAATTGACCTAATTGACAACAATTCCCCATCTGTAACCAGTGTTTAAAGATTGGTTACAGAGACACTGTCTACTTTCCAGGCGCCGATTATAGTATGAGCAAACTAAGCAGATGCCCGAGCTTTCAAGGGGTTTTTGATTTATTCTGCATATCCTGCAGATACATATTCTTCAAGAGGGTTTCGCGATCCGCAGACCATGGCTGTTTAGAGGATACTTTATATAAATAGTAAATTTTAAAAAGATATATCCACTTGGCCTCTGGTTTACTTAGGATCTCTATTAGGCTTGATCCGTCATTGCTCAACCAATACATTATCCTGAAACCCCTGTATGGGGAAAGGGTCTAAGTTGGGTTTGATTCTGATCACTTCATATTAGCAAATGGAATCGTTACGACGATGTCATCGAAGTCACCCTAAGGATTGTCGCTTACGCTACGATCGCTAAGGCTTTCTATAACGCATTCTAACGATTAATATACAGTCCAATTATCACAGGATTTCTATCCGATTTTGTATGTTCGTTTCAGCTTACAAAAATGAAATTCATTTACTGGGTGTTCCAGTATCTCAAAAGCAATAATATTTTGTCACGTGTTCACAACTAATGAGCTTACCATCTTTAGTCGTAGTCCGTGCCACAACAACGCTTTCCTCGACGAAAAACAAGTGTGAAATCACAGTTTTAGCTCATAAAATTCGATTCTCTTGTATCTTCCTTGGTTTGTTTATTTATCCGCCTTCGGACTTCTGCCTTAGTTAAACATGGTATGATTTAGTTGTTGTTTGGAAATGTTACACTGATATCGAATAGAAATGGTAGTCTTAAACAAATCGGATGTGGAAAGATTTATGAGTAATAATAGAACTGGTGTTGTGTAGCGGTCAGGACATATGGTTATTTCATTTACAATGGTCGTAAAATTCAGCTATATTTTAACTACTTCAACCACACTTTAAAGATTTCCATAATGAGTGCTGCCAACTATTTCGAACCAAAACAGAAAGAATAATGTTCAGGAAAGAAAGAGAAGCAAAACTTCAAAATTTCCCTACCATTCCGCATGAACAATGTGAAACACAAGACAAAATGCACCAAACAATGTTTGAAGACACTTGCGGCAATTTATTTTAATTATAAATGGATCCTAGTACATTAAATAGTTTTTCCTTTTTTGTTTTCATCCACTTTCGTGCTCTTTTCGTTGGAGCAGGATATTAAGAGTTGCCTTGCGGTTAAGTTTTGTTATAGTTTGCAGCGTTGCAGTCCACATTTGGCAAGAGTTTTTGTTTTAGTTTTAACAACTTTTTTTTTGCATTTCTTAGAACAATTGGCACAGTTAGAACTTTTCCGCAAAGTTTGGTTTGGGACGATCGTCCAAAAAACTGTTATTTGTATCAAACAAAACGCAACCAAATTTGTTCTAACATCTGCAGCTGTTGATAAACGCTAGCATTGTGAGCATTTTAAGGATAGTAAAATGATATTACTATAGTGCTTAAGATAATTTGATTTATCTTTTTTGTATGAAATATATTGTTGAAGTAGTTTAAACCGCATTTTATAAATATTTTTGACATTTTGCCGCATTTCGATCAGTTTTTTTAATCGAATAACTTGAAGTGAGGCCCCTCGGAGTAGCTAATCTGTACACCATAGAGTAGAAAAAAAAGATGCTTAAAAGTTATTTTAAATCATCTTTTAAACCTGTTGAGGAAATAGAATGGCATAATGCCAAGTTGAAGATCTTCAACAGTTTCTTTTAGATGCATTCCTTAATTATCAATTCATGAGTTTTTTGATGAATTATATTGTTGAATAGTATTTATTATTTACCAGCCACACTTTTTTACATTATTTCCATCAAGTTATGCTTTCCAAATCGCTTCTTTACATTAAAATTCGTGACGAACTTAAGAAGTTACAGATATCTGAAATAGAAGAAAAAATCTATAAAATTTGGCTTGCGTTGTTGATGTTTCTACTTTTCTTTTAACTTTTTTACATGTTAAATATAACAAACTTGCGTTTTCTACAGTTATAACCTCTAGTTTCACAAACTATGTTTGGATTTGTCCTCACTCAATTTATATCGTTTAGTTTTTTATCCCGATATAGGTTGTAGTGACACGAATTGCGTGCTTAGTGCCCAGGATGGTTTTTGCTATTTCCGTGGATAGCATCTCTTTCATTTTTCACGTGAAAAATGTTTTCCCTCCCCCCCGCAACTAGGCAATGGTTACACGGAGCATGGAAAGCTGATGCGATAGCGGGACGCGAAAACACACGCGACATATGCGACAGTACTGTGCGACACGAGCGAACATTCCCCGGGCCGGGCTCGATCATCGAATTTATTACAAATGATTCGTGGAATTTCATCGGCAACATAAATTACAAATATATTATCTTATTACGAACAAATGGCAACAACCAACCGCTGTTGGTCGGACAGCCGAGCTAACGTCTGTCTAAAAGCTTACGATTATTACCTTCCTTTCCGTCCGTTGCTCTTTGGCAGCTGATACCCTGGGTTGGATGAAATGTGCCTGAAGTATGTCTGTGTGTATGTGTGTGTGCGCGTCCCTCGGTTCTAGCTGATCGGTTGGACCTGCTGTGGTGAAGCGGCACGATCGCACGAGGCCATAAATAATGTGTCCTCTCGAAAAGTCACGTCAATTCGCATAAATTCGATCGGTCGGCGATCATCGACTTGTGTTCCGGTTTTTCGTCTGTTGTGTGCGGATGTTGTTGTTTGTTCTTGCTGTTCCTGTTGCACGTTCGTTTGTTTACTGGCTTAACATTTTAACTTTCGCCAAAGATTTTATTGTTCGTTAGGAGTTTTTTTATTCGCGTCGAGCGAGCTTTTGTTCGGGTTTGTTGCTGTTGCCCGAGACGAGATCTCGAAGCGCAGCTCTCCGTGCAGCGCAGCTCAATCCGGCAACCTGACCGGATGACTGTCTGATGACTCCGAACAAGAAACTTATCCATGTTCTCTCCCTTTCATAACTGCATAATGTGACTGCGAAATCAACATATTTATTTTATGTTCGCTGACCATATTTACAAGCGCGACCTCCTGCAACGCTCGAGGAACATCTTTTTGTCATAGCCATGTTCACCTTCGTTTTTGTCTTCGTGCTAGTGTTGCTCTGTTTGCCGCGTGTACAATGATTTGCTTGTTTGCTGATCGCTGTGTAGTTATTTTTATCTTATTGTACGCTTTCTTATACTGCCCCGCTCGGTCTGCTGAATGTGCGCCAGTTCAATTCATAAAAGCTATAGCTTTTTTATCATTTAAATGAGCTGGTTACACGATGGTTAGTAGCTGCCTAGTGGGTTGCACGGAAAGTTGACTGGAGTTAAATTATAAGATTAATGACTCTGATGAGAGTCGTCTTTAAGACTTGCATAAGAAATAAGCACCTCTTCAGAAAACCACACAAGAAAAACTCAATGCAAAACTAATTCCATGTTTTGAATCACTTTTCGACCTGCCATTCTGCCAACCAACTTCCTAAGTTCGTGTGAGATCCGCTGGGTAGAAAAGAATTGGCAAAAACACATAAAGATCTCTGCCATAACATGACCAGCCCAGGCAGCACAGGTACGCCCCGGACCTCCGTTCTACCATGCGTTCTTCCCCGGGTCCTCGATGGACCACACCCGGTCCCGGATGGTTTGGGATGAAGCGGAAAAATATTGCCGAACAAGACATTTTAATGCGGTCCAGCTGGAGATTGGACATTTGTCAAAAAATGAATATGAACGCGTCCACCCCAGTGTCCGCTTCATTCATGCAGAACCATGATTGAGTTATTTTTGCTGCCTATTCAGCATCCACAGTCCCGGATTTGGCTTTTGGCAGTTCGGTTCGGCCAGTATTCTCCCGTAGCCGTGGTGGCGGGAGACTATTGTGTGACGAGTCGAGCACCGGTATGCCTGCGAGCAGATTATCAAGATGTGTTTTAGCTCGATCGCTCCGTGTGTCTTTTGAACCGATTTTTGAAAAGAAGTTTCCCAATTGGCACACGCTAAGGTAAAAGCCGTAAAAGCCGTACGGTAGCACGCAGGACGCAAGGATGATGCTGACGATGATGATGATGATGTTTGGATGTAAGGAAAACTTTTCAACGAGCGTAACGAAAACATGACAAAACTTACTAATCTACCCGAGTCTCGTTATGATGATGCGTTCTGGAGGTCGATTTTTATGAAGAAATATCCCGTGTCCGGGCAGTTTGATGGCAGCGGTAGCGTCATCGGGGTGCGTCCCTTGTGGGAATGGGAATGTTCAACATGACCAAACCAAAACCGATTGACGACAGCCCGGGGCCGGGGTGGTTTTGGCGCGAGGATTCAATTTCACGGCATTTGAATTTTCATCACCCAAATATTGGCACCGAGTCGTCAGCGTTTTAATGAAGAGTTTAACAAAACTGTCTGCACTGTACAGTTGTGGGAGCAGAGCAGGGTGTAGAGGGTGAGCCGTTGTGATGAAATTTTCTTTGCCAATTACCAATTTCATAAGTGCGGAGAGCCAGGTACGCCGTAACAAGATACGAGGCTGATGTGTGGCGGATTTTTACGTGTTGTTGAGTTGGGATTTAGCTTCTCCGTTCGTCACATTTGATCAAAATCAGGGGAAGATTAATGTCACCTTTTAAATTGCATCAACATATTTCCTCGGAACACTGGCTTACGATAAGATGTGTGTGTGTGTATATGTGTGGAATATTTGGTGTTGGTTTGAGAGCTCAAGTTTTAAAATTTGTGTAGATAATTGAATAATTAACTTATGGATTGCTTCAACTTTAGAAGTGCGTAGCTGTGGTTGAACCTTACAGTAAAGCTTGTGTGACAATAATAACCATTTGGTTTAGTTTTATTTATTTTTCAATATGTTTTCGGTGACTTATTCATACTCAATACTTTAATAAAATAAAATAAATCATTTTGATTTCTATTTTGAACAAGAAAAAACTGTTTTTGTCAAAACTAGATTTTTTCTAGATTGACGAAACGTTATTTTTGTACCACAACGCGGACAATTGATTTCAGTTTTGTATTTAAACTATATAATTGGGTTTATAGACGCATATGAATTGTTATTTGGTTTTCTCAGCCAAAACACACCTACGAATTGAATATTTTCCCTTGATTACAGATTAAAATATCTGGCAGATTAGATCGAAAATTCATTATTTCTTTGAAAACAGTAACTTTTTGCAGCTGACTAAATTAGCGAGCACAACAGAAGCTTATTCTTATGAAACTTTGATTTATTTACATTTATGTAACTGTTAGGAACCTTGATAAAATATGTCCTGTTCATCTAATAAATTTTAAATGTAGTAATAATCACTAAATCTTATCGGCATCAAAGCAAAGAATCCTCGATAATCAAAACTTATTTGGTTCTTATTAAGGATCTGGCCATTATCCTACAATTTCACAATCATTGTCTGGAGAACTTCGTTTCGTTATATATAATTATCCTAAGTAGAATAGATTAAAAAAGAAACAATGATTTCCGAAATTAGACGTTATGAAATCTGTAATTCCTGAAATCCTGTAAATCCTGAAAGTCTTAATATCTTACAAAGGCACGCAATACGATAAGGAGGACACGCAAAAATACTGGTTGTATTGAAAACGATAAAACATAATACGTATAATCTTACTAAGAAGTTAATCAATTCTATTTATTAAATATTGCTGTAAGGGAATCCTCGAGACGCACGCAAATTCCTAAATCGGACGGACCATTGCACATAATATGGATTTAACATTAAACTGATGCTTTGAATCTTTGGAAATTAACAACATACAGCCTTATTTACGGAGTGCTTTGGAGATCATCAGTTTTTAGTGGGGTGTACGTGTAAGTCTGCTGTCAACAAAGATACTCAACTCACGAACTACATTTGTAAAGCACTCAGAGGAAGCAGCGATTAATTTGGCACCTCGGGTTAAATTGCTTGGTTTGGAGTTTGGTTTGGTTTGGTTTTGGAGTCGGAAATTGATAAGAATACCTTCAACTAGTCTACAAATAAACTCTTTTCTAAATATTAGGTATCTAAACATCACACTTGGTCAGTTTTGCAGTCATAATCGAATGCAGCACAGATATCCGTATGGATGACTGTAACTGATAATTTGATAAAATATGTTGAACCCACTCAAAAGATGACGTGATTCAAGGTTTTAAATAATTTATTGACAGTAGAAAGCATAAAAATATATGCTGAAAGCAGTAGTCGAATATATGCTGCCTTTCTGAACACCGAAAGCATGTAGAAGAATTTCCAGGTTTGAGTATTTCTGGTGCAAAAATTAAAATTGTCAAGATATGCGGTTGCATTGCATGTATTCATAAAGGTTAATATTTAGTTGTAGACACGCCAACAAATGAAAATGCTAATTAAAACGTGGTCGGGTACAACGGCAAGAGCTTGCCAACAAAACCTTACCCATTACAAAGATGACAAAGAAAAATTAGCCTATCACCAGTTTAGTTTAGCTCTTCAGCCATTTTAAAGCACGATCTGGGCGAAAATCGAAAAGCTGGCCCGGGGTGCAAAAGTTTTATCGAAAGTACTATAAATTAGCCACGGCGACGCACATTACGTGCACGTGTGTGTATTTGTGTGTCCCTGTGTCTGCTGCAGTGATTTATGTTAAATTATATCGGAACGCCCAAAAAGTTTACGAGAAAAACACCACACACCAGAAAAAAAAAAAAAAACCACGAACCAACGAAATTGGGAATTGTGCAAAAGTTTTGCCCACCGTTTGTGTGAGTGTGTGTTGGGTGCAATTGGCATAGCGAACGGGATCGACTCCTAGACCGGTACTATCGCACCAGGACACGAGTTTTTCGTTGGCAAATTACTTTTACCGTCCGAATCGTGAAAAATCGTTCCCGGGGACTTAATTTGCACGGCGGCCCTGTTCTTTTTTTGCTCGCCTGGGTGTGTCATCCCGATGATGCAGATCGCAAAGCATTAACTTCTCGCTGTGGGTTGTGGATTTTATTGGCCACGTTCTGCATTCGTTCTGGTTTGAGGGTTGAGAATACACACAAGCGCACACACACACGAAACTCCCGTGCACGACGGGTTAGAGTTTTGGCCGGGCCGGGTCTAGTTCAACCGATACCGAAGATGACAACACGACAACCAGGATAACCGTAGCCATCGTTGCACTACTTTTAAGTACATTCAATCGCTTTGTACCTTTTCTTCTTGGGCCGTTTCTCTCTCACTCTCGCTCAGCGCCCTCGTTAGCTTCGATGCACATTTTTCTGTCACTTTGAGTTTTTCCATTCGCGTTTTGGTACGAAACCCTGGCATGCCCACGGGTGGTCGTCGTATGACAAATGCATTTTAATTTATTTTGTGTCATCCTCCACCTTTTCAGGCGCATCCTGTTCTTGTGGTACACACACACACACGAGTTGTTGCACACACAACCCCAGACTGCTATCCCTAGCAGTGATCCTTTTTGGCGAGGATCAAAGCGAAGTTCACATCGTACTGTGGTGGTTCGCATTGTTTGGTGATGGCAGAATGGAAATAGAAATGTTTACCTTTTGGCCGTAATGAATTAGGCTTAATAGCGTACAGCAACGACCTCAATCGGATCGGTTTCTCCTTCCCGTTCGGCTGAAGGATTCGCTGGATGAGACACTTTCAATGGGAGTATTTCAATTCGATTTAAGGGTAAACAAAAACATTGAATGGAAAGCTGATGGCAAAAGGAAGGTCGAATCGATCCTGCTAACTAGCCATGGGTACGGAGTTTGGGTACGGAGGGGTTTGTTGTTTGGAATTCATCACTGCACGAGGTCCTAAACGGGTGTCCCCGTGTGTACCACAGTATGTTTCATTATTATGGTCATCAACGGATCTAAGAACGTGCTTTGAGTTATTGTCATCTTGTCACCTTTGTTGTTGGTTGTCTGGATGCGCACTACTGGTGGTCCTGTCGCTGTCGATGCCATTGCAAGCCACCGTTCCGCATCCCGCAGCGTCCGTCCACGGTTCGTGCTTCCTTCCTTCCGGGACGATGCAACGGTTATCCGATTTTTGTTGATACAATTATTGCTCGGTTTGCTTCGGTTTTTGGCGCATCCTGGAGTGTTAACGTTAATAAATACCCTAATTTATTGTTGTGATAGCCTTATTTACTCAGCCTGTTTTATGTTTTGCTCGATCGTTAGCCGGGACTAATGCGGCTGCGAAGTTTGTACATGCAACAGTAATTACGGAATGTTTTGTATCTGTTACCAAAACGGGCAGGGTGTCAAAATAGAAATAGAGAGAGAGAAAGATAAATGTTCAGAAAAAAATAGACGCCATTTTCTAGTTTGCACAGAATTGGGCAGTACTCTCCTGGTGTGATGCAAACAGATGTTACACCGTTTAACATTCACGCTTCCCGACACATCCTTCCGAGCTGGTCCCGGACTAGAATAACAATCGATCGGGTGATCGTTTAGGATGTAGTTAGCTTGTCATAAATAATGAACCTAATAGCACATGGTCGTTGTGCGAGAACCGATGTTTGTTTGTGTTTTGGAGAGGAATATGTTTTTTCAGCAGTTTCCAATTCACGTCTGAATGAACTGTATGCGAGTTTTCATTTGTATGATGGGCAGCAAATCTTTAGGAGTGTATCATCGTATATGCAAACTAAGCAGATGCTTGAGTTGGCGAGATTTCAAGGACTCCATACATATCGATAGAGGTAGATAAGTTTTATAAATGGGTTGTGAGGTTACGAGGTCAAGGTTCTTCAAATACCACATGCTATCGATGCTTTGTTAATGAAATCTTGATATTAACTATCCCATACACAAGAATTGAGACGGGGTATAGTGCATCACATACAGGTTTATTACGAAGTGTTTTACTGCCTTCAGAATATGCTGGAATGGAAAATCAACTGACCACATTCACCCTACTGCAAACTGTTCAATCTGCCGAGACTCTGATCTTTAGTAAGTCAGATCTTGGCCATAGACATGTACAACTTTGGTTTGAACTCTTTTTGGATTCGAGTGATGTGTCGATTGCTGATCGCATCTTCGAAACCGTCTAAAACTTCACCTATATGGAATCAAACATTCGTATCGATAACAACATAAATGTTGAGATATACGCAAGGATGTTGACTGTCAACCGTTCATACTACAGTCTTAGGCCTACTTCTTGACTCAAAATAACTGTCGAAACAGATGAATCTGAGACTGTATCGAACTTTTACACTCCCAGTACTCACGTACGTCTGCTATAAATGAACTCTGTCCAAAACTGACGAAATCCTCTTAGCCAGGTTCGAGAGGAAGATGCTCAGCTGTATAGCTGTACATGTTATTAGAATGGAACCGGACCGCACGTAAAATTCTTTTAGGCCGTTCATATGGATAAAGGTCAGGTTCAAACTGAGATGGCGTGTACAGAACGAAATAATGAAGTGACAGACGACGGCGCTAGACTGTGAGCGGTAGCGAGAATTGCTCGAGCAGGCCAAGACCGCAAAGCGGTTGGAGCACCTTATAAATAAGTAACTAAGTATAAGAACTCCATAGCTGGGCCTCGTATCGTGTGCGGCACGATATCTTCACTTGGTTTCTGTCTTTGAACCTGTAAAGGTAGTGTGTTAGAGACTCCAAACTTCCTTTCCGATTAGGACCTTCGAAAGGGTTGATCCACCGCTGGCAAACAAGTAAACCTGTTAGTAAATACTGACATTTAAATATTAACTATCTCCTAAGCAGGAACGCACAAGATACGAGTCCTTCAGGACAAATCAAACAGGATAAAGAAGATGGTAAGTGAATGGCAATAAAAAATAAAGGACAGTTTCCCGAAACATACTTTCAGTTTCTGTTAGGGATGCCCAAGCAAAATCATAGAAAAGATCAATTCGTCCACGGTCCGTAAGTCCGCAAAAAAGAGGGCATGAAACGGTTCCCAATGGGGAACAGTGATTGAAAATCGAATCGGAAATCAATATGTCTCTGATTGCTTCTTAACGTGTTTGGCTGCGTAACAATGACCATTTCCTGTTTCTGCAATACCTGTGTGACACACGAGGGAACAAAATCAAATCCGATTAGATGTTTTTTTTGCGCCTCCTTGCCCGGTACAAAGCCATACATCGAAAGAGTCTTTTTTTATTACATGGCATATGCTTGGCGGTGGAGAAGGACACAGCAAATAAGAAAAATCTAATATTATTACAATCGCTAGGGGATCCCGAGCCAGAAGTGGTGAGATCCTGGTGGTGATCGGAACCGTAAATCGCTCTCGTGTGTGGGAGAATGATTTTCAGATGGTTGTGGTAGTGTGATGGGAATTCGTACCGGCGACCAGCAAATCGGTCGTTGGAATCGGTACGGTACAGCAGCACAAAAAAAAAAAAAACCGATGACCAAAGGGACAATCTGCTGACCCTCAGTTTTACTGCCGACACTGGTGCCATCTCGCCGGTAACGATGTCTTAACGATACGCACGCTTCGATGGTCATTTTTACGACAGTGCGGACGCCGTATGGTTGGTGTTTCGCTTCGTTTCGGTGTACACTCGGTTTTTTTTTTGGTTGTTGTCTCGTTACACCTTCCGGTGTCCGGGCTGGGAGATTGCGACCCATAACCGAATTGATAGGTGATCTGAAGATAATGCGTAGATAAATGCGTGCCATAAAGCGTTACCCGGCGCACATCGTCGTTTGCATTGTTTTGCTAAGGTAGTTTGAAGAAGTTCAATTTGATGCCCGTCTGTCGATTGCGTAATTGATTTATATGGATTCCGGATGTACGGATGTCAGTACTGCTAGTGTTGTCCTTTTATTGGAGATTGTTTTTTTCGATGTGATCTGCCCGTAATGACACATTACATTCAGAATGATGAGACAGCGCTATATTCTGCCATTTACCAGTGCTCTGCTTTGCCTGTGCCTTTGTAATGCGATTGTTAATTAATAATTTTTATATCTTGTACGCTTCGCTGGACAAGTTGATCATGAACTTGACAGTGTATCATCGCTGGTGTAATTAGTGAAATTAAACCTTTTCGCAAACAGCATCGCTCGGTGCAGTCGATTTATTTGCGCATGTTGCTAAGCAAACACTCGGTCGGTTTCTGTGACTGTTGGACGGACAGACGGCTTGACGATGTTGAGTGGGTGGGTAAAGAAAAATTGCCATTCCGAACCGAGAAAATGGGGGAGGTAACAAAACTTGAACCAAAAAAAAAAACGAAGCAAAATTGCGAAACCATCAAACCAACCAAGTACACCCGTGACGCGTCCTGCGCTCGTGAACGGTATGTTCGTAGGCAAAACTCTCTCTCTCTCATCCTCGGGGTCTCGGGTCATGTGGTTTATTTGATCAAATTCTTAAGGTTTTCCCTTGGCGGTCACCATCCCGTACCGGTCATCGATAGAGGGCTAAGGGATATGACGTCGGATGGTGGCTCTCTAGTGGCTGTTTGAAGTGGTTTGTCAAGGAACGAGAGAGAGAGAGCGAGCAAAAAAATGGCAAAATCATAAACCGTTTTGATGTCAATGTGAAGTATTTGCGCAAACATTTAATAATATCGCTGGGCGCTCGCTGCGGTAGAAATGTACAGAAATATCTATTTAATTTGCTTCGTATGTGAGTTTCATTTCTGTTGTAAATATATATTTTTTCTTCTTTCGATCGGTGGAACAGAATGATCGGAAAATTCCGATTCCATCTCCAGTACGGCCAACATGTACCGGTTCCAGCACATTGTAGTGAAGGCTGTCTGTCTAAGCTCATAGATTTACGACACCGATAGAAGAATGATTGAAATTTATGAGGTTTCGCTGTACGTCAACATGCACCACGAGCATGGCTTTCGATAGTTTGGTTTTGTTTGGTTAGCAAATGGCTGGCATAGCCCGTAGTGTAGCTTAGATCCACATTTGGAGGGATGGACTCATCCGCTAGATTATCGCGGTTTGAAGCCGATAAGGTTAATTATCGAAAATAATTAAGTACAATAATGCGGATCACTGGTTTGGTTTGGTGGCGGCTAATGAACACGCGTCACAACATTCCGTCCATCGATTGATGTACACACCCTCACTGTCAGCGTCAGCATGGTACGGAATCGGTTCGATGGAAAGTGGTCTGCAGTCAAGGGTGAGAAACCTAGCCACCAGCCAATACTCATCGGTTGCCATATGTCGGGCACAATTTCCAGTGTCACAGAACGTTCACGTTCGCGTTTCGCAATTGCTTTTCCACGGTCGGTTCCCGCTGGGTTTAGCCACTCTTTTGCAAAGCCCGGAAGTCGGATAGGGTAGTTTTGCAAGACGGCGGCTTTCCAAAGAACCGGAGTAGCGGTGGTAAGTGGGTTTAATCATCACCAACATCAATATTGACTGGACGTGTGGATGGGTCGCAAGACATTGCGAACATTGCTTGCCGGATGTCATAAATATTGTTATGAAAAATTTGACCTCATCCATCGTATCCGGGTGGAAAAGTTTGAAAATTGTAAACTATATTGACAGACGCTATTACGGAAGCCATTTTTAACGCTGCAGGATGCCCAATTTATTTCGGTCCATCATGGGAGTTAAGAATGATTATGAGCTGGCGTGGTAAATTGTACACAAATATTTACGATTATGTGAGTTGTGAAGTGTGGATAAATATCTTTCTTATGCTTAGTTTTATACATTTATTCGTGAGCGTAGCAACGAAGAATTGCAGTAAATAGTTAAAGGAAAATAATGGTTTTCATATGGGTGACGGTTTCTGTTACGTCCTAGCAACAATGATAATGATTTCACTGAAAAGCCTTTGTTTTTAGTCGATGTGTTTGAAAAATAGTGCTGATTGTACACTGCACTCATAGCTATTCTTAGACCTTACTATAGAATATAGGAACAACTATTCAATTCTGAAACATTGTATTGACAAGTTTAAGTAATAGCGTCTAGGGAAGTGATTAAAGTTCCACAAAATTATCAACGGAGCCGGAGTTGAAGCGCTAAAAATTGCGTGTGTCTAGTATTTTGATAAGTAAGTAAGTTTGTTTAGGAAATTGTAAGACTAAGAAGGTACTACGTAGTTCGATAGTCATGCTGATAGGTGATATCAGGTCTTTCGTTATTAGTGCAATGCTGTTAAGTCAGACTATGTTGCATCGATCGGATGAGATGGAAATTAGAAGGTGCAATATCACGGGTGACACTACGTGAGTTCGACGATTATTATGCACCAAACGACCTTGTCGTGCTTATCGGCGTATGCTGTCTGTCGCAAATTTATGCACGCGTATCAACATTGTTTTTGGCAAAAGAAGTCCGTTACCACAAATCTGGTTGAGTTTGTCAACCATTGCACTCACGATGTAAATTTAACCAGATTTGCAGATAGTTTTTGACTCTATTCCCCACTCAATTCTTCTAGTTAACTTGCGAAGATGGACTTTTCCTATAAGATCTTGCAGTGGTTTAAATCTTACCTTGTTAATATTTCATATGATATTAAGATTGATACGCAAACTATCAAACTATCAAACTGCACACCGAAGACGTCATCAATACTATTACTCATCTTCAAGACAACTATAAATTTCTGCAACGCTGTGTGCATTAAACCGTCTGATGCAGTATTGTTCGTTCGATCCTAGAATCCTATTTTGCTCGTTTTGCTCGGTGTTATTCTCCGTGACTCCTGCCGTGGCCACCATTATACACGAAACCGTAATTGTAAGTGTAGTAACTGTGTGTAATAATGTATTTCAATTAGCCAATGTGTCCCGTTGAAGACCAATAAAAAAATTATCCTACCAAATGCACAATCTTCTTAGCGTGATTATTCGGCTTAGTTGTCGCTGATGAAGTATGTATGGTCGTAATATCCGCAAGACATTTTAACAATTCGATTCAAAATTCCTTTGCAGCAGTTGTTCACAGTTGTTTCTTGGCATCAGTTCGTACGGCATTCAATTACCCATCTTCCAAAGCAATCCCATTGTTTTTAAACGCTGGAAAATGACTGACTTGAGTAATTTGAGGTGTCTTTTCAATGTTTATTTGGCTTTGTGATGGATTTTGATCAAGCATAGCCTCCAGTTCTGTTTCTTCAAACTTTAAAAACAAAATTGCCACTTTTAACACTGCAAACTATTTGGTTTATACTTAAATCGAATTATAACTACTGGGAACGAAGTTAAGGAAGGAAGGATGACACTATTTAATATCAGAGTTGTCAGATTGAACAAAAGTCAATTGAAAAATTGGTGCGAAGGGATATCGGAAATAAATAAAATTATTTATACTGCTTGTATTATGCGAATAGACGCGTGAAACAATTAATATAAGGCGTCTCGATCGCGTTAAGATTGTGAAGATGGCTCCCAAAGGACACAATTGACCCCTAAAATGAATCGGATCAGAGATACGTATAACATTTAACACACGAAGGATTATTGTACACTAGATACTGATTACTAATAAATTCTGTCATGTTTGCTCTTTGATATACGTCGTACGGTGCTGTCAGATCACCGAATGATAGGATTATCGCGATCATCCGGGCTGGCCGGATAATGGGGAAGGATTAGAATATTATAACGTTACGACGTAACGCATAGGGAAGGATCGAGCGCGTAAACCAGTAGCAAAAGAGAATCAAGCGAATAAAGAGCAGCGAATTTTTAACTCCTTTCACGAGCCCAAAAATCTGTTTTTAAAGTTTGTTTGCTACTCCTGTTACATCCGTAACAATCAGATTCTCACTAGAGCAACTGTAGTCAAGATCACTAGATATATCTAAATTATTTTCCAAAATTGGTTTCTAAAAATAATAAATTTTCTTCCGAAACGCTTCTTGTTTTGCATATTTTTAATCCGTTCATAATCAAATTATCATATTCGGTTTAAGCTGCAATGATTCTGTTTGTCTTACGAACCGCAACTAAGATCATTACAAAATGAGATAAAAACGAGGGTGATGCTGGCCAGTTGGCAGTTAATCCTGTGAAGAAAAGAAGACAGCGAGCGAGAGTGAAACAAAAACCCCGGCATCATTGAATAATTTCGAACGTGTTAAATGCGATAATACCCCGAAATAACTAAATAAACAAAAACCTCCGAAACGACCAATAAAAACAAACGCGCCACAAAATGGGATGGAAATGGTCCACAGTACAGCGGGCATAGAAAAAGGATAGAAAGAGTAAACTCGTGGGAAATTTCGTTCTAATGCGTTACGCTTAACCCCAAGAAGAATGGTTCGCCTGTCTTAAATGGAATTAATTATTATGTATGCAAATAAATAGTAATGAGTGCCAAACCTTTTTTACCTGCAAACAATCGGGAACAGCGCGAAAAGAAGGTGGAAAACTGCGAAAGGAGTACGAGAGAGAGAAAGAAAAAGGTAACGGATAATCCTGGCACATTTGTTGTTGTTATTCCGGAACTACCTCGTTGCCTTTTACCGGAAATTCCGCTCACCTGTTTCTTCTTTCGCTAGACATTCTTGGCACTCCTCAAGCAACGGCAAAAAGGTACCAAGGATCAAAGATTCTTGCAGCTTGAAACAGAGAAAAAAAAGGCTAAAACCGATCTCCTAATACCACAAGTTTCTTTTTAATCCCGACGTGCCATTTCACGCCATCCAATAGTGAACCTTTGGCCTAATGAATGTTTGCCGTTTTGCTCGTCCTTTTCATCATTTTATTTTGCTTTTTACGCTTCGCCACCTTTTCCGCATCGGCCCGGTGTGGGTTGTTTTGGCTTGTGAATTGACCCGGCTAATGCCTGTATTTGTTTTCCACGCATTATGCTATTTTCTGTGTTTTTTGCTTCTGCTGCGCTTTACAGGCGTTTGTAACGCGTAGGCTCACTGTTGGGTAAATAGCCAAAGTCATCAGCTCAACGTTAAGGTGCGTACGGATTTGGCCACATCTGGATTGGATTAGTGGGAAAAGTTTGGCCAGCCGATTGATGGGTAGGTATGGAAGCGATGCGTTCCTTATTGTTCCTCATTATGGTAATAATTTGTTGTTTTTCGATTACTGGCCATATCGTTATGGGAGTTGTATTGATCATGCATTGTCTGTTAAAAAGTGGTGCTAATTGTGTTTTCTTTACATTAACGATTGAAGCATGAAATAGGCTGTTTAAAGAATTATCTTTGTAGCTGTAAGTGCAAGTACCAAAAAAAGATTCCCTTGAAAGATTTTAAGTTTTATTATAATTTTTAAAATGCTGTTGCTATCTTTCCATTAAGATTTCCTTTTAGTAATTGCAATACTTGAACGTCCTGACAAAACAATAATACAGCTATTTTATAAAATTCTATAAAAAGCTATTATTATATCGAAGAGTTGTTAAAATCGATTCTAGTTTTAAGAATTCTAAGAATTTCAATTACTTTATTTTTATATTATGAGCAAAGAAAGAGAAAAAAAACTGTATTCTATTCTTTCATATGATTGAAAAATGGCTACGATGAATCTATTTCAGCTTTCAATGCGATGTATTGTGGTTTGTTGTGCAGGAGCAAAAACTCGAGCCATGAAAATTTAATTGATGAAATACAACATGATACCACGAAATATAACAAAGCGCCGCTATAATATTGATATAAATTCTGCAAATTTATTTTTGAAAAACAAATGATGAAATGCCTAAAATTTGATGAAACACGTATTGTAGGTCTCCAATCTATTTTATTTTTATTACAAAGAAAGCTGACACAAGTTAATATTTTTCAATTTTGATTGTAAAACCATGACACGAATGATCTTAATTCCAATATGGCTGGAAAAATATTGAAAACAGCATTAATTATTATGGCAATAATCATAGCTCGTAAGATCTTGTTTAGCGATTGCTTAAGATCGTTTCCAAGTACGAGCATGACCTTTTTGAAACTGATCAAACTTTGTGAAGTTGTAACATACTGCGTTAAATATAGATAATTTTAAGGTGCAATACGCGATACCATGCAAAACCTTTGTAGTTTTATGGGAGTTTTATGTAGTTTTTTTTAAATATGTTAACATATTTATGTTTATCTTTATCGATATGCTGTTAAGCAGGAAACGCTTACTTCGGCGACTCTCGAAATTCGGTTTGCCTTCTCCCATCGGTGATATCTGTACAATTTGGTCGTTTATGAGGAACTTTCGAGGAGCCTTAGAGAAAACATTAGGTAGTCTTTGGTCAAGTTAATTGATCAACCTCTTTCAGAGCAGGTTGTTTTACGTGCAATGCGACAATATATGCGTCAATATTTCAAGACACAGTTTCCCATTGACGTAAGCATTACTTTGATGCACTAGTAAGATAGCATTGAACACCAACTAAAGAATTTCCGCCAAAGCAAGATTGTATATCCAGTTGCTTAAGTTAACGGGTTTCCTGTTGTATCCTGCCTCCAATATATTGGTTTGATTTGTAGATAATTTTAAAATCTTTCTTTGGTTGAAATTTCCACTCAGTTTAAATTATTTTCCCATTTTTATACAGCCATCAAATGTAAATAACCTCAACAAAATGGCATTCTGATGATATTTTTTCAGACAATCTTAACGATACCCTTACCTGCCTTAATGCTGGCCTGATGATGGTCTTAATAAGGATTAAAGAAAGCTGCTTGGTCTAAAATCACAAAAGCTCATGCGCTTAATGTTAGTAAAGAAAAGATTAGTAGATTTAAAGATAAAAAGTGTTCAAATGATTTTATGAATAAGTTTTCACACGGTTTTAAGAGCGCTTCAAGTTTGTATTTCATTTGACATGCACTCTTGTCTTAAGGGCTTCCAGCTTTTTTTAACGTTTTAAATGTTTTAAAATTGTAAAAACTGGTTAGCACAACAAAAAATCATTAATAACTATGATAAAACTTTAATAAAATATGTTTACGAGTAAATGACATAGACATTGTTCCTTGAGTTGCTATTAATTCAATACGTAAAATAAGCATGCTAGAGATGTACTCCGGAGTATCGATAAACTTTCTAAAAGGTAGAGTTAAACCAACTAAAAGATACAGTAAAACATCTACATAAATCTCATCCTGATTCACGGTGCTGCTGTAATTGTACCCAGAAATGTGCCCACAAAAGCACAGTCCATATCGTTTGCGATTTGTTATACGGTAGCAAGCATCAAAACCATCAACCCGAGGTCCGAGCGCAGTGGTACCGTGCATCGTATGCGAACGAGCCCTTTCAAAAAGCGGATTAGTGTCAACACGAAAAACATAGGAAATTCTAATTAAAATTTGTGAAATATTAATCCTTTTCGCATACATCGCCAAGAACATAGAAATTCGTTTTATCCGGCCCGGGGGGGTTTTGATGGCAGAAATCCATCCATTATGAAGTATCAATCTGCTGTTTTAATGGTCTACCAGTGACCACGAGACTGTTTTGATCGGGTAGCTGGAAAAAAAACGCCAACACAGGGGAAAAGAAGAGCGAAGAGCCAGGCGATCTCGTGGTCCATCACCATCACGGTGTGGTCCAGTGGATGGGCAGGTTTCTCTAATTTCATACGAGTACTGCTTGCCAAGCCGGAGTGCACTGGCGTACCTCCCAGAGCGGAAACGTGATACAGTGTTTCCTCCCGTATATAGGACGACGATGATGACGACGGCGACGACGACGACGACGACGTTGCAGATGATGTTGCAGATGATGAGGACGGAACAAGTGGCTGCATTCGGAGATCATCCCGATGGTGGAGGTTTAGTGAACGGTGATAGGAATCCGTCCTTGTCGTTCGGTAAGAGACATGCAAACACATTTACCCGAACCCGAGAGTGATGGAGTCCCCCATTTACGGGACGTCCGGACGGGAAGTTTGTGACCGCAGCGGGCCGGAGGAACGTGGGGAAGCGTTCGGTAGTTAAACTGTGTCCATGTGCTCCATTTGATGGCGATACTGTTTTGCTCAAGATAATGGTTCAATATTTTATTTGCATTCCACTGGTGGGAAGCTTCGGTAGCAGGGTTGTGCAGCACATGGAGCCATGTTGCAGATGCTTATAGAATGTTTCAATCATTCTAAGCTCTCGCCAGATGTATTTAGTTTGTCAATAATATTACATTTGAATGTTTTTTTGTTGCAGCATTGCGTGGAATAAAGCGACACTAATCCGATACCGGATATTGTTCAAAATATTCTGTTAGAACACGCATAAACTGGAGGTGCAAATTTCGCCCTAACACAAAAACACTCTCGCCCGAACGTTGTGTTGCACCGATGAGGGAGAAGTGAATATAAACATCACATTAACATATTTATACGCCTTTTGCTACTATCCTTTGCTGCTACTGCTGTCGGTGTCGGTGTCGTCGTCGTCCGGGACGGTTGTTTTACCGGACAAACCCTCACGTCCATAGGCAAGGAAGACATAGAGCGCCCTGGAGAAACGTCCTATCCAAACCGATCGGATCACCCATCCGCCATGTCCGGGGATGCCGTCATAATCAGTCATACAGAAAATGAAGATTATCCGACAGCCAGTCATATTGTCACGAAACGGAACGTTCCTCCTACGAAGAACGTTGGTGCAGGTAGGTAAGGTAGGTAGGGACGGGAACGGGGACTTTTCGGTCCCGGAGGGTCGTCGTAGCGCACCAAGGTTTTATCGGCAACTTTCGGGGCCAACACCGGGCATTAGGAGTGTTGGAGATGAATTACATAAACAGCCAAACCGTTCAACCGATGGAAGCTATTCGTTGTCGTCGTTGTCGCCGCTGTCGTCATCATCGTTGTGCCTTAAGCCTCTTGACGAGCCAGGAAAAACTGATGAATGTCAATTTTCATTAGAATGACATTTGCTTTCTTCCCCAGAGCACTTTTTGTATTGGAACCGGAGGGTTGTTAAATCGCAACGGGATTGCACAAGGAGCAGGCCAGGAGATCCTCTCAGGTCAGTTGGTTGGTTGTGACTAATTTTGGAACATTTATTTTTTGTTTTGCACCGAACCACCAACACACAACAACACACGCCTCGGACGATAATAAATTCAAAGCCCAATTGAGAAGGTATACAGGAACGGGGAATGGTGGCGTTGGAAGCTAACGGAAACAGGCAAATGTATGGGTGTTCTTGTGTGGTCACAAGACGCGTCTGCTGCGCTTGCGTCTTGAGATGATAGTTTGTTTTGAATGCTACCATTATTTCTCGGATCTTGTTATGTTTTCGCTCATGCAAGGGCAATAAATGCTGCACCACGCACAAAACTGGGATATACAAGAGCTGGTGTCGGATCGCAATCGTGATCGCGTGTCAAATAACGAACACACACACAACGGTCTGGGCGAGGCGTTGGATTTTTTAACTATTTAAAATGTGAAAATTTGTTGTTAATTTTTGCATTTCTTTAAACAACTCTAAGTTACAAAAGAAGACACTGATCTCAAAGGTGAAAATTTGTTGCGACCTATTGTATCATTCTGAGTTCTTTTTAAGTTATGATCCTAGAACTTCTTTGCTGTAGTTACAGTTTCTAGTGTATAAAATCTACAATGTTTTGATGGCTTTGTTTGCTTGTGAAATATCTTAACACACCAATTTTGACCTCACAAATAGCCACTGTGAGTCACTAGCAAAGAATACAGGGTTTCGATCCGTGTAATGGAACTTTTGAATAACTCAGCGGAATGTGTCAAACGGGTAGTGGAATATTGGAATTTATGAATCTTTGCAATCATATAATGGAATTTTGCATTCACTGTGGAGAAATTGGAAAATAGATGTAGTTTTGACCAGTTGCAATTAAAGCAACTGTTCGTACTAATTTTCACGTTTGCCTAATTCGGGTGTGAATGATTCTGCGTGGTGATGTAAACAAAATATTGGATGACGTGGTACAATAAGGGGCGTATCATAGTCTTCAAGAACTAAGCAGATGTTTGAAGTTTCCAATATCAACAGTAGGGACTCTTGATATATGGCAGGTATCCACATGGGAATCAATGGTTTAATTTTTAAATAGAGTAAATTAAACTGTATGCTAGATACTGATCGGTGCCCTATGATTAGCTTGCTGACGTCCGTCCGGCAGGTCAACTTTTCCATCACATGACAAATATGTACAATATTGACTTTAAGGGGAAGTGACTTGCGGCTTATAAACATTAGATATGGGACTAAACATAACTCCGAAAGAAAAACTCTAACACAAGGCGTAATCTTTGACAGTTTGGCACAAGCTTAGACGCCTGGGTAGGTGCAGACCACAGCTATAACTTGTCTCAGAACTTATAGAGTTATCTTTGATGTGAGGCTGAGTTCTTGTGTGCGAACCCGGAATCGATTATCATTTGGATGTCCACCTAACTTTAACGTACGGATTCGTAGGTATTCTTGGCAGATCTTGAATGAATCCTCTTATTTGTTCATCATAGTGCGAAAAGTTATTTCGGCAGAGCTCACCATATTCTAGTGATCATTCCAAGGTCGTATTGTTCGAAAATGTTGCTAGAAAAACACGTTTATTTTCTCCGATGATAAGTATATTTGGCGAATTATTCGCATTGTTCCTCATAATAATTGAGGAAGATCCAACATATCAAAATATTGTGAAATTTTGACAATATGGGCGCAATCAACTATCAAATTAAGCTGCCAGCATCCAATCTGCTTAGGTTCTTCTAGAAATGCTAGATCCGTCACTGGTTACCTCTTGCCAGTACAGCCACGCATCTGATTGTCAAGATCCTTAGCCAGCTTGCAAACTTCCCTTTACTAAATGCAAGATTCCACTATGCATTTAAAATAATTCCACTGAGTGTATCAAAACTTCCATTACATGGAACGAAACCCTGCATAGTTCTCGACTCCCGCTAGTCCAAGATCATGCATGCTGACTAAAGTGTTTTCGTATCTTCACTACACAATGTCCAAGATATGGCTGTATGGTACAGCTGTGCCATACAAAAAAAACAACAAAACTCACTTCTACCGTCTACCAATGCACTGAAGAAACGCGGTGCGAAATCTGATAAACCACACAAGAACACAAGGCTTCTAACTTGATGTTACTGCACCCTGTGGTGGCAAACCCCGAGATTCAGCGAATGGCGCAACGGTGCCGAGTTCCGAGGAACTGTTTTACAACCGGCACAATATGATACTGTTTACTGCTTTTCATAAGGCAGCGTGTGTGTGTGTGTTGGGAAACTCGTTGGGTTGAACGCGATGCGCACGAGAGCGCGAACTGGGTAAAGGAAATTATGCACCGCGAACATGAGTGGGCGTAAAATAATTGGCACCTTTGGCAGTGGCTATTACAGGGCGCGATGATGACTCTTTGGGTGGTAGCAAAAACAGCTGGATCGTCAGCGATGGAAGCGTGTCGGATTCTGGTCGGAATTTATCGTACAGAAGTCATTGGATGGCAAAATAGATGCTTATGTTAATGATGCGATAGCAATTGATCGGTTCTACCGTTAAGGATCTTCCGTGTTCCGTGTTGGAAGAGATGATGCTTTCAAAATCCATTAATATCCATTAAAGAATAAACAAGATTTAAAGTTTAAGTATCACAACAAAACAGTTAAGATAAGCGTTTTTAGGTTAATATCCCACGTTAGTACATGTATCGCAATGTTTATACAAAACTGAACTGATCGTTCCGGTTATTAACTTTGCCACTCGATACGCGCGTTTTCCCACCGCGTAGTATTTCATGATCGGTTTTCCAGCAATTTCATTCATAATTCGCCACCATTCATTGATGAGGCGCTGCTACACACATCCTTAAAACTGCCGCAACAACACTTTTTTTTCTTCTTATACATTGCAAACAAATCGAACAAGAAGAAGGAAACAGTCAAACAAAAAAATCAAAGCTCGATCGCTTAACGAACCCAACCCCGATCATTCATTAAAACATCCGGTAACGTGAATTTAATTTACACTTTAGCAAAGTACGCGCGTTCCCTTACCGCGCCTTCCGTCTTCTGTAGGCGCTCGTCCAAGTGTCCGTGTATGTTACCGATCGTAACGCGGTTGTCGTGGATTGTATTGTCTCGCGTGATTGTTTGTTTCCAAGGTTGCTTACGTTAGCGGACTTCGAGGCAACATTGGGGCTCCTACGACTGGTGACCGTGTCTTTGCGCGCGATTTCACGGTTGCATCCACGGGACTGCCTTTGAGTTACGTTTTGTTGGTGGGACATTCCGATTTTAAGCAACTTAAGGAGTCAATAATTTGATATTGTAACATTAGTCTTTCTTCCTACTCTTCTTTACTCTTCCGTTTGTTATTACCGGATTTTATTCATGTAAAACGGTCTGGGTCCATATTGCTTACAATTCACATTGGATGAGAGACTTTGTGCTCGGTTGATACGATGCGAGGTGTTCCGTCATCTAAAGTCGAAACCCTGTTCCTAGTGAGGGTCTATATTGTCTTTGGAACCTTATTCCGGGTGTATTTGGACGCTTCCTTGCTAAGTATTTGGCAATCCATATGTGAGGTCCTGAGCGTTGATATGCAGTAGTAAGTATCACAACAAAACAGTTAAGATAAGCGTTTTTAGGTTAATATCCCACGTTAGTACATGTATCGCAATGTTTATACAAAACTGAACTGATCGTTCCGGTTATTAACTTTGCCACTCGATACGCGCGTTTTCCCACCGCGTAGTATTTCATGATCGGTTTTCCAGCAATTTCATTCATAATTCGCCACCATTCATTGATGAGGCGCTGCTACACACATCCTTAAAACTGCCGCAACAACACTTTTTTTTCTTCTTATACATTGCAAACAAATCGAACAAGAAGAAGGAAACAGTCAAACAAAAAAATCAAAGCTCGATCGCTTAACGAACCCAACCCCGATCATTCATTAAAACATCCGGTAACGTGAATTTAATTTACACTTTAGCAAAGTACGCGCGTTCCCTTACCGCGCCTTCCGTCTTCTGTAGGCGCTCGTCCAAGTGTCCGTGTATGTTACCGATCGTAACGCGGTTGTCGTGGATTGTATTGTCTCGCGTGATTGTTTGTTTCCAAGGTTGCTTACGTTAGCGGACTTCGAGGCAACATTGGGGCTCCTACGACTGGTGACCGTGTCTTTGCGCGCGATTTCACGGTTGCATCCACGGGACTGCCTTTGAGTTACGTTTTGTTGGTGGGACAAAATGTGAGAATGAAGTACAAAAAAACCGAAGCACCCAAGTTTGCTGATCAGTTCGATTTGTCCTTATTTTCTTCCCATGTTTGGATCAAACAACGTGCGTTTGGGAATTTTAAACTTTATAGTTACGATGGGGGCTAGAGGATGGGGTGCGATGGGGATAGTAAAGCGAGGGGGCAGATATTTCGCGGAAATTCGATGCGAGAATTGCAGCATTGCGAATCGTCTATGTGAATGGGGGAGGTTTTCGTGGTCATAAACCGATTATTTATTATGTGTTTAAGATTGCTGATACGGTTCCTACGGATTGTGGGTTGTCCGTTTTTCTTTCACCCCCACATGAATGTATGGCGAGCTGTCGATCGCAACAATTTTTGGCTACCGAGAACTGCTTTCTTTACACAATCTTCGACGTCGAAGTGGCAAATTTGTTACCCAGGGCGTGGAGCAGTAATGATCGTTACCTACACTTGCACTCTACTTACAATCAAATCAGTTGATACGATAGATACAGGCAAAGAAAATAACTTTCGGCGCACGATGCGCCACTACCTGACACGATTTTTCTTCACCATCGCCAGGAGGTGCGATCAATCACTGTCGCGCATTGAGCAGAGTTTTCGCCGAGCTGGGTTTGCTCTGTTCCCACGTCACACGTCACTCGCTGTGTGCTGTTCGTTCGATCTGTTCGGGTGAATTGTATGATTTTATTTGTTCCTTCATTCTTGTGTGTGGTTTGTTTATTTGGTTGGTTGCAGGAAGGGTTTTTTTTGGCTGATTTTGTTGCTTTTGCTCTTGCATTCAGCGAATGGAATGTCTGTCAAACAGTACCGAATATTTTGCGCAACAATTTCCTGCGGAATGTTTTAACAAGGATGAGGTTTTGTCCCCATTTAGTGGGGTTTTTCTGAACTCCGGAAGTTGCAATGTGTGTTATGTGTGTTGGCTTTCGGTTGAGCGACAGTGGCAGACAACAGCGGTGTACGGTGTGGTTCTTAGGATTAGAGGACCTTAAAGACAAGTCGTGATATATTGCTACAGTTTTCAGTACTACATTATTTTTGGGAATTCCGATTTTAAGCAACTTAAGGAGTCAATAATTTGATATTGTAACATTAGTCTTTCTTCCTACTCTTCTTTACTCTTCCGTTTGTTATTACCGGATTTTATTCATGTAAAACGGTCTGGGTCCATATTGCTTACAATTCACATTGGATGAGAGACTTTGTGCTCGGTTGATACGATGCGAGGTGTTCCGTCATCTAAAGTCGAAACCCTGTTCCTAGTGAGGGTCTATATTGTCTTTGGAACCTTATTCCGGGTGTATTTGGACGCTTCCTTGCTAAGTATTTGGCAATCCATATGTGAGGTCCTGAGCGTTGATATGCAGTAGCAGACTATGTCATTTGTAGAGCCTAAGTAGAAAGGATTTTGGAGATTCCTTTTACGAGGCCCCTTATAGTTTACGACCTTTAAACGATCGTGGCACTCAGCACATTCAGTTTGCAGGAAAATCTAGGCCCAAGCAGCTGTCCCTGCAGGCAGAACAAGTCTTCGTCTCCCAGCAAATTCTGAATCGTAACATTAGTCATCTTGTCAATGCTTTCTACAGCGTTAAGCAAGGTGGGTCGAGCTGCATCGTACTCCACACAAGACCTCTATATAATACGACATATCCGATTTGAAGTCGACATATTCGATACTTTGGTGATGCTTGATTGTAGACCTAAGTTCAGACAACATTCGAATGTACGCACGATCTCCTAAGATGCCATGGATTCAAGGCTTTTAGGGTAATTGCCCCTCGGTGTCTCATATGCTCTGCCACCGAGTCATGTAGAAAGATTGTGGAGCATGCAAGTTCTAAGGAGATAATGGATAAAGGACTCTGTCTTTATACGCACGATCTCTTGAGATGCCATGCCATTCGTCTGCCTTTTCATTGCCAAGAATCCTTTAAATTGTTGGCGCTTAAGTTGTTGAAGAATATGAAATTTTAATCTGTAGGATAGGCACGGGGCGGCCCGGTGGTGCATACGATAGCGGCGCCGGTCTCCACACGGCAGGACCGAGGTTCGAATCCCGTCCGGACCGCCTCCCCGTACGCAGGACTGACTATCCAGCTACGGGTAAAACTAAGTCACAGAGAGCTAGCAATAGCAGGCCGAGACCTCTCGAGGTTGTAGTGCCAAAGAAGAAGAAGAAGAAGATGTAGGATAGGCACTTACGATCCATAAGGCTTTAACGATTGCGGTGATCCCCGCTAAATATATTGAGAATGGTTGGTTTGGTTGAAAAAAAAAATCGGATTTAATGTTATATACGCCAAAACTGATACCATGTTCAGATAATAACTCTTTCCACAAAAAAACCTTGAAATTATCGCCCTGAGAAGACTATCGGAGATAGACTAGGTTTCCTCTTTCAAAGAGGTAGCTACCGTATGGCGAGAACTGCAGGATGTTGGTAAGCTGGCACGACTTATATTTTCTGGAATACTTGAGTATCATAGGTAATTTTTTTCAAGAGACAATTACATGAAAATAATAATTTTAAGTGAAGAGCCAACACCGTAACAATTAATTTCAAACGCGCTAGATTTATTAGTTTCTAATAAACTAAACGTGTAGACTTTCTGCGAATCAATGAAATTAAAAAGCTTACATGCTACAATCGTGGGAACCACCCTTGGCGAACATTAGCATCAGACAGAAATGCATCCGAAAACGAAACAAAACAAAGAAACGGAGCAACACATTTCTAAAATCACCATCAGCTAACAAAAGGTGTTTGGTTTGCGTATCAGGACCTAAAAATCAATTGTTTTATTTCGCACCTTCGCGTGAGACACACGCAAACAGCTAACGGGCGTAAAAAGAACAACCACGGTCAAAGGAAAAAACTCAAAACCAACCGCGCGAGAAACGCGTGAAACTCATCAGGCTCATTGGATAATCAGGACCGGCCAGGGTTTGTGTTGTCACCGGAGTCGCAGACTAATTTATGATCGGCAGCATCGATTTGTTTTCAATGTGCCACAACTTGAAACATTTTGCCACCTTTAAACCGTGTGTGTACAGTGGTTAGGGCTCAAATGAAGTGGAATATAATTGTAAAACAAAAACGAAGCTCTGCGTAAGGCCAGCAGACTTGGACAAGCTTTCTGAGGTATTTCTTTTCTTCTGCTGTGAGATGGGATTTCCGGGAGTTTGGTGAGCAATGCGGCCGTGGTTTGCGTGGCCACCGAAACGGAAAACAATCGCCGAAAGTATCGCGAAAAGCTGTGTGATCGTGTGACACCAAATACGAACCCGTTGATCCATGCTCGATGCCTTCCCGATCGGCAATTTCTCATGTTCGGTTGCCTACGGAGGTATAGACGAAACAGAACCATGCACGAAAAAAAAATCCAGCTGCTTCTTGAAAGTCACACTTTCGGGCCCAAACCAAACGTTTGGTTCCCAGCCACGCGGTCAAATGCAAGGCAGCTTTTTCCTTGTTGTTGTTTTATGTTTCTGTTTGTTGTGCTTTTTTTTCTACATTAGTGTTTCATGGGGTCCGTTTTATGTCCACCGACACCTACCGAAAAGAAGCTACATGACACGTTGCAGGCGTGTGTAGAATCGCAGCCAAGCGGATGCGCACGGTGCGGATCGCCCACCAATCGAGAATGGTATGCGCTACATGTTCCTTTGTGTGTTGCCTTTGACTTTTGGACGAGGGCCCACCGGGTGGAGTTTTGGGCACGCCAAAACCAAAACCCCTACGACACGGTTAGCATTCAAAGCGCATACAAAATAGAAGGAAATCCCTAAAACTTTAAATATTTCACACTTTGCGGCCGGCATCAGATGGACGACCGGGACCGGCCCAAAGTATCGGTGCATGAATCTCTTCAGCATAATATGTACATCGGCTTTCGAGTCAATTTACAGCGTTGCCAGTCGATCAGCACTGGCTTCACAAGCTTGTTGTGGTAAGAAGAACCAATGACTTCTTCGGTATCCCAAGAAACTATCCGCACCCGGTTCGGTTTGTTTTCCTTTTCATTGGGGGAATTTATTTCCTACGCGACCGGGAGGAATTTGCCGCTACCAGCAGTAACGCGCCGGTCACTGTCCATCCGTAATCGGAAATGTCATCAGCACTTTACCGTGGTGATAGGTTTTTTTTTGTGTGTGTATAATTTTTGTTTTATTATTGTGTGTCCGGTCGGTCGGTCGGCTGAGTGAAGATTCGCTGGCAAGTTGTCCGGACAGTTCGACAAGGGTTAAATGATATGCAGCCGCTACTTGGGTTACTTGGGTGGTATTCAAATTAAATCTATTGCACACCATGTCTGTCACACGTCGAGTTCCGGGAGGCTTTGCTGGTCTTCTAGTGGCGGCTTGTTTCGTTGTTTATTGTTTTGTAAAAGTCTTAAAGTTCGCTACCCGGTCCCTGTTACCAACCGGGGTGTAACGGGTGGTTGTGCGAGGTGAAATTTAAAACAATTAATGAAAGAAAACAAAATGCCTGAACATGTACGGTATCGTATCCGCGGATAGTTTAAGTTTCGATGCGGAAACGAAACAACAAAGCAGATGGGACCGGCGTAATGAGCGATCGTATCAGATTGCCGTCCTGCATACGAATGGCGTTATTAAGGATGTTTAGAAATTCTTTACCACCCAAGATGTGCAGGACTGCAGGAAGTGGAAATGATGAACGATGGCACGACGTTCTAATGCAACAGAGGAACAGCGGTTCGTAATGAGTCGCATATTAACATGCAAATTGGAAAGTTAAATACAGCGATTTTTGTGTGGAATAATTGAGTTGATTTTTAATCGATCTAGTAGCAAATTTTTTTGTAGCTGTCAGACAGATCGAATTAGCGATCGTCAGAGGTATCGCAGTGTAGGAACTAGTCGTAGGGGTTTTGTAAATTTGTTTATTTAGTTCTATATTAAACGAACCACTAGGATCTTCCAAAAGCAACTTAAAGTTAAAACATAAAAGGCTAGTTAAGATTGAAAGACCAAGACTAAGGTCTTACTGTGCTATTGAAAAATTTAGAGTGTGCCAAGATAGGCTCGTAGCGGTTATATATGGAATTAAATTTACGAAACAATATAAGGAACAGGTTAGAGGAACCGAAACGGGAATTTACCTTCAAATACCTCAAGCTCGGAGCTTTCTTGCGGGGATGTACAGGTTGCAGACATGATGCCGCAATGTTACTAGACCGCGGAGTGCACAATGATCACTGTTATCCACGGGAGTTCTGCAGCAAAATAGAGCAGACTTCGTGAAGATTCGTTTGATCGACTCTAGACGCGCTTGGGATCGGGCCACATAGGCCAACACACTACGGATGCATATTCTGACTACAGATCTGACTAGAGGGCAGTAGATCATTTTTAGCTACGTCGAATCACCTTGCTTCTTCTTATCTGGCTCTACAAACAAGACACGGCTTTTCCTGCCATTAATGTCTTTCCTTGATTTCGTTTTACTTGTAATTTTTTGGGGAGTCCTGCGGATAACCTATATTTCGCGAAAAATGCTTCAGTAGGTCAGTGAGGATCTTATCGAAGGAAAATTAATTTAGGGACCCTGTTTAACGGGCTTCATCTAAGATATTTTGTCTAGGAAGCTTAATTAAAGGACTCTTCCTGAACCGTTTGAACTGTATAAAACATGAAATTTAACATTAGAGAAGACTTTTTTTTGCTTTTTTTTTCATTTATTTATAGAGGCTTTGGGTCTCATAGACCTCATTCGCCTCTTTTCTGTCTATTGTTACATGTGTGGTACAACTATTGCGAGTGTGGCTAATCTATTACATGAAAATCTTATATTGGTAAAACTATTGTGCGTTGGATTTAAATTTCTCGGTACAGGTTGCTGATGCGTAAAAATCGGATGAGGCGGTTCTGCTGTTGTTTGTCGGGTGATAGTATGATGGCTAGGTCAGTATCAAGTTGGCAGGTGGCTCGGTGTGTAGTGTATCCATGGCAATCGGTAAGGATGTGGCGGACCGTAATGTCGACGCCACAGAAGCTGCAAAGTGGTGGACTGGATCTATCGAGAAGGTAGGAGTGTGTCAGGCGGGTATGACCGATGCGAAGGCGGGAAAGGACTCGTTGGATGTGATTAGAGAAGACGTCACAGTAGCTACGTCAAAAGGTCGTCGTTCAAGGGGACATCAAGAGGACCTTGTTCAATGGGTCTCTTTGGAGAAGCATTGTTTAAGAGTGGTCTCATCCAAGATGCCGTATCTACCAACACGCCCAAACAATCTTTGATAGTGAATGATGTTGATAATTATCAACCGTTTCCATTCAGTATACTAGAGTTGGGAGCTTAGTTACTCTTCCAAGATTGAGACCTTTGCCAGAAGTCGTCAATAATATATTAAAGACACACACGAATTATCCAGTAACTTAGACAACCTTAAAATTAACTTGGACGGACTAAATCATTTAATTGGACATTCTTAATGTTTATAGTTTGATAAATTAGTAGAAATACAGGATCTTTACGATCTTTTAAAGACAGGATGCTGCCCAGCACAAAAATAGCGAACGGATGATTAGTAAACTAACTGAGTTTAGTTGAGTGTTTAAAATCTTAACACAATGTTACTATCATTTATATGGATTATGGCATTTAGAAGATAATTTTTTATTAAATGATTCTGTTTGAATATTTCATTGAAAAATCAATAAGATAAGAAAATGGTACCATTTTTACTTACAATTAAATTTAATCCGCATACAACTGATTAATCCTTCAATAACGAACAACACTAATTTATACTAAAAATCTTGGAAACTCGTTTATTTTTAGTTTTTTTTGTGTATCATTTTCCTGTATATCGTTATTGTTTAATATATTTACATATTCTGATAATTCAATATGGAAATCTGTCGTACTATGCCATGATATATAATGCAGAATGCGTTTTCGGCACTTGTTTTCTGTGATTTGAAGATCTTTTGATGCGGGTTGAATATGATCGGTCTTTTGTGAATTTAACAAGCAGCAGTATATTTTTTAAATTCAATGTGGTGTTTTGCTACATGGAACAATTATCAATTATTTTCATTTAAATTTTATCTTTTACAAAGGTAACTCATATTTTGGGATAAGTTATATTTGAATCCAAGATTCGGTTATTATTTCTAGCAATAAAACACATACTATATTATCCCTTGCTTAAGGTTTTGTATGCTTGGCCCAGGAAGTTTAGCTGAGAAATTTGTGGCAAAATGGGCAGCTAACGATCAATATTTGGTAGAGTTTGTTTTAAGAATGTTTATCGTAAAGGTATACGTAAAAGCTCTCTCTAGTTCAAGAAATCATTAATCTGGTAAATTTTCCTAAACTCCGCCACTAACTTGTTCCTTAGCTGATATTCCTTATCGGAAGTCAATTTGAAATGCTGGGACAATTTAATGATTCAAAAGATGTTTCCACATTTGTTTTTCTATTAGATTCAACAATTTGTCTCAAGCAATTTAACTAACGGATTGGTCTGCTTTTCGCAGGATTTTGCTCTCGATATCAAATAGAAACTATGGTTCGTCTCAAACGGTTTCCAGCACACCACTGTTGCAACACATTAGATGAATCAACTAATTTAACGGCACAAATCAATGAATGAAAAGCTTTTGCCCAACAGCAAATTTGCTTAAATCTGGCACCTTTTAGGGGTTTTTGTTTGCTTTCGGCTAAAATGTTTCCGTTCATTTCTTGCGGAAGCGGTTTGGTACAGCATACCGAATTGAAAGAATGAATTTTATCTGTTTAGATGGGAGCAGAAAATATTTACCTTCCCACATATTGACCCACCCAGCTGCTGACGATTGCCCCGATTGCTCGGTACTGGCCACCGGGATACCGAAGCGTAACGTAATCAGCGGTGGGAATATTGCAACTTCCATTACTGAAGGTGTTGTCTGTTGGTTCGCTGGTGCCCGAAATTGTAAACAGTTGTGCTGGCGAACGTTTTCGAATCGGATTCCGCGCTCCGATTGTCCAACCACCAGCCGATCTGTTTGATGTGAGATTGATTGTCAAAGTTAAATATACTTCCTCGTTGACAAACAATTGTAACCCAAAAGGCTTGACCTGACTGCTGGGCGGCATTTTTTTTTTGGGTTTGTTTGTGCCGGTGTTACGAATGAAAAGCGCCCGAAATAGAAGTCGTAGAGAGTCTGCTGGTGACATTAAACATGGTGCTGCCTGATGCTGGGAGGTCCTCGCGTAACCGGTCGCTATGTTGTACCGCCCGGGCTAGTGGACGGTACCACCCAGAAGGAGCATTGGTCACAATTAGCTAAATCGCATATAATAACTCCGGACGGCAGAATAGCGCCCGTGTGATCGCAAAACAATGCACTATCCAATTGATTATTCGCGATCGTCGAGTTTTGTATGCTTTTTTTTTCGTTTTTCCTTTTTACTTGCTTGCCCCATTTCAAGTCGAGTGCCTTTTACGGGCGCTTACATGCTCGTACAGCCGTGCTGGCGTGTATGTGTATAACGTTCCCAGTGACTTTTTTTTTGTCACCGTACACGGACGGAGAACGATAAGGAAAAGTTCGTGATTTTAAATCCACGCTCGTTCCCATGCTTTTCGATCCCGATCGAGAGTGGCTAGTAATTTAGATGAGATACGACGATTACACTCCAACCTACCGATCGGTGTCGCGATCTCCTTTGGCGCTTATCCGCCTGTCGCAATGTTGGCATGAGATGTCGGCGCATGGATACACTTATGGGCGAGAATTTGCTATTTTATCCGATGAAGGAACCAAGAATTTCCAAGAGCTAAGATAATTTGAAAATATTGTGAGCTATTAGGGAGTATCCAAAGATCCCTCGTGTTCTTGCGAGTAATTTGGGCGAATACTCAAGGGAAATAAGTCGTATGCTACAGATTAAGCTTCTTGGTGTTTTATAGAGCTAGCATACTTCATCATAAAACTCTACAACCACCTACAAATAGTACAATTTTGGAGAACAGTGTAGTTCGCCGCTCAAACATCTCGTGAGTCTCCTCCACAGTTGCTCGCGCGAAGGTGGTAAAGGGAATTAAAATGTATAGCACTGGAAATTGATTCCGGGCGGCATTGAAATATGTTCGTACAAAAACAATTGACATTGTATTCATGATTTCAGCGTACGGTTTAATGTGATGGCGCGAAACCCGCTTTTATGCGCTCGAACTTTGAAGAGACCGTAACCAATAGAAGCTGCACCGGAAGGACCAGAAGAACAAGAAAACGAGAATCGCAAAACTTGTGGCAAAACGAAACAGAAAAAGAACACAACAGAACGTGAAACTTGCACTCAAAGGTTGGACTGTCGAGCGCCAACAGTATCGCCCAGTTAAGCAGCAAACTGATGTCGTTTTTGTTTGCTATCGGTGCATTAAAACAGCATCCCGTTGGTGCATCCTTTGGCTGTGGTTGGAGCAGCCAATGTTTTGCGTTTTTGTCCGGTCCTGTTTACTTGTCCTGTAAGGGATTCATACCGTACGTTGGTTCGCTTTCACACTTTTCGGGACACACATCTTGGGCGTCTGCTCATGCACAGCGTGGCTGATAATCATGCTGTGCTGGACGTAAGTTTGTACTTCAGATCCTTTTTGGCCACATGCTTTCCTGTCATTGGTCGCCTCTGATTTTTCGCAAAAAAAGTGCTCAAAGAAAACCCATTTGGAAGATCACGCTAACGATCGTCAGATTAACGCCGATTTGGCACCGTATCGACGAGCTGGTACCGCAAACGTGAATTACGACAGCAATTATTACAATTTCCCCAAGATTTATGTGAATATAATAATGGGGTGGTCTGGCGCCATGCCCTGACAGATCGGCCGATCGGCGACGACGCGTTCCGAAATCTCGATCAAATGTGCGCGAACCCCACCATGCTAAATGTGGTGCCCTGACATTGGAAATTTCCTGCCTGGCTGTGGTACGGTACTGCTGTATGTACCATTGCTGTATACGCTTCGGATCAATGTTAATAGTGTAGACTTGCTGTAGCGAAGAAGAAGGCAAAAAAAACCAACAGAAAACAAAGTGCAAAAAAGTAAACATTGCTGCTCTGGTCGTGAACAATCGTCGTCGCCCGCATTGATCGTGGCACGATCAAGACACGAACATCGCCAAAAGGGGGCATTTGCAGGTATGCAAATCGATGCAATGCATTTAATCCTTAATTGCCATATGTGGCACGTTTTTATCCGGCCGATTCCGATACCACCGATACTAGACCGGTGGAAAGTGCCAGTCGTGGAGCGTTTCGTGCAACTCAATTCATTATTTAGTCTGGCTTCGAAGTTGGTAGTGTTGGTGGCATTAATTGACGCGCTTATGCCTTTTGTGCCGAGCAAAGGGAAGCAAGTGTACAAAATATTTGTTATTAGTATCCTGTGAACGGCGATTCAGTGTACTATGTCAATAGATGTCAAAGTGATGAAGTATGATGTGTCAAAACAAGAGCTTGTCAGATAGAGCAATATTTGTTTCAAACTGTTAGTTCCTTGAAACATTTAAAATCAATTAAGTCACTGAAGTCAGCTGTTGTTTAAATAGATTTAACGCATACTATAGAATTTATCGCTATTGACACAGAAGTTGATTTTCTGACTAGATGATTTCTGTATGATTGAATTGTAACCATTCATGCACACACTCATACACACACCACAATGACTAGAATGTTTTCATCGACTAAATCCTCCACATGATCACGTAACGCGTTGGCATTAAATTGTGTTATTCTTAACAATTCTCAACGCAATGCAGCATCATCTTGGCTGGATCCATCGCTGTCTAAATGAAAACGTGGCTGTGCTGGAGGGTGCTGGACGGATAAGTAAGCTGGGTGTAGAATTTCATGCACTTCTTTCTTGTCGTCTCTTGGCTGTCCTTGCTGATGCATTTCGGGTGTGTTGTTGTAGCGATTGTAAGGGCAGTCAGTTGGGGAATTGTAGCAAGTCAGCGTGGAAAATTAATCACAACAAGAGCGTGTTCCGTCACGTACAGCAGAATGACTCAAGAGAGAGCGGAGTGGTTATTGGCCTATTTTCTTGTTTAGGACAAAATACTCTCACAAGAATATTAGATCGATACAGCATAATTTCTGTTTTTAAATATAGCTCAGATATTTGTTGGTTTAGTTTGAAAATAAAATTGCTTAACCGTTTCCAAAGATGCACCTGATCCAAGAAGACCCAGGAACAAAGCTTTTGGTTTAGTTATTTCCTAAAACGGATTAGAGCTTAAGTTACACGCGTTTGTAGGTACCGCCACAGTCAATGTCAGTGCAGGCGACGTAACGAATCGAAACACTTCATACGTACCGCTTCGAACGCCGGGACGGTTTGTGCACGCGCTCTCACGTGGTTTGGTCGAGGTACGATTATGACAATAACATAAATTGACATAAAGACTTTGTGTTAAACGATGGATAAAAGTGTGTCTACAGGAGGGACGCCTACGAGTGTGTTCTTTGATATGCTTTTTTTCTGACTTTTGGATCTTTTGGTTCTGACGATGTAACCTCCTGGTGTGGGAATGTGTAATTGTATATCCTTGTTGAATGATTGATGACAAACCGCTCCACTGTTTTAATTCTTGTTGCTTTTTTAAATATGGATTGATTTTTCATAGCTTATGGTTAATCTAGCTTTTTACCATATCAATATTACAGTAGATTTCAGGGTCTTAAAATTGGGATAAAAGTTTTGGTTTTGGTATGGCTAGTAGTTCAAGCTGCGTTACAAAATGAATAATCTAACGAGCTCAGGACCAGATTGCTAGGGGTTCACAAATATATTTGATAGCTTATGGGTTCAATGTGACCTGTGACGAAGCAGTTCTTCCTGTTGTAGTCTTTGCTACGTGAGATCAGAGAGAACAGAACGAGAGACGTAAAAGTCGTGAGAAAGACCAGTCAGCATACTAAAATGTTCTACACTTAAAAGTTAAAAATGGTCTTAAAAAAATTAAAAATTGGATGGTCAGTCCTGTGTACGAGGAGATGGTCCGAATGGGATCTGACACCAGGTTCTGCCATGCCAACAGGAGGCCATCACGATGCCAAATATTACAACAGCAGCTGAACACTATTCGCAAAAAATAAGCTTCACTTTCACGGTAACGAATTGTCTCCCTTTAAATGCTTCAAGTTCTCGAGTAAGTTTTGAAGATTGTCGTCGAAAATCAATTGACACAACATCCGTGCAGCCATAAACTACAGATTCCAGAGCAATCAGGTTATAGGGCAGACTAATTCTGAGAATCAGCCTTCAACCTGTTGCTAGCGAAGTGGAAATATTTGTTGGAGCGATAGCATTCGATCATTGCATTTTTCATGGATTAAAGAGATTTAAACGATGCTCAGACTTTTACTGCTTAAGACATTAAACCGTTGTCGTATCGAAGGGTTTAGATCAAATGGATATGCAAATACATTTCAAGAAGAGCCAAAAGAACACTGATTTTGGGTAAGGTGAGTCTAAACGTATCAAAAACAACCCAAGAGTTCCAACAGGTAGTGTTCTTAGGTCAATTTTGTTCATAATGTCTATAAACGACAAAAAACATAATGTTTAAATCGTATGAAATTAATTTATTTGTTGATGAAACAGTTTTATTCATTTCTAACCTCTCGTTTTTAAGTTGATATGATCACTTTAGGTGGTTGGTTGACGAACGCTTAAGTGATGATAAGAAGGAGCTTTATCTGAACATCTTTAAAGCAATCAGACTTGGTCACTGTTGTACTTCTCAATAGGATTTGTGGTTTCATCTTTTACCGCAGAAATAAGAAAGCATTTTAGTTTATTATTGATAGATGATGAATCAGACTATATTCATGGAAAAGTTGCAGAAATGATTAATTTGTTAGCCACCAACGTAGCACTTGGGCAGATCTGGAAAGTTTATCTTCTTTCTTAGCCTGCTCCTAGGTAGCACGTTTAATAGATATGGCCTGATGTTCTCCAGGATTCCATTTTTTTCCAGAATCAACATTTTCAACCATTTTCAAACATTTTCCAGAATCAACCAGCATAACATTTTGGCCTGTACAGCAAGTGTTATTCAATTATTTTAATTGAATTTCACAACCTTCTCGTTTTTCGGTTTTTTGTTGACAACTGCAGCCTTTGCTGATTATAATAGCAACGTGATTATCCATTCCGACCTTATATAAATTTTTTTTTGGATAAGAGATGCAACCCGATCATCGTGAATATTCAGACATGTTGTTGACCAAGGAAAACATTTGATCGGAAATCTTCGTTTGCATCAACTTAACTCACAAGTTTAGAATATTAAGGGTCCTTGAATTTAGGTTCTTGGAGGATGCCCGGTTTTGTTGCATAGAAAATTCTCGAGCACATATTAAGAGGCAATAAACTGCGGCCAAATGGCATTCTACAAGCTAGACAATTTTTTTTGTGAGTTTTCTGGGTGATCAGCCAATTTTAGGCCACAAGATTACGTGATAAATATTATACAATTTCTCAAATTTGGTAGTTCTAGAGACTGTTTGAAGTTTAAAGAACAATGAAAACTAATTCTTCCAATTATTCCCCTTTCAACGATGGTAAACTCTTGTAAATTTTTTTGATAAAGATTTTTTCTCGGCCCAAAAACAAAACTCATTTAAATTCAGCAACGTAAATCTCTCGAGCTTGAGCTGATATCATTTGGACGCGACATAATAGCTAAATTAAACGCTAAAAAGCTCGCCCTTTTGCTCGCCCGCCTCATATCATAAAGATAGTGTTTGTTTTAATGCAAAATTAATGAATACCACGGATCCGCGGGCGAACAGTACTCTGATGCGTGCAGCAAACCGACGTGTGTGTGTGAGTTTGTGACTTTTGGGGGGAGTGCAATGAAACCGGGCTCGTTGCAGTTTGATGGCGACATGCAACGGAATCTCGCACCTTTACGGAAGACGCCCGGTGCGACGCGATCCAGCGAGTTCGTCGTTTTTTCGGGTCTCGGCCACCACACATTTCGTCACTTTGCTGACGTTCCGGACTGCAACAGTCCGATGGAGTGCGGCCCTGAGGTTAGGAAGTAGGTATAGCGGGCAACCCGGTTGAGGATGTTGCAACATGCAATTTTACACCGCACAACACGAGTGTAAACTTACAAAAAGGAATAAAACCACACACCATACTTACACGCTCGCACGCATTTTGGGACCAAGCCGGGCCGATCGTGGCAAAACAGCGACACGCCAGGAAAGTGACCGGACACTGGCATCCACAAAAAAAAACAGGGAAAGAAAAAAAGAAGGAAAAACCAAAAGCGCAACATTGACGTCTGTTATCGCCAACCTGGCTGACCTATGGGAACATTAAAATCTCATTAAATTTTAGGCTCGTTCGCTCTGCGCGCCGTCCAACCAGGCGGTCTCTCGCTAAGCTTTTATTTGCGATTCAGCTTTTTATTTGCGTGTGTGTGTGTGTATGCGTATGTGTAAAGTGCAAACTGGCGGTGGCGAAAAGCGCTAAAAAGGCCGCCAGTTTTTGGGCATCCACCGCACCATGGTAACGTGACGCCGGGACACACGAGCTAACGGTGGCACCACCGATGGGGAGTTATTGTTGTTTATTTTTTCACTTAATTTTCCATCGAGCTGTGTACATCATCAGCGTTGAGGCGTTGGATTTCATCACCAAACATGCAACGCACCCATAATTACAAACGAACAAACGATGTTCGTCGTCATCGGCGGCGATCTTGATAAGATTTCGGTGTTAAGGTGCGTCTCCTGCTCATGTTAACGTGTTCTGTTTTTTTTTGTCGTCGTGCTCTCGGGACCACGGTTTGTACAGTCTTCTGGTTTTCCATTACGGCTGCACCCGATGTGAAGCAGTCGATTTGTAGATTGCATTTCCACCGGAGGTGTTTTAATGGCCTGATGCGGCCTGATACCAGTGCGATCGCTCCGTGAATGACAGATCGTTGCGTTTCCGACATTGATTGTTGTGGCGTGAGAGGTCTCGTCCAGGTGTCTGTGTGTGGAGTTGTGCATTTGAAACGAGAAACTAATGTGCGATGAAATTCATTATCTTTAAATTAATGCGTACCATTTAATAAAAATGATGTTTTAAGTGTTTCTGAGCGGTATATCCAATTGCTCATTATTACCTTTTTCGGTGACGCTTACATCAAATATTAATTAGATACATGTTCCCTCCGCTCTACTAGGCATTACAAATCTCAATATTCAAATCCGTCCAATAAACCGGTGAACCTTCTAAATCAATTCCCAACCAATTCCAAACTCTTTCAAGTATCCCACTCGAGCAGGAATCACTGGAACAAAAGTATTTGCCAAAGCCACCCAACAGCGTTCGTGCGCTCTCGTAGGGCGCTCAGCCCCAATCCACGCGAATCGTTTGTGGCGATGAGTTTCGCCTCGTTCGACAATATGGTCGATTTGGGGGGAAGGTGGATGAAAATTTTCTAATAAAACCACTGCCAAGCAGCGCTGCTGGATGTCTAGTAAATATTTAAATTGTAAACAGAAAATCCTTACGATCGTGTTCACTGGCCACGTTTCACACTTCGTTTTGTGCGCTGTGCGCCTCTGTCAGCAGCGTGCCGACAGTGTAAAGAATCCTTCAAGCAGCGAGAACATTGCGACTGGCAGTACTTACCACCATTAGTGCACAGAAGCCCACCCCGATTTGCATACAATATTAGCGCCGGTAGTTGGAGCAGTGAATTACTTAAAAAGCAATTTTAATCTATTTCATTCATATAACAATCTCGTTATTATACTACTCGTCGTCGTCGTCGTCGTCGTCGTCGTGCGAATGAAATTCCAACCGGAAGTGCTTTTCACGGGTGCCCGAGCGGAGCCTTGTACATCCGTTTGCATCCGTACCATCGATTTCCTGCCGTTGAAACGATTCGTCGACAAACGATTATCATAGCCAGTTATATCCTGACTGAGAGCAGCACATTATCAACCGTATCATCATCACCGGCGTCATCATCATCATCATCAGTACCAGCAGTCACGCTCGCGGAACATCATTTATTTGCGAATTTTAACAAAATTCACCTCAAGTCTATTTTGAAATTTAAATTTGAATAAATGAACATTCGACAAAACCGGCAACCTTTCGCGTGGACTCGCACCTCGCCCGTTCTCGAGTGGGGTTTTGCTTTCTTGGTCGGAATGTATTTTATTGCGTCCTGCCATCGACCGCAAAACCGTCTTTCTGCGCCGTGGAAGCGCTGTTATAGCATTTTTCGTCGTTAATGTGCTAGTACCGTGGTAATACTACTTTTACTTCGCCCAATTCGCGTTCCAACCAACCTCGTAACGTACAAGGGTAAGCAATGGTTGGAAGCTTCGGAACGGATTGGATTGGATGTTATCCAAGCAGAGCGGATGAGACGCGGGTAGCACCTTGGAGCAAGGGTGTACCGGTGTGCGGCAGCGAGCGAAACCCCGAAGCAGTGAATTTGCATATTCCGCATTTTATCTTGAAATTTATTAGATTTTATATTGGGTTTAACATGGATGTACTGTGGTGGAAATATGGTAGACGAATGTCAAATTGCGGATCCTGCGGATGGAAAGTGCAAACCATCGGGTTGGCAGTTGAAAACGGTGGCGTAAGAGCAGATCCTACTGCTAGCGCTGGATGGTAAAGACATTTTGGTATGATTAGTTTTTGAGGATGTATTTTTTGTGTTTTTGGAAAACCGTTGTTCGGTCTAGTTCGCACGGGTTGTTTCAGTGTTTTGGTTTGTCTTTCGCTCTTGGAATTATTGACTTGGATTGACGTGAATTGACTTGGTAGTGCACATATCAATCATTTAAAAAATTAATCTGTTTGTTCATTGAAACAAACAGTTGAGTTACTAGAAAACCTTTTTATGAAGCTCTCTACTTATTCATCTGGCGGTCTCGGGCTGCTCCAATAATCCTTGATACCACACACAGTTTAGTGTCGTCGTATGTCAGTCTAATTTTGTAAGCTTTCTAGTGGACGTATCTACGCCATGCTTATTACGATTTCTTTATCCATGTAGGCGACCTAATAAGACTTTACTAGATGGGTTGTCTGGAGCCATTCTCATGACATAACCAGCCTACCCTTGCCTAGAGCCTGATGAGTCTAATTCATTGCACAGTGGTAAAATCTCCGTACAACTTGTAGAACTAGTCTTTGTCGACACATATGGGGTCAAAATCCTTTCGAGCATCTCCCTCTCCACTTGCTCAATACTTTGGCAAGATTTTGCTACATAAGGAACTTCAAACCAATGATGTCATCAGCGTATGCCAGAACATGACCTTGAACATCTGATTGAATTATAGGGTCTTCGAAATTTCCACCTCCAAAGCTTTGTAGTAACAGACCGAAGAGTAGAGAGGCAAGCCTATCTCCCTTTTAACGGGCCTTTAGAGTTTTCTATTCACTTTCTCTTGAAAAGTGATGTTGGTCATTGTCATTTTTACAAGCCTGGTAAGCTTAGGGTGATCCGGTGACCAAAGCGATAGCAACACCGATCTTCACACTGCAGAACTGGACATAAAATTACGTCTGGTCCTTCTCCCCGTACAGAAGACTGATTATCCAGCTACGGCTAAAACTTAGTCACAGAAAGCTAGAAATAGCTGCCCAAAACTATTCAAGGTTTTAGGTCCAAAGGAGCAGAATATGGTAAGCTTGGCCGAGAATCTTACAGAGCCCATAGCGTCGTATAGTTTTACCTTCAATATGCGGTTACATTTGACTTTAAAATCGATGAGGAAATGGTAGTAATATAGCTGCTTTTTCGTCATTTTCTCCAAGATTTTCGAAATGGTGAAGATCTGACCAGAGGTTGGCTCTGATAGTTTCCTACTTCGATTTGCATACAATATTAGCGCCGGTAGTTGGAGCAGTGAATTACTTAAAAAGCAATTTTAATCTATTTCATTCATATAACAATCTCGTTATTATACTACTCGTCGTCGTCGTCGTCGTCGTGCGAATGAAATTCCAACCGGAAGTGCTTTTCACGGGTGCCCGAGCGGAGCCTTGTACATCCGTTTGCATTCGTACCATCGATTTCCTGCCGTTGAAACGATTCGTCGACAAACGATTATCATAGCCAGTTATATCCTGACTGAGAGCAGCACATTATCAACCGTATCATCATCACCGGCGTCATCATCATCATCATCAGTACCAGCAGTCACGCTCGCGGAACATCATTTATTTGCGAATTTTAACAAAATTCACCTCAAGTCTATTTTGAAATTTAAATTTGAATAAATGAACATTCGACAAAACCGGCAACCTTTCGCGTGGACTCGCACCTCGCCCGTTCTCGAGTGGGGTTTTGCTTTCTTGGTCGGAATGTATTTTATTGCGTCCTGCCATCGACCGCAAAACCGTCTTTCTGCGCCGTGGAAGCGCTGTTATAGCATTTTTCGTCGTTAATGTGCTAGTACCGTGGTAATACTACTTTTACTTCGCCCAATTCGCGTTCCAACCAACCTCGTAACGTACAAGGGTAAGCAATGGTTGGAAGCTTCGGAACGGATTGGATTGGATGTTATCCAAGCAGAGCGGATGAGACGCGGGTAGCACCTTGGAGCAAGGGTGTACCGGTGTGCGGCAGCGAGCGAAACCCCGAAGCAGTGAATTTGCATATTCCGCATTTTATCTTGAAATTTATTAGATTTTATATTGGGTTTAACATGGATGTACTGTGGTGGAAATATGGTAGACGAATGTCAAATTGCGGATCCTGCGGATGGAAAGTGCAAACCATCGGGTTGGCAGTTGAAAACGGTGGCGTAAGAGCAGATCCTACTGCTAGCGCTGGATGGTAAAGACATTTTGGTATGATTAGTTTTTGAGGATGTATTTTTTGTGTTTTTGGAAAACCGTTGTTCGGTCTAGTTCGCACGGGTTGTTCCAGTGTTTTGGTTTGTCTTTCGCTCTTGGAATTAGATCATGTAAAATGGCTAGTCTTAACTTGTTCATGTAATATTCACTAAAAGGAAGTGATTTGTCTTGGTAGTGCACATATCTATCATTTAAAAAATTAATCTGTTTGTTCATTGAAACAAACAGTTGAGTTACTAGAAAACCTTTTTATGAAGCTCTCTACTTATTCATCTGGCGGTCTCGGGCTGCTCCAATAATCCTTGATACCACACACAGTTTAGTGTCGTCGTATGTCAGTCTAATTTTGTAAGCTTTCTAGTGGACGTATCTACGCCATGCTTATTACGATTTCTTTATCCATGTAGGCGACCTAATAAGACTTTACTAGATGGGTTGTCTGGAGCCATTCTCATGACATAACCAGCCTACCCTTGCCTAGAGCCTGATGAGTCTAATTCATTGCACAGTGGTAAAATCTCCGTACAACTTGTAGAACTAGTCTTTGTCGACACATATGGGGTCAAAATCCTTTCGAGCATCTCCCTCTCCACTTGCTCAATACTTTGGCAAGATTTTGCTACATAAGGAACTTCAAACCAATGATGTCATCAGCGTATGCCAGAACATGACCTTGAACATCTGATTGAATTATAGGGTCTTCGAAATTTCCACCTCCAAAGCTTTGTAGTAACAGACCGAAGAGTAGAGAGGCAAGCCTATCTCCCTTTTAACGGGCCTTTAGAGTTTTCTATTCACTTTCTCTTGAAAAGTGATGTTGGTCATTGTCATTTTTACAAGCCTGGTAAGCTTAGGGTGATCCGGTGACCAAAGCGATAGCAACACCGATCTTCACACTGCAGAACTGGACATAAAATTACGTCTGGTCCTTCTCCCCGTACAGAAGACTGATTATCCAGCTACGGCTAAAACTTAGTCACAGAAAGCTAGAAATAGCTGCCCAAAACTATTCAAGGTTTTAGGTCCAAAGGAGCAGAATATGGTAAGCTTGGCCAAGAATCTTAAAGAGCCTATAGCGTCGTATAGTTTTACCTTTAATATGCGATTACATTTGACTTTAAAATCGATGAGGAAATGGTAGTAATATAGCTGCTTTTTCGTCATTTTCTCCAAGATTTTCGAAATGGTGAAGATCTGACCAGAGGTTGGCTCTGATAGTTTCCTACTTTATCTTCGACGAGAAGGACAAGTCGATCTTTTAGTATTATTATCATCGTAATACTCCTTTAATTTCTGCTTTGAAGTTTGAATCACTTTTTGTGAATGGGGTGATGATTCAATGATTGCTTTTCAAGGCATCGATTCGTCATCTTAAACGTCGTTATAATTTGATGAATGTCTTGCCAGAGAGAAGCACTCTGACCAGCAACTGATCAAATCGCCATCCTTATCCTGACGGCAGGTAATCTTAGGTCTTAAGTTAATCCGATGACCTACTATCTCACGGTAAAACTTTGTTCCTGGTCCGTAACGCACTCTGATTTCTTGGAGTTCTAAAGAACTATTCTTAAACCCCATTTCCGCGTTATAATTCTCAAATCTGAAACTATAGCTATTATATTCAAAATTAACTATGAAACTGAACTTCCATTATTTCTTCAATTCCAAATCGTACCACAAAACTTCGATTCGGAACCATCCGGTCCCGGTCCAGTTGCACGCTTACATCCTACCACTTCAACAGCCAACAGCTCTGTCACCGCCAGTAAGTAATGGGACCGACGTGTACCATAAGACTCAAGTTTCGTCTCCGTTAACGTCTGCGCTACTAATCGTGTCGAAGGGCACTTATGCATGCTCGACGCGGTTCTCAACGAGTCGGAACCGAGAGAAATTGGTGGCTCAGTTTTCTTTTTTTCCGTTATTCTCGGGCTTTTTTCCCATTTCCCTTGGACCATCGGGCACTAGCAGCTATCGGCACCATGGTAATCGGAGCCGATTTTCACATGTCGATCGTAATGTTTTCCCTGCTTGACACAACTCAATCCAAATATTGTACCCTGACGGGTGGTGAATGGTACCGGTGGAAAATGGTGAAAATCTGCCCGAGCAAATGTTTACACTTCTTTCTTCCCATACCCGGGCGAGGTTCGGTTCTTTCGGGGTGTCTATCTTATTCTTCCGTGTCTCGGCCTTTTTTACCGATTAGCCGTCTCACAGCGAGTGAAATTTATGAAATGCTCATGCATAAGGATATATCCGGCGCGTATCGTCGCGCGTGGGCCCTTACGAGTGCTGTCTGCCCGTGCTACAAGTGTCATTTTGTGCGACGTTTTATTGACGATGGCTATCCGGGGAATTTCGGGCACGACAAACACTCCCGATTGTTGACGATGATGAGCAACATCATTCGAGTGCGTATCAATTTCACACACAAACTCGTTGTAAGTTTATTTGTCTTTAATTGTTAACCACAATTGTGAACGGGATTGTTGCTTTGTCGCTTCCGTCTAACCTCTCCGCTGACACGTCGGTGGCAAAACTCGTGTTAGCGTGTAAAGGAGAAAGAATGAGATTTTATTTGATGGATATTTTTAGCCAGCAGTAGCACGTTGGAAGCGTCTTGATAGTGAGACGAAATTTCGTGAAAAATGTTTGTCTTATTTTTAGAGCAAATAAATTCTATCCCGACGCCCCCGATATTTGGATAACATTCGATCTGTGTGCATCGTTGAAGAATGTGATGAATGCATATACATTTTTTGAAATATTTTTTGTTTGCGTAATGGGAAGCAGTTCTCCTTTCTTCAATACTTAAGATAACACGAGTAAGCTAAAGGTAATAAATATTTTTATTGACATGTTGATATATTTTTCTCAAGAATTCGAAAGGAAAGAAGCGATGCGTAAGACATTCGATTTGAGTGATATGCCGCTCAAAAATCAATAAAACAAAAACAAAATCGCTAGATGATGATGATGATGATGATGAGAACAGCAACCGAAAAACCAGACAACGTTCCAGCCCAAAATCAAGTCCATAAAAGATTCGCCGGTGCTAATGGTTTCTGTCTGCCCGTCACAGTTCTCCGACAGTGTCGTGTACAATTAGAAGACCTGAGAAGAGTTTGAGGTTCTCCCGTAACGAAGCCCGACCAGAAGACAGTGTTTGTGTAACGTTAAATGAGTATGCAATCCACTGTACGGAACCTGATGCAAATCCCGCCAAAAGTAAGAAGTTGTGCAGTTTGAAACCGTGCGGAAGATTTGCCACACTCAAACGGGTTGAGTGCTTCATCCTGACAGAACAAGAAAAAAAAAACAACACAAAAACGTTACAAGAGGCGAAATAGGTGGAAGAAAAACAAACTGAATGCTTCTTCCCTCCGGTCATCCGTGGCCCGGGCGCATTAAGCAGCATAAAACAAGCGAAGTAATTTTATTACAACGGAATGAATTAATAAAATTTAATAAAATGGGTTGTAAAACTCAAAACATCAGGCAGCACCGGCAGTTCCGCCCAGCTTTTTATGTCCCAATGCGCTGTGTCCAAAGCCACCGGTGGTGAGGAGTGTGCGCAGTAATGGAGGACGTTATCCTGACGATGGTTCCCAGTGGCATTCCTTCCTTTGGGGATCGTTCCGGGTCCTTTGGTGTGAGCGTGAAACGATCCGACCACAGGGTACAGACGAGTACCGGGGAACGAAAATCGCAGACACAGTGCTAACAAACAGCAAAAACAAAACAGTCTCTTAAAAACGCAGCAAAAAAGCAACAAGGAATTTATGACCGTGGCTAAGAAACGGGGAATAGGTTGAAAATTAGTAGTTAATTTGAAATTGTTTGTAGAAATAAAAATGTATTTGCTATGTAACAATAAACAGAATATATTTAGCTTATTGAATTATAGCAAGCATTTGTTTGAAAATATCACTCATAATAGTATAGATTGATCAATGCGAAATTACAGTGACTGGCAAAATATAGTTTAAACTTCTTATTTGGTAATTATTCCCATTTTTGTTGGTTAAAAACAAGACCAACACACTGTAATATATTGTTCATTATTTATTTTTATTAAGCTTTTCTGATGCGTTTTTTAAATCTTTAAAAACAAAATTCATATTAACAGCAAATATAATTTTGTTTGAATTTTTTTATATCGGCGTGTCAAAACAAATGTCCATTTTGAAATTCGATCGTTCTTATCGCTTCCATCGGATATGTTTAAAACATTTTGATTTGTTATCAATTTTCGAAGACTAACTATTAAATTCAACTGAGATGTTACTATCAAAATATTAGTTCAATTAGTTTGACAACTTAAAATGAAAAATATTGATTAGTAACAGAGAACTATTGTATACTAAGTTATGGTACCTAGGATAAATTTTTACGTCAAACAAATACCATATCACTGAACTGACTTCAACATTAGGGCAATTCATGTGGCCCAAAGGTGGTCTAAGAGATATCATGCAATAACTCGCTCTTCTTTTTCTCTTCTTTGGAACTACAACCTCGTGAGTTCTCGGCCTGCTATTGCAAGCTCTCTGTGACTAAGTTTTACCCGTAGCTGGATAGTCAGTCCTGCGTACGGGGAAGCGGTCCGGACGGGATTCGAAACCCGGTCCTGCCGTGTGGAGACCGGCGCCGCTATCGTATACACCTCCGGGCCGCCCCATAACAATGGGACAATAACTAGCCTGATCGAACGGCGACTTAAACTTATTAACTTCCGACAAAAATTTGAAGACAAAAATAATATGAAAATTTAAAGATTATAGCAAACGATCTATTAATAATATTATTCCCATCTTTTTGATTACCACCTCTCGTTATCCTCCTTCCGTTCCCGTTTGTCTTCCTCGTCGTAACTCTCCTCTTTCACCCGCCTTTATTAGGTTAAATTAGGTTAAGCTATGTACTTAGCATGCAAGCGTTATTTTGTTAAGCCTCTAAGACGAACAATAAAGTCATACATACATACATTACTTAAGTTTGAAGAATTACCGAATCCAATGTTAAAGAACGTGAACAAATAAAAAAAACTTTGTTCTATCAGCAACAGTGCTAGCAACTTTGCTACAGGTGAGAGACTTAAATAATTTCAAATACTTAGTTTATAGCTTAACTGTATTGTTTAAAAAAAAAATACATAAATGATGTCGCGATTCAGATGCAAACAAGGATGACAAGAAAGATCATGCAGCTAAGAAAACTAAAAGGTGATACCAAAATATCCTTTTATTTACAATTTTTTTATGGAACCATTATATGTGTTATCATACACCTACACGGGTTGATTTTGTTAGAGACAAATTGGATAGAGGCCTACGCTCTTAGAAAACGATATTTGAACAGGTAAATTAGAGTTTGAACTTTTTAACCTAATGAGCCAACGTCATCCATGAGTTTCCTAAGAGAGAAGTGAAAAATTAAGTTAAAATTAACGGAATAATGACAGCTGATTCTATGTGAAAATCTGGCAATATCTCTTACCAAGGCGAGTCTTGAAGAGCAATTCGTTTTTCATCAAGATATCGATCCGAAGTATTCAGCCAATAAATCTTAGGTTTTCTTCTGCTTTTGTGACAATTAACTGCTGGGATGGTCTCTACCTACACCATCTAATCGAGAACTGATGGGTTATTCTCCATGAAAGGATTGAATAAAAACTGTCGTCAGATGTAAAGAAAATAAAATTCTATCCCTGAAACACATCTAGGAAGAACTAGACAAACAGTACCCAAAGTAGACATATAAAGTAGAAAGCACAAAAACCATAAAGGACACGGAGAAATACATATATTTTGTTGAAATAATGATATGATATGATTAAGCAGTTCAAATAAAATTATTTATACAGTTAATGTATACTTATTTTTAATTTTTTCAATGTTGCATGGTAAAGAGAATATAAGGAACAAGTTATCAAAACATATTTTAAGAATTTATACAAATGAAAAATGCGATAAGAGGAAAAAATTAAGCAATCGACACATTATTTTGTCGGTCACTGTACTTTACTTACCACCATATCGCCAAATTTTTTAAACTTTACCTAAGGTTTTCAACTGTAATTTGCATCTAAAAGCCCCTGCCGACGTAACGAACGAAAACCGGAAAAATGGAATGGTGGAAGTTTATTGCGGCAGCACCGAAAAACCCTGTCAATCATTAACATTTTCGTGAGTCCACCAAATCAATTACCTTCTACACCTTCTCCACCCACCTTCAGCTCCCACTCCACCCGCCCAGCCTTAATCGTGTCCACTCTTCGTGCCGTTTGTTGTTGTGTATGCTTGTTTTTTATGACACCAGCTTCAAAAAAGCTAAAAGTCAACGGCAGAAAAATGTTTTATCGCCATCCTGGGACCCGCACGGACCGGTCGAGTGCTTCTCTCGCTCTCTCTCTACTACTACCAATGTCGGTCCCTTTGAGCTGGTCAACCTTTGCAGGAGGTTGTTTTGATTTGTTCGGTCTGTCACTGTGTGCCAATAAAATTACCGACCAACAATGGAAATCGCTTGACCGATGGACTGCGATCCTGGTGGAGTTGGTAACAAAACCGGAGCGCACGATTAGAACTTCAAAAAACTTCCCCGGCCGGAAGAATTGTGCGCTTTGTTGTGCCCTTACCACACGTCTATCAAGCCTTTGTTTCGGGGGGGGGGAGGGCGAAAAAAGTGGTCCACAACCACCGGGCTAATTCTGTTTTACCAGCGTGAGCGTGATATTTAGTCAACTGTTACTTACGTCCCAAGTTGCAAATGTGGCTACTAACTCAATGCGACAAATTCCCGAACGTCATCACCTTCACGCGTTTCCGTGCGCGTTCCGAAGGGAAATCGACATAAAATCTTTCGACCGTTTCCTGCCGTCCAAGAGGTGGCAAAGGGTGGTTTGTGGAGGAGGTGGAGGTCGTTGGGTACGGTAAAGCAATAAAGTAAACAAATTTATTGCGGCAACTTTTCGGTGTTGAATTATAGAGAAAATTTGTAATGTTCTATTGTTTTGTTGCCGCGCTGGTGTCGGGTGTGTCCCGCATTTTCTCCGGCAACTTAATGAGTGATTGTATTTTATAGCTTCATTATGCTTGAGCGATTGGCCGGTTGACGCCGTACGCTATGCGTAAAATTTATTTGCACGCAGCAGTAACTTCGGTCGGGCGCGAATCGAATCGCGAAACCGTTGTACGAATATTTGGGGGCCCTAAATTTATCGATTTCGTTAGCCCATTGAATGGTTCCTTCGAGGTACCAGTGTCACAATTGATGAACATAAAAATGTTTTAACAATTTTAGTGTTACAACTACTACTAGTCACCACATAAACCTAGGACACAGCTGTATCGTTTATTGAAACACTGCATATAATAAGGTCCGCTTTGTCTTTACATGCGTGACTCAGCTCTAGGGGGGAAGTTTTATAGTCTTCTACTAGGTTTACAAAACGTACAACCAGTTTTGAAAGTGAATTTGCATACAAAATGGTACACAAATCGTCACCATTGTACACGGACACACTGGTACTACTGTAGCGACTATAGCGGTGCCAAAAAATTGGAGTGGACAAATTCGTGCGCACAGGAAAGCCCTTTTTTGGGTGACTCTTAACCGGCCTTTGATCGTACAGTGCATTGTACAGAACCACCCCATTTGGAACCTGGAAGAATTGGACGTGCAGATGTGTGTTCGATCACGTTTCACTGAAGTACGAAATCGTGCACATGTGCTTTTGGGGGGACGTGCAAATGTGACGATGGCTGAGGGATGACAAAATCAAACAATTTATGGACCATAAATTTTGGGCCACGTATCGCGTTTTGTTTAAATATTCATCAGCGACTTTGAAGCGTTGTCATACTTTTGCCAACAGTTTGGCGATGTAAAATGTTTTACACTTGGTGCGTTACGAGCTTCATAGCTTAAGCGTTCGATTGAATCGAACTCAAGCAAGTATGTCATTTGTGAGAGCTTTCTCTTGACCACCCTAGCGTACGGAAAGTGTATGTAAAAGCAACGCAGATCAGGACGAAGCGGATATACACACAGCGGATATATTTATCATGATTAACAAACACTCACAATTAGAAACTCATGTATCTGCACGATCCCATAAATCTATGTGTGATCGGAATCCTTCAACAACAGACCCACCAAAGAGTCCAACACAGCTTTTGTCCTCAAATCCGGACATTGTTTGGGTCAAATATTTTCAAACTTCAACCATTCCTGTGTCCACAGTTGTTGGTCCTTTCGTGTAGTCTCTTTTATTCTGGACAGCGATCCTGTGATCGTCAGAATGTTTCCTGACTCTATTTTTCTTTCCACACAATTGTCCGGCTCTGTTAGTAATGGTGGTTAGAGATGAATTCTCAATACACGCACGCAGGGATTGTTTGCATTTGTGTGTTCATGCATCTTAGGGATCGTGCGGATGTCCGTTTCTCGCCCATTGATGGCTCTGTTTGGACAGTGTTCAAAGACACTCTAGGATGTCTTCCTTGCAGAGAAGATTGTTTACTCTCCCGCTCTTACAACGCCTATTGAAGTGGAACGACGTGAGGTCTTCTTGCCTGGCAGGAATAAAGAGCATTCTTCCTCTCCCTCCAATGAGCCTGCTCGAGCGGAGCAGCCTCACGGTGAGAGTGCAAGATTAGAAACCATGAACACCCATTGATGATGCGTTCCCCTCATTTGAATGGCGTAATATCTTGCTTAGGGCCCGTTTAACACCGCTTTCGGTCCATATCATTAGGATGAATGGTTGTAAATAAGCGTAGCGTCCTAATTTACACTCACAAACCAACGCCGGGCCCGGGCCCATGGTTACGAATCGTCCAATCATTCCATCGCTGGGAAGGAAGGCAGTATTTTCTTTAAAAGTAAACATTCATAATCGCCGCGATGATTTATTACCACGGCCAAGCCTGAAGAAGCCTGAACCAAGAGCAGCCAGACACGTTTTTTGTTTATTTTGATCCCTCGGAAATGCTTCTTTAAATCTGACACCTTCCCTTACCGTTTACTGGCCGGGTTTTTTTTTGTTGGAGTTTTGCTCTTTAATCAGGAGGCTGAAAATTTCATCGATATATTTAGCGTCTGCTGCTTTATGATATGCAGCGCTATCGTCCGAAGGGGTTTTACCACTTGCCGGTGCAATCACATCCTTCAGTGCAAACGAAATGATCGGTTCAGGTTAATAGGTGTGCTATAAAACTTTTGACCAATCTGGCTTCGATCGTTTGATCGATAGTGAGCGTTCGAGAGTGAGCGACTGCTCATCTTAGCTGATGGCCGTAAAATGTGTTTCCTCTGTTTGGGGCCAAGCATTCCGGGAACCTTTTAAAAAGTAAGCTTTTCACAACCAGAGACTACTGACGGCAGGATGATCGTGGATGATGCGACACAGCACCAGCGACTTAATTCTCGTGTGAAACCAATCGCAACACAGTGCTTTGCCCACAAATGGTGTTGGTTCATCGGGAGAAGCTCGTTTAGGGGAAAGAAAACGCACACACTTCTAGACCAATTTCTTGCCCGAGTGAGCCCGAGCAAAGGAAATCGAACATAAATCAATAAAACATACGCTACAGCTCAAAGCCGTACAATCCTATTTGGCGCCATCCGTTCCTGTTAGTGCGCTTATCTTTAGACGAGAGGCTCTCTGATCCTGTCAAACAAATGTCCTCGAAGGTTGGCATGGTCCTGCAAACGAAGGAGCGAAGGAAACAGAGCGATGCAAACGATTGGGCAGCTTCTGTTCTGTTGTTACCGTTGTTTTATAGCTCTATTGCACCTTTTCATTATCAAGCTTAAGCCATTTTTTCGGGCTCTGTTTGCTTGCTTTTACGATGCCCTCGAACGAGACGCCACCCGACCGAGTCACTTATCCACCACCCGTTTTTGTTGTTCTGGACCATATTGGACGGTCCCAGAGACACAGACGGTCATCATATCTTGTTCACCGTTCGAGGTAAATGTTCGGTTTCGGAACAGCGTCATCGAGGCACTGCATTTCGTTCGCAAGTGTGAATTAGCTGCCGCTGCCGCAAGTTGGGTTGCCGTCCTAGCAGCAGCAGCAGCAGCAGCAGGGGCCATAAAATTAGATCCATTTTTGACTGGCATTTAGCTGCACGAGTTTTTCTGCCTTTCGTAAATGACCTTCGCTGCTCGTGCTTTCAGTGTTCAGCTTCCTCGCATTTCTCTCGGGGGTCATCGCTTTTTGTTGTTGTTGGTATTGTTCGGCAGGGGGGATCATAAAGTTAAAAGTTGCTATTTAAACTATTTATGCTTTATGACTACCTTAAGAGATAAACAATCCCATTGTTTGCTTTAATTACCGCCAGAAGGGTTTTTTGGGCCTGGAGAACGTGGAGGCAGAGCGAAAACAAGCAACCGATAGTAGAAATGGCTAGCTGGACCGGGTTCAAACTGATCCGCACAAACCCGATCTTTTGCTACCGGGTGCGTGAGAGTGTGCGCCTTGTGGGCGTGCGTCTGTGCGACCAAATGCTACTGCGCGATGCTACACGCTAACGGTCAATCTATGTAATGGATTCCGTTGAAAAATGTGTAACACAGGAAAGCGGCCGAAAATGATAGACGATGGTGGGGTGGTTTTTGGAGCTCCATTTAAGAGGTTGTACGATGGCTGCATTTCGTCTTGTCAGGTCGTAAGTTTGATGGGTTCCAAACCCTATCCGCGGATGATCCGCCTGCTTGCACTTAGTGGTCAGTAGTGTGGCATAAAACATGGTGTAAATTTTAAAGCACCTTTCAGAGCTTTTCTGGGTGGTGATGCCTGACCAGAAGGAGCTGACCAGGGGAGAAGATCGGTGAGAATAGAAAGACATTCGCTAGCAAACATTTTTTTTTATTGAGTGAAACGATGGTTTAGAGCAAATGGTAACGGTGTTTTGTTGGGAAGAGTTAGGCGAATGGAATGGAGTTGAGGTGCATGAAAGCTGCAAACAGTCGCATCATTCATGAGATTTGGGGCTTCCATTGAGAATGGTCACAGATGGAAAGTTTTTAAAAGACTCAGACATGTTCTACGTAAAGTGTATGTATTAAGAAAATAGAGCTAATTTTAATGATTTTTCTTGCATAGTTTCTATGCTCTACCAATCTTTTCACTTGTGCCGAACTACTTTTGCATCAATTATTTTAAATAGATACGACTTTAGATAGTGTTGTAAATTTATTTGGAACGGTTACGGTCTTTGTGCATCTATCAGCACCATATCTGTGCGAAGAAGTTGGAGATATGGTCTTTATTATTTCCTGATCACTTGCTATTCCTGTTTCGAATGTTTTAGCGCCCTATTCCTTCTATTGGAAAACTCTCAGTATTCTTTGCTACTACCAAAGCCCTGTACCAGAATGATAGGCTAGCTTTTCTTATCTTTAATCAGGCGCTAGAGAAGAATTCATCCGATACCCGAAGGTGGAAACTTTAGCATCTTCTATAAGTCAGTCCAGATATTGACATAAGCTGATAACATACACATCATTGGATTGTGGCTCTCAAAGGCATTGGTTTTAAGGATTGAGCAGGCGGCACCAACTCCCTAATTGGAGAATAACGAGCTGACTATCAAAATGACGGTGACATCATTTAACCAGCAAAAAATACTGATTTACCCTAAAGTGATATACACAAAAGAGATCGTACCTTCCAGGGCGTCCAAATCTTTACCTTTCTGGAGTAATAAATCAATACAGATAACAACTTCTTCATTCTTGGCCTAACGACCTCTTAGGTCATGCCTGCCATTTCTGGCTTACTAGACTTATTGTTACCGCAAAGTTGGATAGTCAGTCCTCACTATGGGGGAACGGCCCAGATGAGACTTGAACCCCGGTCCTGCCGTGTGAAGACCGGCGCCGCTGTCGCATCTACCACCGGGCCGACAGATAACAACATAGATGTTAAATAACGTGCTTACCGGTCATACAATAGCCTAAGGAATCTTATTCACTCAAAAACCCTGTCGCGATAGACGAAGCTGGGACTGTATAGAAAATTTATATTCTCAACACTCACAGATGCCTCTGACGAAAACTGACGAAACCCTCTTAGCCGCGTTTGATAGGAACAGCTCAGAAGGATATTTATCCCCGTCTGTGTCGACTATGATAAGCATCATATAGTTAATTAGACTAACCAGACTCCGGTGGATAGGTCATGTCATGAGACCCAACTCTTTTTGGGACGTTGAGTTGAGCTGGAGTGATGGTGTTGATGCTTTCACCAGAAAAGCCAGGACATTGGACTGGCAGACAACGGTGCTTGACCGTGAGCGATGTTTAGGAATGATGGAGCAGTCCAAGACTGTTGCGAATGCAACCTAGCGAATAATCAAACACGGGTTTTTTAGTTGTACTTTTACACTATAAAGAACGTGTCCTTTTATTGCCAGTATCGAACAGAGCCGAGAGCGCATCTCTCGTACGTATTTATATGTCCCGAACCTTCCCGATTAAGCCCGAAGTAAGCTGATACGAAGTACCCGCTAAGTATTCGTTAAGTGCCCATGCAGCAAGCGCTTAAGGGCGTTACACACGTTTGTGACGACAAGACCGTGACTTTAGGTTGTAGTAACTGATTAGTAAATAACTAATCCTTCTAGAGAATATCGATAATCTCCAATTAGACCAGGCTCTTTTTCTGCTTTTTGTGGTACACCAGAACTGGATTAGAAACAAAAAACTGCCCAAGGTTATGCGTATCTGTTCAATATCTGTACGAAGAAGATTCTGAATAAGATCAGATTCGTTACGCAAAATCCTCAGTCAAAGTCTTCCATGGTTATACAGTAAAAAAATATTTAATCCGAACTATTTACAGAGCTCGTAAACAATATCTCTCCGAAATTAAGCGCACCTTTGACAGAAGCGACTCACCATTCTTTTCAGAGATGGTTAATATAATATTATAGCAAACTTCATTTGGAAGACCTCGTCCAATCACTCTGTCGCTAAGACGGAGGAACAACTGAGCGACTTGAAAGAACTTTTTTTTTATTCATATTGAACGGCCTGGACTTGAAAGAACTTGAAACATATGAATATCGCCCGATTTGTCCGTATAATTATCTCTCACAATTCTCATTTCATGATCATCCAAAATTTGACTGTTTTTTAAAACATTTCTACTTCGTTAGCATACAATAGTTCACGAGATTCTTTCTTTGGATATTTGAATACGATTAGTAAGTAATCAATATCTCAGAGCTATACCAGAACTGAAAATCTATCTACGGCAAGTCCTCTCGAGGTTGTAGAGCCAAGAACCTCAATTCCAGAATAACCATATGAACAATAAGTAAGTAATTTGATTTAAATTTACAGAAAATCTGCGATTCATTGCGAATCTTCCGTACCGAATCCCATTGCTAAAACTAAAACGATCCTCTTTGTCCAACAATTAAGCGGTGAAGCTCCATAATTTTTTGAACTATAAACCAAGCTGAAGCTCCTTTTCAAATTATCAGCAGTAAACTGTTTGCAAAATTACTTCTTATTATAGCATATCAAAGGAACTCATTCATAACATCGATCGATGAACCTTTCATACCGACGACATCCGAAAAGCAAGCGATCAAACTGTCCAAAACTATACAGGCATGCGGTACATTTTGATTCACTTTGTTACCGATACCGATGCAATTAAGATGTTTTATTTATTAACTCAGAAGCAGATGTCCAGCAACAAAAAAACAGGGCCAACAAACTAATGTCCCAAGCAAGCAAGCAGCTTCCAAGCGGCCGGGAACCGTACAAAGCGAAAATGCCGCCCAGTGCGCCAAAAGCGATCATTATTAATAAGCGAAACATCTCATTTTATTCGTCATCGTCAAGTTACAAATGTTGTTGTCGTGCTCAGAACTCACTTTCTCTACCGTGTCTTCAAACAGACAAAAAAAAACGGGAAGCAAATAAATCTACCCCGAGTGTGTGTGTGTGCGGACTTCCGAGGGCGATTGATGATTCCACGTCCATCATCCATTTACGAGGCATGGCATTGAGAAGAAATTAAGGACTGAAACCAATCATCACGGTAATGTATTCCGAGTCTCTGCAACGCTCTACCTCGTGACCGGCAGTCCTTCGCCAGTAGCAACCGGCTCACACAGACATATCAATCGATGTTCGCTCCTGTTGCAACGAGTCAGGACCGCGGACTCAATCTTTCAAATTCATAATCAAACGCTGTCGCGATCGATAGCCGGTGGTGGGCTGAAAGTCATCTTCCAATGTTTTAGTTTCAGTATAGTGGCGCATGCAGCAGGAGAGCAGCAAAAAAAAAACCTGCAGACTGACAAACGGCACCCGCAGAACTGCGTTCGTCCGGAGCGGCAGCAGTGATCAATGCAAACATACATCCTACATAACATATGTCATGTTTTTCATTCGCCATCCTGCACTGAGCTCTCGCACACACATTCTGGTGCGGATTTTTTGGTCTGCTTCCCATTTTCCTTGGCTCATAAGTTCTCATCGGGCCCGGCGAGCGAAGAACTTGTGTATGATGCTCGGGTCGGCTCGCGAGCGGTTTTGTCTTTGGCAGTAGCCAAGCAATCAATTTTTATTATTGATTCTTGACATCCGCCTGAGTTGTGTTTTCGATGAGCTCGCGCAGAACAACAAGACGAGCCAGCGAAATCCAGCGGGTAAATGACACGACAATTTATGTGCTTTATTTTCGTTTTGTCCTGTATTGGGTCGTCGGAAGGTTGACAAAAAACGAATAGACTTTGTTGGCGGGATAGGATCTGATCGCCTAAACCAACGCTTGTTGGAATGGATTAATTTTATACTCATAATGGCTTTATGGCAGTTGTGCAGATTTGAATAAGGTGTAAGTTAAGGTATCTTCTAGAAAATGTAACAAAAGTTTTTATTCTTGTAAAAAAATAATCCAAGTGCTGCCAACTCGACGCTCATTCAAACGAAACATCCATTTTGCCTATCTCAATTCCAAGAGCTGCCACATGGTTTGTCTTCACCGAACCTTGTACACCAACATCGTCTAGACTAGATCGATGGTCGGCCATTTGGGACGTTTGCGAAACTTTACGACAACTTCACCTCAGACCCATCCTCCCGGCCCCGTTCCCACGTTACTCCAGGGGGTACAAATGGGCGCAAACTTGCAAGAATCACAGCGCGGCTCCAAGTACGAACGAAGGAACGCGCAACCGCAAACAAAAAGATTGACTGGATAAACAAGTGTTACCAGTCAATAGTACGGGGCGTCCAATCGGCAACGAGAGGCCACCAAACCGATCGCCCAGAATTCCGGCGGCCGGGAAGTGGGATTGGTGGTTAGATAGAGATTGAATTTCGCTTGAAACTGGCTGGAACTTACCGAGTATGCTGTAGAATAGCGGAAGGATGAGGTGGTGGCCGTGGTGGTGGTGGTAGCTTCAGATTGACATTTCTTTTTTAGAACTTGAAACAAGAACATGAAAACAACTAAACTTGAACCGCGCACTGCGGACGTCAATCGGTTGACATACTCCCTTGATTACTGCCGATGCTCTCTCTCTCTCGCGTCTGTTTGCGGTTGAAGGGTTGTCCTCGGGTTTTGATGCTCGCTTCTTGCCGGCCCTAGTGCACGCCCGATCGAATGCACATCGAATGTACAAGGGGTTGTCATCATAAATCATCGCATCGCAACTCATAATTTTCGTGTCCATGTTTTCATAATGACGAACCAGTGCTGCAGTAGCCAGTTCACCAGAGCCTTACCGTTGTGCTGCTTTAGGGTGTTTATATTTTTAGCACATTTATACCCATAAATACCTTCATCTCGATTCGGCGGCTTACACAAAACTGAATTAAAAAAGAAGCGTCTTCACATGCGTTAAAATGTTTTCTTTCCCATACTTCGTACACGTCGAAACACGACGCGAGAGTTTGAACTCAGTTAGCTTTTCTTATTCGTTCAGTTTTATTTTCGGTTTTTTGTTTATTGCAACTAGTAACATTACGTTGGTTTCATTTTACCGGCTTTTTTTTTTGAACCACCCATTCTTCTGCTGTCTTACTTTTTCTTGGTTGTTTTCTACACATTTTCATCATTGTTTTATATCCTCCAATTGGGGGTGGTTGTGTGTGTGTGTTTTTTTGTTTGCATTATTATTAGCACTACTTATTACTTCCATTTTTTTCCACTGTGGGTCATCTTCACCATCATTACGATAATAATTTACAGTACAATTACGACTATTGCCATTATTACAATGATATATTTATAGTATTTATAAACTTTCGTTTCGTACACCGTCTCTCGGTGCTGCATTTTCTCTTACACTCGCTTGCAGCTGGTAATGATGATGACTTTAGCGTGCACAACGACAGTCGTCATCGTCATACTGTGCAACTGAAGGGATTGTTTCTAACCAGCGTGACTCAGTGACATGTTGCCCACAGCTGCTTACGAGCTGCAGTTTCTTAGCTACAGATCACCCCAACTTCTGACGTCACTACGCGTTTTTGCTTCGAACTACAAAACAAACCATCTCTTCTACACCCCGGTGGTGGTGCGCAACATGGTGCGCCTAAGAGAACATGCAGCAAAAATAAATAGGAAAAATTTAAATATTTAACTAACGGAAAAGGAAGGAAGGAGTTGGGATGTTGGAGGCATCATCGCGATTATATTCGGGACCGTAGGACACTCATCTATGATATCGTTTTTATACATTTTTACACTTACACTGTTTTTTTTCTTCTGTTTTTGCTAGTATCGCCCTTTCTTTCGCGATCATATTTAAACCACTGTTTAAACCATAGTTTAAAAACAGGAAACGTAAATACTGAACCACGCAGTGGACACGGACAGTGGTATTTGTGGAGGGAAGCACACAACGAACGCATCACGGTAATGAACAATGATATGTTTCAGTCAATCTTTTTTTTCCTAGAGTGTCCCCCTTTAAGTTGCCATTTTGCGTTTGTTTTTATTTGGTAATGAAACGAAGGCAGATACAAACGAACAAACAAACTGTACAACAACTAGCTAAAGGATGTGAGCAAATGGCAAAATTAAGAGAGAGAGAGAGAAAAAAAACGGTGCTCAACACTTATCGACGACTACATGAGTTCTAGGACAATTAATAAAGCCATGTTCGCCATTGAATGCGGCCGGTGCGCATTTACATCCTTTCCTGGTTTGGGACACATTACATCTAACTCTCATTTCTGCTAAGGTTGTTATACCAAACAAAAGAAGAACCGTCACGCTAACACAAACCTAACCCACATGTCACTGTTCCAATATCGCCACTTATCAAATAATATTTAATACAATTTAATATCACATACACTAGTTGCTCGATCTGCGCTTCCTCCTTTCTTATGTGTTGGTTTGTGTGTGTGTGTGTGTGTGTGTAAAAAATGCGCAAGAAGATGAAAATGCAACGCTGAGATGAGCTATTTGTATGTCTTCTTCCTTCGCTGCATTTCACTTTTGTTTTAGGCGGTATAAATCTGGCCACCCTGTATGTACAAACGGTACAGCACGGATGCGTTTTGTGTTGTTTGCTGTTATCTGTATCATTTGGATCCTTGGTTTATGATTGTTTGGTGGTAAAATCTTGGTTTTTCTACTTCTAACTTCACACTCTTCAAACTCTCAAAAGCGGGAAGCGGGAACAACAAGTTCGGTACGGAAGTAAAGCCGTGACAGAATGAACCAAGCGACAGAAGATTTATCTGAGAGAAAAAATCCATTTAAGAAAACGCAAAATTTAATCAAATTGAGCATGAAAGTAACACGACAAAAAAAAAGATTTTCATTTCAAATGGTATCTGACTTGATTAATTTGTTTCTTCCGGGGTTTGAAGGGTACGAACTAATCTGTCCTTTTAAGGTTGAGAAAAACTGTATTTTTTGTTGATTGCTCACCATTTTCCAAGACCGCGTTTGCCTACCGTCCCATGTCAACTGTCAACTTTGCCCCTAGGATCCATTTATCATGCCCGAGCTTCACTCGTTTTATGTGTTTGACTATTGGTTTTGCTTCCGTTTACAAGAATGGATCGAAGCTCAATCGCACTCATTTATTGTCCAATTGCATTAAATTGTGTCGTTCGGTACTCGCTTAAGTAATCCCGCGCCAAAGGCATCAATCGCTAAGGAAAGCGTCGCTTTGTCCGGGGCGGTTGGTTGGTTTTGGTAAAAAAGGGTACTCTGCATACACACACGGAACACTTACTTGATCGCCATCGGTCAAGGTTTGGCGCTGTTCGCGAGCACGTTGATCAGCTTCACCTCGCTTGGCCCCGTACCGGCCGGTAGCGAAACGGCTGTGGGCGTCAGATTTTCCGGCCCATTGCTGGACGTGCTGGAAGCGGGCGATGCACCGGGCGGTGGTGCCGTATGCGGATGTTGCTGGTGGTGGAGGTGGTGGTTGGCGGTGGTGAGGCTAAGCGGTGCGAACGGTGGCCCACTGCCGGACGCTTTCGATATTAGCGGGCTGATGCTGACGGGCAAACCGTTGTGCGCACCGATCGTCGCTCCGAACGTGCGCTGGTACGATTCGAGCAGTGACACTTCCGGTGAGCCCGGTGCTAGATGATGCCCGTACAGATTCCGGTAGAACTCGGGCCGCATGTACGGGTGGTGGTGCAGTGGATTGAGTCCTCGGCCGGCCAGTGGTGCGACGGGGATTTTACCGGGCGACGGATAACCACCGGCCGTTGGTGAGGACGAATCGGAATCTTTGCTCTCCTTGCTGGCCATATCGGCCAGCGACCAGATGCGTGGCTTTGTGCTGGGGTTGGTGCTGCCGCTGGGGGTGTGATTCACATCGGGAGGGGTCGAGATGGCTGGCCTCAGGTGTGGCGGGAAGTTGGAGGGATGCAGCAGCGGATGGTGGTGGTGGTGATGGTGGCCGGGGACGCCCCGATCGTAGATGTCCGGCGAGTTGGGACCACTGCCGTTGCGAGATCCGTTCCATTCACTGCCACCGGGTCGGTCCAGCATATCTAATCGAGAGGGCCGATCACCATCTTCACTCGAACCGGTGCCGGAGTCTTTGGAATCTAGTGGAGGGTTAAATATAAAATTGGGGAAAGAAAGTCATAAATATCAGATGTCCCAAAGATGTCCTTTTTAACTAAATATAGGTACAAGAATTGCGTAATGTCTTAATCATCCTCAATAACTCACCTAGAATTTCCTTATCATCCTTTAAGCTCTTGTTGTCGTCGTCGTCATCATCGAGATTGACATCATCGTCCTCGACGCGGTTTCGCGGTTCCCACGTCATTTTGTTCTCCTTTTTCAATCGCCGCCGAGCATTCGCGAACCAGGTGGACACCTGCGTTAGCGTCATCTTCGTGATGATCGCCAACATAATCTTCTCGCCTTTGGTCGGGTACGGGTTCTTTTTGTGCTCGTTTAGCCAGGCCTTTAGGGTGCTCGTCGTTTCCCGGGTGGCGTTTTTCCGTCGTGCTCCATTCAAGTCCATACCATACCTGGGATGATGAGAAGAAAATAGGAAAACAAAAAACTGATGAGCAACTAGTTCGATAAGGAGTATGGGAATAGAAATGTATTCATAAAGAGATTACTTCAAAGTACATCGTGTTGGTGGGATGTAATCTGTTCCTCAAACGTTTGATCAGAAACCCACAACCTGTGCGTACATCAGGCACAATCAAACGTTCATTCAAACTTCTATCTAATCCCTATTTTTCTATTGTACCTCAAGAAAGTGCTCACACAGGCTGGATGCGGTGAGTAATAATTTTAATAGCTTCTCATCTGCCTCGATAACCGCAGATAACCGGTCGCACCAAACCACACACACTTTGGAACACCCGGTGTCCATAATTCGGGGTTGCATTGCCCAACTTGCCCGTGGAAAGGAAAAACCATAAAGCTGCGGTTTTGTCTTTATGATGAGAAAGGCTTTCATACGGTGCCCGGTTCGGTTCGGTGTTTGGGAAATTTTTGCGTAGAACGATCGTTAGGTGACCACAAAAATCACTCTTCGAGAGTGCCCCCGACAACAGGTTCAGTTGAAAAAGGAGGGTTTTTTTTCGGCCACCAGACATCCGCAACGTGTACGCAAACGATAGGGCGATCTGCGCTGGTGGCGTTTGCAGTTCGGCAAAACCTTCCCCAAAAAAAACCGATCCATAAACTGCAGAATGAGCGCCGGGCTGCAATTAAAACCGCCATGAATAGTCATCAGAATCACCATTCGTGTGCGGTTTCGCGTGTGTCTGGAGTCTGCGGAGACTCTCCGCATCCAGGCGGGCGTCGTACACTTTTTAGCCTGGACAACATTTGCGTACCGGGTCGACACGGAACATGGAGCGTGGGTTGTTCGCATATTGTGCGAACGAGCGTTTAAACATGATGATTTTCGCCGATCTGCTCTTCGAACGATCGAGCGTTTGCATCCATTTCGACAACGAGTGTGTGTGTGTGTGTGTTTTTGTTTGCTACATCTTCGTTTTCCCGTGCCAGAATTGCATTCGCCCAGGGGTTTGGTGGTGCCACGAAGCAAAAAACATCGTGTTATCTTTTCGCTTAACAAGCGTTTGTTTCTTTAAGTTTCGTGTGATGTTATTTTGATTCCCGGTTTCTTTCACTGTGCTTCGCTCCCCTTTGCTGTCCACACTGTGTTATCAGACAACTTTTATCGATTTTCCATTTTCTCATTTTAAATTGCAGACCCAAACCAGCCCACCCGAACGGCCAACGGTGATGGAAAGGCTCGTGGATGGATTGGGCCGTCGTGAGTGATGTTGTCGTCTCTGTTTTCAGGTCTGGTGATGTTTGCCGTTTCGATAATCCCACTCCGGCACATCGAGCGTCGAAACGCCAAACAGCATGTTTTGTAAATCGATGTCTTGCTAAACGAGAAGACACCGTCCAAGGAACAGGCATGACACAATGCGCACGTACTATGTACGGCGTCTTTTCCCGGACGCACCAGCACAAACGTTCGATTGTTCATTAAGACGCTTAACAGCGCACACATAGCGGGAGGAAGGTATCCGATTAACAAGGCAGGAAATTGGAGAGAAGAAAAAATGGAAGCAAACAGCAGAAACGACTTGGCCAGTGTGCGGCAGCCAGTATCAGTTACATCTACGCTCGGGCAACCCTTTTTGAGCTAACGCTAAAGTTGACGCCATGTTTTACATGCTGCAGCGACTCTCCATTACTTATGGCTTCCACCATATTGGGCGGTGATGTACACGTAACGCCGCAAGGGAGAAACCACAGCGAGACTTTGATTTGATTCGCTACAATGTGAAGGAAAACATTTAAGCAATTATCAGTATCATGGTCGTTGGAAGATGGTTCGATGAATTCTGCCGTGCTGGAGTTGAGCTTGTGTGTGGAGTTTGTGTGTGGAAAAGGAAGTCAGCCATGCAATATGTATCTGCCGATCTTTTAACGAGCCAAGGGGAAAACAAAACTCCCGCAAAACAAAAGGTCTGTTTGTTGCACTGGTTGTGCTTGGGATAAAAGACGACACTGTGCAGAAAAGGTCGCAACCCTCAAGAATTCAAGATTACGAACTCGTCATTGTCACCTCGGTCTGCTCGGGATGGTGTTATGTGAGCTGTGAAGTATGGAAATGTCTTGATGCTCTCTGTCTCGAGATTGCTCGGGCATGTGTTGCTAGACATGCTCATCTACCGCTTATCACCCTAGTCAGAACGCTCGGCAGCTCTTGTCATTTAATAAAAATATAATTAATGGTAATTATTGCGCAAGCAGAACTCTCTTACTCTTTGGCAGAGACAGTAATCTGCATAAGAGACGTGATCGTTTAGAAAGTTCTACGCATTTGAGGATTCTGAGCTGCAGCCACACAATCCCCAGACACAAATGTGCGTGTGCGTCGTGCCAAACTTAACCCCACTTCGCCGAGACGTCGAGGAATGTGTAGTGAAGATGTTGAAGCAACCGACATGTCGTTTAAGCGCAACGTTTTAACTCGGGAGGAGTTGGCGCAGTCTGCACAACCAAGACGAGAGTGAGAGTGTGCGATTATTGTCTTGCGAGCGATGAATTTAAATTGCACTCGTTGAATCGGAACCTCAGTCGTGGGGCATAAACTTCCCCAAAAAGCATTCCGTTTTTGAGGGAGACAAAGATTCTAATGAAATCTTTTGCAGGATTACAAGGCGATTAACGCGAGTGGGAGAGATTTGCTCAGTTTCTCTGCCAAGGATTCTTCAACTTCTTTTGTTTGGTGTGTGTGTGCGTGTGTGCGAACAAAATGAAGTGAACAATATGTTCCCTCTGGCGCTGCGTGTACCGAGCTGCCAAAATAAAACACTCAAAACACACAATTGTAAGACATCCTGCAGCTCGTGTCACTGCCCTTTTTGATGCATCGCTTCCTTTCCTGTGGCGACCGTGGTGGGCCTGTAAGTGAACGTGCCCATATATATGTACATAAGTCCGGGCGAATGCAAACGTGGCGAATGCGGCCACTCTGTTCGGTGTCGGTGTACATATCGTACGAGCCGAAACCGAACGAACGAATCGATTTCGATTGCGGATTTTCGATCCGTACGACATTGTTCTGCACCGTTGGAACATATTTATTAAAACATTATAAATGGTCATCTTCCTGTCACGCACGATAATTTGTATTATTTTATGTCCACGGTTCGGTCTCAATCACGGCCAAGCCCGTCGCTTCTTGCCCGGCACGTCGCACAGCCACTCATTTTCATTCATTTCCATGTACGTCGTTTAGCTTTTTTGTTGCTGTTTGCTGTTCGCTTCAGAACGATGGGTATTGCTCGCGAGTATTGGAATGTCTTTTGTCTGTGCCCGTTCCAGTATTTGGTTGTTTGTACCATCCAACGAGAACGAGTCGTTTCTTTGGACCAGCAATCCAATTCTGTGCACGAAATCGAACAAATCAATAGGAAACCATCGCGTTTCTAATGCATGTTTGACCCACAACAAGGGAATTTAGGGTATCACCTGAAGAAGAAGCGTCCGATATGATATGTTTCATTCATCAATAAATTAAAAGCAAAAAACAGTCGGTCGAGTTTAATGTAAACTTTCTCCGTGTGTGAGTCTTTCTGCCGTCGGGCTTACTTAGTATGGGCCTCCCGGACCCATTTTATGACACTCATAATAGGTGCTGTTATGAGCTTTGATGAGCGCTTTTTTATGATGAACAGGTAGCGGGACACTGCCTCAAGCCGTCCCGTATGGGCATTTGAATAATTCTACCTTTTCGATGTTGTTGTCGTTCCCTGTTTTGGGGGGCTTCTCCGTTTCGATCGCACACAAAACCGCCGATAAGGAATCGTTTAAACGACAAACAAATGTCACTCCAAACAGAACGGACGCGTCGCGTAAAGGGAACGACGGATTGTTCCGCTCGTGACAATCTAATGATTGAGTGCGTCTTTTACACCTTCCCACCACCAACACCACCACTCCCCCACCACACGTTCGGCAAGAGCTCCAGTGCACCGTTGAATCGGCACACTCATTAACATTCACCAACCGATCGGTGATGACCGTTCCACGATTTCGCGGGAAGTGATCGTGATGAGCTTGGCGAAAAAACAAAACTACAATCGAATTGAAAAATCCATCGCAACATCGCGTTCGAAAACCACCACTCAAACAGATGACAATCGTCGTCATAAACTTGTCACGCCGTCCACGGTGGAAGAATGCGTCGAAAGGAAGGGTTTTTTTTTGTTGTGTATGCGTGCGATTCACAATTGAGCTTGCGATCGGTAAGTTAATTGTTAATCAATTGAATTATTAGTTATACATTACCGCGAACCGCGTGTCGTATTTGGTCGTAAGTCGATAAAACCATCAGGCAGGCTGGACGCATCGGAATGCTCCAGGCGGCCTTGGCTGGAAGGGATGTTTTGTCTTTTCTGTTAGGTTTTGTGTCAGGTTTGTAGCGACACACTTGAATAATTAGTATTGTTACATTGCCGAACCGGTAATCGTATGCGTCGTGATTCGGTGTTTCCTGCCCGCATGAACCGAACTGGGCGAGGTACTCATTACCTATCTACCACCTTCGCTTTGCTAACGGATGGTATTGACAGGTTTGACGTTTGGAGCGAAGCCAATTGTGTTTGTTTGTAGCGATGCCATCCCAAAACTGGCGCTTTCTTGTGTGATTGAGTTTTGAGAATTACTTTCTTGGTTTATTTACAGGATTTTACAGCTCTATTCAAAATGTCTACAAAGAGTTTTCAATCTTTGAGGACTTGTTGAATAACTGAGGGATAATTTGTTTTTTACTGGAATAAAAGTATCATTTCGATGGCGTTCGATTTTAAACACTGATGTCTATGATTTCTTAAGCTTGAAAATCTGAAACTTCAGCTGCCTGATCTTTAACCGAAGCAAGTAAACTCATCCCCAAGCGTTTGACAGCTGATATACTGTTTCTTTCATTTGAGTCTAATAGACACTATTTGCCTGTTTTCCGTAAAAGGTTAAATGTGATTAAAAACTATTGCGAGTATGGCTTTAAACTTCTGTATAAAGGTGACTAATGCGTAAAATTCGGATAAGTCAGTTCTGCAGCTACTTATCAGGAGAAAGAATGGTAGGGTAGCTAAGTTGGTAATTAGCTGGCAGGTGTTTCGGTTTGTCAGCGAATTGATGGCAATCAGTAACCATATTGAGGACCGTGATATCCACGCCACAAAAGCTGCATAGTAGTGCACGAGATTTAGAACTTGATCGAGAAGATAGAAGTTTGTTAGGCGGGTGAACTGACACACTATTTTGACAGTTGGTTCACTAAACGCGTCAAAAAATGCATATTTTCTTAGAATAAATAGAAATAAGAAATAGCAACAAAGGACTAAGTAACAGTGTACAATGTACAATAGCCTAGATCTATACAAACTATTATTTATAAACAATAAAATCTTTTGTTAACATCTCTAAATCATTGCTGACATGAGGTGACCTTACCAACGAAGCTCAAGAAATAACGTAAACAACCCATCACAAATGCATCTACTCAGCAATGCATTTGGCGCAGGTTAGTTTGTATGGAGGCTAGCAGGATTTTAGGCGCAAAACGTCAAAATACTTGCAAAAACCAGGCTTAGATCATCATAAACCTCACTATTGGTATGTGAAATCGATCTGGTTGTTCAGTGCTTCTCAAGCTAAATGAATGATAATGGCTGTTGATTTTCATGTAGTTTAGCTACCTTCATCGTCTTCCTTATTCAGTATAATGAATTATATGGCGTGAAACCAAACATCGAGAAATGGAGGTGAATAGCAATGGTCACCCTTTAAGATGATGCGTCAAGAACGGCTCAACAGTTGCCGTAGGGATACCGGCAGACATTCTCCTTTGAAGATCCTCTAATTGCTGTGTTTGTTTTTAGGCTTCGTTCCGGAGCCTCCAGTTTTACGATCGCGGTCTTTAAATGCGTACCCCCTCCCTTTTGACTCAACAAGTAAATGACCATATCATGAAGCCGCATGACGGCGGCGATTGCTACGATAATGTTTTTAATAGGCACCGGGAGGTACCGGTGCCATCGGGTACCATAAAACGGCCGCATCGTACAGATTGGAACCGCGCGATAGGCTGATGATCGGCGGAAGCTCAATCAACCGTTGGGGTTAAATGCTACAAAGTTAAACACAACAAGCGCACTAAACCGTACGGCCGGTTGTTTAGGTGTGGAGTTCAGGCCTTACGGTAGGGCGGAATGGGATTAATTATCGAAAATCATAACAGCTAGATATTGTTGTGTAAATTGAAGCCTATTAGAAGCTCTGGTCTCTTCGGTCTCAGCAGTGGAGCAACAAAAACAAATCCAACTCATAAAAAAAACGAAACAAAATCAATCTTCTGTGTCGGCACGGTTTCAAATCCAATAAACTAATTGATTAATGGGAAACGATATCCGCAAATTAGTATTCAGCCGTGTCGGTTTCGCGCTTATTGCCCGCGAACAACACCAGCCCAACCAGACGCCTCATCAAAACAGATCGTTCCTCATAATTTAGCCACGACGATTCGACCGCAAGTGGGCCCGCGATGTCCTTGCCAGCTTGTGCGCCGCTCGATGTTGCAGTGCGCCGTGTGGAGCAATTTGCATCTAGTCACATTTTTGCCAATTAAACCGTTTGGGCGCGACGTTGCGGGTGGGTGGGTCAGGTCTGGCCGGGTCTCGGTAAGCGGTGAGCTAAGCACTGGCCACCAGACACTTTGTCACTAGCGAAGGATGTGAACAAATATGTAGGCCTTTCCTTTTAAATTAATACATATTACTTAATAAAGTGTACAAATTAATAGCGAACCGGACCGGTGGTGGTGACATCGTACCAGGCCCGTCCATTCCGTCTGGGCTCGGCGGATTTGCATTTCACGTTCGGTACTGGATAATGAACATGGCGATTTTATGGCCATCGTCTCACCGAATGCCAACCTCATCCAGGGTTGCCGGTGGTTGCATTTGTCCATCTGCCTCGCTTACGGCACATGTGTGTGTGGGGTAGTGCGGTTTCGAACGGAAATCCATCGACCAGAGACGATCGCGATGAACGATCACTGAACTGTGCAAGGTGTTGACAATTTATATCGTTGTAAATTTTGTTGCCCGCGTGTTGCGACCTCCGCCACGGTTGCGCCATCGCGTGGAGGTTGCACTTTTGCACGATGCACTCTGCCGAACTCTGGCCGTAGGAATAAATATTCAAACACGCTACCACACTGATAAAGGAGATAAATTACGCCAATCCAATCCGTTTGGAGTGTCCGGATTGCATGATTTATCGGTCGTCGGCGGTCGTTGGGGTCGCGTACGCTGATCGATGTGAAGAAGCGTTATCTTGCTATAAAAATAGAAAAAAACGACCCGCACAACTCCATAACGATGAGTTCCGAGGGTTTTTTGGCACCACTCTTTCGGGCTGATGTTTAATGGACGAGCGCGCGCACGAAAGTCAATCATTCTTTAACGGTGCGATTTGACTTTTCGCTGACGGTGAAAATTCGCCAGACGGTGGCTGCTGGCTGGCTGTGTATGAATTTATCATTTTTCCACCATTATTCCTAACCCGTAGAACTCTTTATCGACAACGGCAACCATGGACAGCTAATGGACCGAATGGACCCGATAATTCTTCGATACGCGTTTAGCCAGTTTTTTTTCCGGATCATCTGTCTCCAAACCATTTCCGGTGGCTTTGTTTCTAAACAAAACTATGCAAAAAACAAGAGGGAAATAAATAAATAAACGTCCACAAACGTGACGGATGGTCCAGGAACGGGTTGGTACTCGGATTGCGTCAACAGTAAATCTCCGTACCGCGTCAATGGCTGATTGACTTTTGATGGCGCATAATGGAGGTGGGCAATTATTCCGATTTCGAACGGTGCGGAAAATTGACGAGTCTTGAGTCTGGTTGACGGTTGTGCCATTTTAGCCGGCAGCATACGTGGTGTAAAATATTCCCCAAAATGTTGAACACACAAGGCGGGATCAATTTGTAAAACGTAAGGCTGTAAATTGAACGCCCAATAGGAAAAATTATTTCCCTGTCAAAGTGTTCCAGTAGATCGATTACGAAGCGGACGTGTTTGAGTCTGTCTAGGCTGAAGTTAAAAAATTCATTATACAAGGAAGAGATACGAGTTCATTTGGTTTGTGCTGATGATTGATACTTTCAGGTCCCTCTCTTCTCGGCGCAATATGTAATGTTCCGTGTAAATGTAATGTTTCTCAGAGCATTGTGTACGCATCATGGAAACGAACAGGCATATGCTTTTTACAACTGATGAAGTAAAAAAACAAAACACCAAACAAAATCATACACCCGAATGCTCGCTTTTCGTCGACAGAATTACGAGACTTTTTTGTTTTTGCTTCGTACTGAGAATGAATTACGTACGGAATGAGAATCGAAATCTGCAGCAAGCAAGGCCTTCGCTGCTGCATGTAATCCTGATTAAAAAGAAACGGAAATGTGCATGACGAATCCCAAATCCCGTTTTCCAGCAGCAGTCATTTGGGAGTATGGGAAGACATTTTTTGTTTTGTTTCGTTGTGGGACCGATTTGCGAAACTCAATCCTTGTACCGTAGCTCCACGGTTTGCTGGAGAAAACATGAGATGTAAATTAAAAAGCAAGCACGGGTGTACGGGGATAATCAATGAACGATGTAATTCCGATCCAATCTGGTTTCGATGCAGAAAAGAGGTTGTTTAAAGTCTTAATGAATGCATCGAAAAAGGTAGGTAACAATGGCCGTTCCGAACAGCAAACCCTACCGAAACAGCTGGTGAATATGGACTTTAAATTTACATAAAACTGCTCAAACTGTTGTGCTAAAAGCATCCGAAAACGTGGCAAAGTAAGGTGGAGTTGTTGCGTTAGACATAAATTTAGACATTTCAGGAAATCATTGTTCATTGGCTTGTAGTTCCCACCTTCAAACTGACAGCTTGAAGAATTGCGCCTGTTGACTGCAGGTGCATCCCGTTTTTCTACACCTTCGAAACTTTATCCTAACCTCCATTATCTAGGCGATAGGATCGCGGAAAGATCTTTCAAGCTAGATAAATGTGTTCCCGTGTTTTGTTCCCGAGTCCTCTTTGCGGTCGGTACACACACACACCAAAAACCAACCCACGAAGTGTATAGATTGATTTATTCTTCTCGCTTACCGAACCCACCACGTTTGGGTTTCTATTCATTAGCAGCAGCAGCAACAGACGCGCACATCGTGACACACGAAAAACGCAGCCATTGCAACCTGCTCCAACCGCTGTGACTGGCTCATTTCCGGGCTAGATGTTTCAGCGTTTGTTGGTACCTTTCTTGCACCAGCGTACCGGACCACCGTGCGATCTGATCCGCTCTGAAACTGAACCGGCACTGTCTTCATTTCACGCCCTTATCGGAAGTGACCCGGTTGACAGGCGGGTTTGCCAAGCCGCCGGTGAAAAATTGAAGAGCGTCTGACGCGTTCGTGCCTGATGCGATCAAGCGTTTGGCCGTGAATGGAAAGGAAGTGCACGATCTTATCAGGGATTTAGATGATAGACACCGGCCGGGGAGCTATCGCACCGAAGAGTACGTCGAAATGTCGAACTGTCAGTTTATCTGACGACCTCAATGTCGCATCCGTGCAAATCGCCATCTTGGGCCAATCTTTTCCAGCAAACCTGCCACATTTTGTTGTGTGTATTAGGCGGCGGACAGAATTGTCACCGCCACCGGGTTTTGTTTGGGAACAGCCGGAAATCATGCAACTTGGTGCACCATCAGCTAAATTACCATGCAATTATGAGGCGAGCTCCGGATGACCAATCCGGCACCGAGAGTGACCATAAGGCTGCGGCTCATTTCGATTCCCATCCACACGTCCACCATCCAATCTTATTATGGATCAAACACGATGCACGATAGCTCAGCTGGCAGCAGTTGCAGCAGAAAACATGTAAAACATACACACTGTTTAGGAGGCTCTTGCTATTCGGCCAGCAAGTCTTTGCACGAAAACAATAGAGCACGGCGGCCGCGAAAGCGACACAACACATTACCGGGAATTAACATCGAACGGAATAATAAATTGGCGTAATAAACGCATCAATAATTCATATGCACCGCTACCGTCGGAAAATATGATGACGCTATGTGTTTCGGGCCAGTCTTCATTCTTTTCAAAAAGAAAGTCATCACGGTTTGACCACGCGTTAGTAACCTGGGTAGGGAAAACGTCTTGCAATGGCTGGAGCTCATGCTCAAATACGGTCATTGACAAGCGCAGTCAAAACAAAAGGGGGACAAGTTGCGGTACAAGAAGCTCCAAAACTGCCGAGCACGAGCATGACTATGTTGGGGAAGCTCAGGAGTTTTTTTCGTTTTGTTGTTACATTCGATCCGACGCATTGTAATGTAGCACTTCGGTTGATGTGCAATGGTTTAATTAAACGAAAACATTCGCTTTGCATAATTAAGACGCTTCGCACATGTACAGCGCATGTTGTGAACCGTACACATGATTGGTTAATGCCTTCGGGACCGCTGCAGCAATCATTAATCACTGAGCACGTTTGTTAATGTTGCTGTCCAGGGGTATGTAGTAGCGTCGCATGTACGAAAAAAGGTGAAACATTTCGAAATCCTAGTTAAAAACACCCTCAGGCGAAATTGCGAGCGAAGTTTTTGGAGCGAACCATGTCTGCCTGCACACTGTCGTCATCATCCAATGCACCGACAATACAGTAGCGATCGCACTTGAACCAAAACAAAAAAAGGCGAACGCGCACTCGCGTGTTAAAACAAATCGCAAAGTCAACCGGGCGGCCTTTTTGATTTTCGGAAGCAAACAACAAAACCGAGCAGAAAATCGGTAAATCACTCATCAACCGTGCCGGTTGATACCTCCGCCGGACCCTAGGCGGTGACTGATAAACAGTTTGTTTGCGGAACAAGTGTTTGTTTGAAGTTTCCGTCTTAAGTCAAAGGGCGTCAAAAGTGGTTGTGGCGCGCACACGGGAGAAAATCAATCACTAATTTATCGAAGTGCGGGTATCCCTTGTTTGCTATGATTGCGGTGTGTTTTCTTTTCCGTTACGCTGCGGCCTCTTGAGATACTGTAATGTGGGAAAACAAAAACTAAAGGGCCAACACTGCACGTCCGCTTCATAAAAGTCCGCGGACGTTTGGAGAACGGGCGTGTGGTGTGTGAACTGATCAAAGGGATCAGTGGATGGGAGCCTCGGAGCTGAAACATATCATTGGCCGCTCTCCACTGTCTTCACACTCTCCCGGGGGCGTCGTAAATTTGTCATCAACCGTTTTGGCGGCAGCAATTGCTTAGAAGTTTGTCACATGAAAGCAAACATACCGCCGGTACTGTGGTGACGGCGGTCTCGGGGAGCAAAAGGTGATGAAAGCTACGGGCCCTGAGGATGAGTAGTCTGCTGTGTTCCTTGAACAACGTAGAATATGTAATCCTAACCTAATTAATCAACTTTTTGACGACTGCGTTTTGAGCGTACTGGGCGCTTGCTTGCCGAAGGTGGCCGACTTGTTGGGTTGGGCGGAAACCCGGGAAAACACATGTTTCGTGTGGCCGTACGTTCTGTTGTGGTGTGAAAGATTAACGAGAGACTAATTCTTGGCGTTGCTGTGTTTATCCGCCCAACAAGCTGTCAAGTTTTTGCACCTTTGTTCGTGACGCTCAAGGACGAGTATGCCTTGGGTGACAGGTTTAGATTTTTCTTCTGCGGGAATGATAATAATAGACGAGCAGATACTTACGAGTTGAACGGATAGCCGAATGCTGCATCGTAAGGATGGTACACGGAGGGATAAGGCCACGGAGCGCCACCAGCAGCAAGGTTTTCCTTCAGATCGATTCCTGCAGCCTGTAAAAGAAGTGAAGTCGGAAAAGTAAAACATCAGAGTTAGAGCTCAGTACAGACAGTTTGGTGTTAAAATTAGGTTAAAATCTAGCTGCTCGAATCGAGTAGTAATCAGCAATATTCACAGTACCGACAGCTTTTGGGCGCCACGGTTCCTCGCGATAACTGGAGCAGTTCCGACTAACCTCCAGCCGGGCGGATCACTAATTGTACATTGGCACGGTATTCGAAGATTCAGTAGGACACTCTAATTATTGTTATTTATGTTTGCCACCGTTCTCTGTTTCGTAGCGGGCAGCATTATCAAGCCAGTGCGAAGCGCCACGCCGGTACGGATGACGCCAGCCAATTAAAATCACACTTTGGTTTTACGGTGCGCGTGAAACTCTGCCGCCGAAACATACACGATCCCGCTGGAACCGAAGTACGTGTGCGTGCCCGTAGGGTCAACCGCTGATAGTGTCGGGCAACAAAATGCCGACATTCGGCAGGTCGAAAGGTCGCCGTACATGATAGATTGACACTTCGCTGGAAATCGAAAAAAAATCATGCCCATGATCCCGATCGTACTGACGGCGCTTATCATCATGCCCGACGTCAGACGATCGACGGTTCTTCCGTGTGTCTTTGCACACGCGAATGATGGCACTGATGCTGACGATGCTGTGTGCACAGTGGCTGGCTGTAACGTTTACACTGAATCTGACACGTAATTAATTTTATTGAAAACAAATTACGAACACGGCCTGCATACACTACGGAATCGGAATGATGAAGAACCGCAGCAGAAACTGGTGCTAGAGTGGTAGTGAAGTCTGTCTTGGCCCACTGAAGCCTGTTGCTCGGAGGAGTAGTAGCAACAAAACAACGGTACAGTAATATATCAAGTAAGTAGCAATATTTGTCCCGGTCAGTGTTGGTTTCTCCCGGCAGATTGTTTGGGCAGACCGATAAGACAGAGGGATGACATGACTGCTGCTTGTGATTAGACCGTTCCGTTTTGAAAACCTCGGTGGTCTATGGTTGCGGAATGCGTGTACTTGACTGTTTATTGTTAGTTTTTACTAAATAACACATTTGCCTGATTTTTTTGATGCTGGTGGAATGGGCGCTAGTCGATGCGGATCCTCGAGGATTATCAGCTTTGCCGTCAGGCACTCTCTATTACATCCAGGTGACTTGCAGTAGACGCATAGATGTCATAAGGTACAAATGTCCTTCCTAATGCTTAAGGGTTCTAGCTGTACAAAGACTATCACGCTTTTAAAAAAGTCTCAAGATATTTCACTCCTAAAACAACATAAAAATCACAACTTTCGAGGTTAAAACTATGCATCGTTTTGTAGGGTAAATGTTATGCAAACTTTTACGAACGTGCCTCGAGAAAGGTGTTTGCGAATAAATGCTTATTTTTGTGTAGATCGTTCCTACTTTTACAGCACGATCAAACCAACAACATATCACGATAATATATAATACTTGCACTCGCGCATCCTACCAACAAAACATCAGCTACCGGAGTCCGATGCATAGCAGTGTGACATTATTTTGATACAGTTTTGCGTTATCGTGGCGTGACGCTACAATGCTAACCGACGCGCGGCACCAAACAAACAAACGGCAACAAATCAACAAACAAGCAACCCAGACAGACACGCTAACAGTCTGTCCGAAAAATGCAAATCCTTGACATTGCGTTAGGTTCAACAATGAAATGTTCGATGCGCTTAGACACGGTGCTGGGCGACGCAGTGCTTCTTGTATGTTGTACTTTTGGTTGCAACGATGCGCGCGATCCGGAAAAGTGCGTTGTGTGCAGTTTCGTTCGCTATCGTGGCCACCGTGTGGCGGCGTCGGGTTACGAGACTTGCATTATTACCCCAACAATCACGACCCACGGTTTGTGTGTGTGCTTGAGCACCACGCGCATCAACT